>BGPT01000175.1:342986-364149 GCA_003297045.1 Symbiodinium sp. clade C Y103 | reverse complement strand
TACCTGACGTGCACAACTTCTACCTGACGTGCACAACTTCTCACTAACGGGCAAAACTTCTACCTGACGTGCACAACTTCTACCTGACGTGCACAACTTGTCACTAACGGGCAAAACTTCTACCTGAAGTGCACAACTTCTACCTGACATGTGCCAAAAAACGACAACACTGTGACGGGCATGTCATGTACAAAAAACGACTACACTCCGCGACGCCCTCCGGGGGACGTTGCCATAAACAACTCTAGCAATCACTGCACCCCATTGAAATTGGTTTTTACCGCTACCCATCAGCCAGGACTGGCTGTCAAGTCCTCGCGACGCCCTACCGCCACGCCCCACGGCCACGGCATCCGCTCCGCGGCAGCGTTCTGGGCCTGTGCCCAGGCGAGACTGCGATGGCTGGATAAGTGAGGCCAACCCAAGATGACCTTGATGACCTTTGGCACAAATTGAATTCAAATCCTACCAAGAAACGAATGTTGTGAATTGCCAATAAAACTTGGAACGTGACAAGAACATGAAAACAACATGTAGTGGCAAACCCAATGAATTTGAGGTGAGGTAGCTAGCTGATGGATGTTGACAACAAGACATGCAACCCACCAAAGTAATGATGATGTACAATCGAGACCAAGAATACCAACACGGTCAAGATTACATAAGTCGTATGAAAGGAACCAAACATGGGAAGTGGCCTGTAAAGATATGCGATCAACAATGATAACTCGGAATCAGATTTGGATGATTTGGAATACAAAGCGTATGTTGGACCCTAAAAATTTGTCTCCTTGCCACAGGCGGCATGCCTCTGCCAGTGGAGTCGTTTCTTGACAGCATTTTTCATGGGCAGCTGCATGGTGCAACAAAATAAAACAAAAGAGTTAAGGTTAAGATGGTTAAGACTCTGGTCATGAATAAAGGATGTTTCAAGAAAGGTTTTGTGATTTCCTGGCGACCAAGGGCAATGTATAGGTGCACAGGAGTTACATGATGCCCATTTGGTTTTTGTTGCTTTAAGTCATCTGTGCAAAATGGCAGAGTGTATGACAAAGTGCCATGTTGTTTTTAGGCAGTCCAAACTATGAGCAGAGAGTTGCAACTACATGGATTCCATGAGAGCCAACTACATAGACAGTTCAGCTAATGAAAACAACACAGCGCACAATGTGATGATCACAAACACTAGATGTTCAAGTTTAAAGCAACAAAAGTCTTGGCATGAATTTCTGGGTCATGAAACTTGATTTCTTTGTTTTCTGCAGTGCGATGCAACATGTGGTAGAGGATGCGGCTGAAGATTCGCCTGGATTTTGGCCTGAAGATGCGAGATCATCAGCTTCGACTTCAGCTTGGTCCTTGGGACACAGATGAGCTTCCAGCACTTCGGCATCGGAGACGATAAACTGCATTGGGGAATTCTTTAATGACCTGTGGTGAGATGCCCATGCTTTCCCGAATCTGCGTGGAGGAAAGTTCTGCGCAATCTGAATCTCTGCATCTTCTCAGAAGGTCGTGACAGCTCGAGCTTTCTCACAGCTGGTGTCCTCACTGGTGTCCTCACTGGTGTCCTCACTGGTGTCCTCACTGGTGTCCTTCATCCCAGGATTCCAGTGCACTGTCAGCATGGCCTTCGACCACCAAACTTCGAACTGGAAACTCCACAAGTCCTGCACATCTGACCAGCATGATAGCGATGCAGAACCGTTGAAGCACACCTCCTGCGGTTCTGCTTGCCAACACTTTACTCCCCATGTGTCTCTTGCAAAAGCTTGAGCTTTGGCATGCAGATTCCTGTGCCTGTGGTGCCAATGGCTTTGGGATGGAAATGCTTGAGTTCTGTTCCATCCCAAGAAATAAAAGTTGCGATCAATCGGAAGAGGAAAAACCCGCTGTTCACGATATCCACTGCACGTGCCTTTTGCCAAGGCCTCCAGTGGACGACGTGGCAATGCCACAGGCCACCTGCGGGATAGAGAGAATCTGATAGTTCACCCCTAAAAAGTACGAGTTTGTTTTCAACAATGAGAAATTGGATTGACCAATCATGGATTTACCCACATGTAGAAGGACAGGAACGGTGTTTACCAACAGCTACTGGGATCAAAGCTTGTTTCAGTCATAGATGGGGTGATCTCACCATTGAAAAACAGGCAACTGCGGTCCCCCAACCTCAGTTGTCAGGGACAATGACTGATATTCCCATTTGCGGGTTCTTAAGACTAGGGTACCCTCAAAACATTCGCAATTCGACAAGCTCATTGTTGAAACCCATGCTTTTTGGGGATCAATGATGAGATACTTTATGAATCTGTATGATATATGTCCATTCTATCCTTACATTACTTCATTTTTGCAGGGCATTTTCGACCCCACGGGATCAAAATCGTGACATCGCCGACCATTCGCCAGGTGCCACCGGTCCTGCCCCCCGCTCCGCTCCGGGGCCAGCAGCCAGCCCCCGGCGGAGGGGAGAAGAGGCGTGTGCGGCTTGTTGCTCGAACATGTTGGGAAAACAAACAAACTAACATCTTGGACCTTGGAATCGTAGCCATTAAAATTTGATTGGAATTTTCGATTGGCATTTTAATGTTTTAATTGGTCTTAATGGAAAAGATTGGAATTCTAGACATTAATAGAGATAATTGAAAACACTTTTATGTGGATTAGTCAAGACCTCTGGCTTTCCATATCAATATGGGGATGAATATTCATTGACCAACTATTTTGATATTAAAACCAGGGTGGCTTCAATCACCACACCATCACAAGCCATTTCAAGTGCAGAAAAACTGCACGACGTGTTAAACAAACAATCGCACACTGTGTTTGACTGGGTGCTATGTAATTCCTGGCAAGAAAACACATCGATCCTATCAGGAAGTGCCCTCTTACGGCAAGGCAGTAGATCATCTCTTTGGTTTCAAATCTGGCTGAATGCTAGTTGTCAAGGTTTTTCGTCCTAGGCCTTTGACAGCTGTGTTGGGAATACCCACCATCTTACATACCAATTGCCTGTGATATTCGCAATGGAATTGGATCTAGCGACCATTGCAGCTATGAAAATTGGTACCCAACTGTTTTGGATGACAACTGTGATATCCCCAATTTTTCTGACTGATTATGATATAAATGGTATATCACTCCAGCTATCTTGTGACATTCCATGACTGGGAAACCACCTGTGCTCGGTCGGTCAGGTGAACGGCAGCGGCGCTCCAAATATTCGACGCACGTGTGGAGCCACAACTATATAGAGCCGTTTGAAAAACGCGGCATTTCACCAGTTTTCTCGAAGTCCAGGGGGCTGTAGAGACCCAAGATGATTTCTGATTTCGTCGTGTCCAAAATGTCGGTTCCTCAAATTTGGCGAAATTTTGCGAAATTTGCTGTGAGGCCCTCTGCCGCCACAACCTCAGGGAGATCAAGGGGACCAAGAATCAGCAGTGGGTGCTGCCTAGATACTCCTGCCACTTGAAAGTCAATGTTATGATGAAGATCCCTGTTCTGCCTGGCTTGTGGTGACCTCGTCCTGTGAGTTCTTGGGCTAAATCCCGATTCTTTCTAAGCCTTGGTCAACATGGAATTCTTTTCAACAGAATTTAGCCATATTTAATCAACCAAAAATTGGAGATTTGATGCAGAAGAATAGGGACAAGCGCGCGGGGCATGACCAAAAAAAGTGCAACACTAAGTCATTATCTACACCAACCAAAAAAATAGGAAAGCCACTCAAACAAATTGTCAATTGCATGGATATCCACTTGGTGTGGAGTTGGTATCCAATCCGCTTCAAAAAAAAAAACCTGAGATGCCCACGTGCGGTGCCAAGGCCGCCATGCGCGCGGGTCGAAAACTGCGGGAGGCGGGATAAGATGCGGTGCATGCGGCCCAGAAACCTTGGCGTGTCCGAAAAACCCAACCATTGGTGATTTTGTGCCATAATGTTTGGAACAAAAACTAACCATGTTGGTTAAGACCATTTAAGACCCCATTACCTCATGGTTTTATCAGTTTTATTGTTCTGTTGACGATCATTCTTAGTGTTTGGAGGATCCACTCAAGGTTTCCGACCCCTCAATCGCTGCTGAAGGCGTGTAGTCCGCCGCGAAATGCCAGCACTCCTGGGGGGATGCGACAGGCTGGGCCCTGTCACACTACGGGAAGTCCTTGTGGATTACAAAAGCAAGGAAACAATAGCACCATCCCAACCTTTCCGGGAAAATAGAATCGGTATCTAACTAAGCATTGCGGGGATCTAACTAGCGATGAGGCTGCGGATTTTATGTCTAACATTACCGCAACCAATATCATTCATACGAACCAAAGATATTCACCTCATCGGCCAGGGTTCGGCAGCCAAAGGCGCGCTGGGGATGGGGGATGGGCTGGTGGGATGTGGCGTCCCTTAAGAATGGATGGGAAATGCAAGGGATATCCCAAGTTATGTCATGTTTAATGGGAAAATCATTATGGACCATTGGATTTCGGAGAATTCCGATTGTCAGACACACATTCCATGTACTTCAACATACACTGTGTTGTTGGGAACTAAAATGAAAGACTTTTTGTTGCGAAAACTGAGTCCATGTTCTGAAGATAGGGTCTAAAATGAGGTGGTCCAGGCAATTTCTGTGCGCGTTTTTTCCTTCTGCAACAGGTGCATTGCCAAAGGAAAATAAGAGGTGCGCCGGCTCTATGCGAGAGCTTTGAAGTTTGCATTTGATGGACAAATGACGACTCGGAAAACCGGAAAACCCACGCACGATAGTGGTTTGTTCTTCTTTCTGATTTCTCTTGTTTCTTTTCCCCCATGGATGTTGAAAATCCCCACCAAGATCTACGGGAGTACCAGCAAAAGAGGAGGAGATCAATTGAGAAGACTGCACCCGAAACGCACTACAGAAGATGTGAATGGGCTTTAGTACATGTTTGTAGTTGTATATTGGGGGTATCCCAGTTTCATTCAAAATTTTGGATATACATAACTCAGGAACGACACAGGTTGACATTGGGCGTGGAGTTGTTGTGGGTTCATCCTTGTTTACCCACGCAAGTTTTGGTCACATCTCTGTTTGTTCATCCATCAGATACGTAGTGTTCAGGGTTGCTCCAACCTACTATAGGTCAATGACTGTCATAAGGGGGGAAAATGTGTGAGTTGTCCACTGCATGGCCACAGACCTGCGCGACCCACCAGCAAATGGGCTTGGAAGGAGCAAGACATCAGGAGCGGTGGGGTGCCATGAGAATCCCTCAGAGAAAAATGTGGCGTGATTTTGCGTAATGTGGTGAGCCCAATAAGAGATCCCTGTTGGGTGATGTTTTGTACCACTTATCTATGGTAATCTTGGGGCTGGTTTATTATTGGGTTTACCACATTGACTATATATATATATAACAAAATGTGGAATATCAATCGACAAACATGGATGAGAAGGAAGCAAGCCACGGACCACATGCAACGCATGAGCATCCTGTTCTGGCAAAATGGGATGCTTTTCAAGAAGATGTCCATTGATTCCTTTGCGATCCAAGAAATACCCTAGTAATAGCACTGGAATAGATTCAATCCAGTCATCTTCCAATGATGACTTGTGAATCACAAATATTCTCCAATCGCAATTGGAACATCTTTGGGTGATCCATATCTGAATGATTCTGGATGATGATACAATATCGAGTAAATTAGATTCAAGTTGGATTGGTGAATTTTCGCATCTTGTGCTCCCACCCATAGGACAACGCCCCCTGACCGCGGGGGCTCAACGTCCTCTCCACGCAGCGCAAGGCGTTTGGATATACGTTACTGATTTATATATGAAATTATGTGAAAAATGTGCCATGGAAAAACATGCTTTAAGTGCCTCTAAGAGGGGATGGTCATCAACCCATTTTCGAAGGGATTTACGTTTTGTAAGGGATTTGCAATATGGGATCGATGACCATAATGGCAGATGCCCTGTCTCCTGCCCAGTACCCCAATTTCTTGTTGCAAATGCCCATGTTTGGTTGGTGATTCCCTGTAGTTGGCCTGCTACTGGAATCTCAATACGACCAAATCGTATACCAACAATATTGATACATCAAAACCAGCAAGAATCATCCAGGAATCGGACATGTTCGAATATCCATCCGAATGTTTCTCACCGTCAAACATCATAGGTATTCCCACCCAATACCAGCTATATGGAGGTTTCCTAACATGGTGGTACCCTAAATCATCAAATTTTAATAGAACTGTCCACTATAAACCATCCATTTTGGGGTATCCGCATTTATGGAACTCCCCAGATATACCTATATTTCGTCAGTTTATATATACACCAAGGCCGCGAGCAGAGATTTCCATTGCAGAAATCCCACGCCAGGCCTGAAGCCAAAGTGCGGGCCGCGCTGTCAGGACGGGGGGAAACCGATGAAGAAACAAATTGGAGTCACCGACCAAAATGATGTTTGTTAAATTGTGTTAACATGATGTTCAACATGATTTCAGAAGAATGAGGTGTTTAAGCACAGGAACCCTGTTTCTTAGCTGATCTTTTTGGGACGTGCCCCGCCCAGGAACTCCCAGCGCCCGTGTGGTCGGGTGCTCACAATGGCAAACATCGCCAGAGACAACAGTAAACCATCCCCAATCTTACCATAGATGGATGGTAAACAAAAATCCACAAATACTGGGTTTACCACATTGGAGTGGCTGTAAAAGATGAATATGTGGCCTCCATTGCGTTTCCAAGGTGGCAGCACTGGAAGGCCCCCAAGGCCTCATGTCCTTGCTTGGAAGGCCATGGGGGCGTTGGGAAACAATCCATTCTATCCAATCCAGATATTCCAATTCAAACTCAGCATCCAGTAGCACTAGCATCGAGAATCGACATGGTATTGGTTGAACGTGTTTGGTTTGTGAGTGAGTCCGCGGCACAACTACTTATTCGATCCTTTAGGCTTAGAGGTAGTTGGTCCAAAAATTGGGGACACCACAATTTGTTTTTGTTAGGAACATGATTGAAATGAAAATTGTGTCAGGTAATGTATGTAATGTTTTACCATGTAAGAAGGGTAAGGAAGACACCCAACCTCGCCATGGCCTTCAGGAATAAGCCGAATAAGCAAGGCGACCGGATTTTGGGGCACTTCATTTGACAAACCCATTTTTTACCGAGCGAAGTCGGCCAGGCTGGCGCCGGCGCGAGAGGAGGCAGCAAGAATTGGGAGTTTTCCGCTGCCACAGGCCACAACATACAAAGTATTACAAAGTACAATGAGCAGAAATGTAATCAATGTAGTCCAATACCACATACTCTATATCACTATCTACTTCAGGATTGATAAAACCTAATTACAATAGTTGATGTTGCTGAAATCACCCGTTTGCGTTGGTGATTTGTTTTCCTCTAACATGATTAGCACGTCCTTCCCCCTTCTATCAGAACCCTGCTCAGAAAGCCTCTTTGAGTCTCTCTCTTATTTCTTCTTGTCAAGGGCATTCTTCATTTTGCTGAGTGGTGAAATACCCTGGTTTGTGCCACAGGATAGTATACATGTATATACAGATCTATATATCAAATCTAATCGAATCTAATCTACATGCCTAGTATGTTATTCCATACCAATCCACCTGTGGCTTTTCCACATAGCTTCTACTTCTACTCTACCAGGCCTCTGTCGCCTCCACGCCAGCGCCAGCTACGCCAGCTTTCTCGGGTGCTCCAGGTGGGAGTGAAGCAGGTGTTAGACAATGGCTATTGGTCATCTACTGGTTATCTATTGGTCATCCATGGGTAATCCATGGGGAAAGTATATATATTATATCATATGTTATATATTCCTAGTATATAGGTGGTGAAAGCCAAGAACTGATCCAATCCACTGGTGATCTAACTTGATGATTGAAATAACTGCAGGTGTCAGTATGAATGGGTCAGGAGCAGCTGCAAAAGGCCAACAAATTTGCCATGGCTTATCCCACAACACAGTGACTATTTCTAGATGGTGATCATTGAAAGTGCCATGGTCAGGACGGAAAGATTTATGATTTGCAACTGTGGACAGATTGTCTCACAAACTCATAGCTTGATGTTTACATGAAGACCATTGCAAAAATCCATCACAATCTCTACGTGTATACATACACATATATATATATATACATATACATACATATGCATGGTTTGCAGAATCATATATACACATATGATGTGGTAAACCCAACTGCCCATTTGTAGTGCAAGAGATTTCCAAATGGCACCCTGCAGGTGAAGATTTCCACCCAACTGACTGGGCGGCGCACCTCCGACAAGGCGAAATCGTGAGCGTTGCGCATCATGAAAAACAGCATGACATGCAAAGTGGAAAGATATATATATATATATATGCTACATTGCTTGTGATAGATTTCTGGTAGGTCTCGCTATGGTAGATTTATGGGAGATCTATGGTATGCCAAATTTGTTATACTTCTATGGAATGCCATATCTGTTATACTTCTTACCCGCTGTGTTTGATATTGTCCCCTGGAGGGAATGCCTAGACGGCAATGGCCCATATTCCGTGCAAGTATGCCTCGGAATGGCAATCCATGGATTAAACTAGCAGTTGAACCAAGCGCTGTTGGACAGTGCAAATGATTCTCATGGTTGGATGCCGTGTTCCATGGCGTTTCACACCCTTTGTTCCAATATATCATTGGTAATACTTGGTGAAGTAGAACTACAAATTACAATATTTTTTCTTGCCCAGCTACAGATACCTGCAGGATCCTGCAGGTACTTCTGGATATCATCCGTATCGATGAACACCTAAATCCTCTGTGGAGGCGACAAGACTCTGCAGGGATCCACATGTCGCATCCGCGCCACAACTGCCAGGGCAACCAACATCACCCATGGCGAGATCAAAATCGCAAGGTGCCAGAAAGTTTTTTGGATTCCTTGTTCAACCCCTTTGTGGTGAAAATCACAAAGAGAACCTTCAAGGGTCGGTTGCTGCATGAGTGAAGTTGAAAAACCAAAGCAGAAACCAACATCTTCTAATACTCGACTCATGAAGGTCTTGAGAAAGCAATCCTGCAAGATATGCAGTGGCTATCGGTGGCTGCAGCATCAGGTCATCCAATGGTGTTTGAAAGTAGTCAACGATTGCAGGAGTGCCATGTGGATTTTGCTGCACCAACTGGAGTGTGGTTTTGGTTGGTTCTAGATTTATATTATATCATATTACCCGCCAGTAAATAACATGAATATGGAGCCCCCCTGTGTAGACCGTTTTCCGAGGGAAACACATGGATTTCCATCGTTAATTTACTGACAAGTATATAATGCTTTGAGTGCCATCTCATGCCATAGGTGCTTTGCGACGCGCATGGTCACCCGTAGGCGCGCAACCGAATTTTTGGGTCAAGGATTTTGAGCAAATGCCATTTTGGGAGAATGCTGTACCCTGGAGCATCAGAGGATGTTGATTGATTTGGTTTGATTTTTAAATCTATATTGCACCACCAAGAAATTAGTTCTGAAAGTTTATTCGCACTAGCATTCTTGATTTCAGGTATGCTGCCGCACGATGTTGCTTGATTCTGCACGATGCCGTCCATGGAAGATCCGCTGTAGCTTCTGTGATTGCCTACCCATCCATGAAACCCATGAAGCTGTTGGCATACGCAGGGCATCCCTCCTTGACTCATGACACCAGACATTATAGGTTGATCCTTGGAAAAAATCTGGACTGAAGGACTTCTGTTTGCCAACTTCATTTATTTCCCATGTTCAACATTGTTTAGCCGTGTTCCAGATTTCTAAAAAAAGCAATGTCAAACAGTTCCGCAGATTACACCTACAGCATGTCTTCAAATCATTGACCGATTGGATGTCCATGGAGGTCCTTGCAACTCACCGCCCAAGTGGCAGCCCTTGGCTGGCAAGTCCATGGATAAGGCAGGGCCATCCTGGCGCGGCACTGGGAAACCTGGCAACGAGTTGCCACAAGAGGATGCTTGATGTTTGCATACAAATATTATGTATATTTATATTTATGTATAAAATATGGTCACGCCCCCTCCCATGATCTACCTTCAATGTCCTCTTCTATGATCCACCTTCAATGCCTTCTCTTAACTGGCGACAAAGCCAACTGGTGAAGGGTAGGCCTTTTCCCCAAACAGTGTGGCCACACTTGGGGTTCTTACAGTAGGCCTGGTTTCGATTCAGGGTGCGGGCATGGTGACCCTTACAGCACAAAAGTTCCTTCATCTTCCGTTTTCGAAGAATGTCTGGCACGAAACAGTGGCTAGGAGACCTCTCCTCCGAAGGTCTCGTTTTACCCGCGCACCGTGCTCGTTTTTTGAGCTATGCCCATTCTGTGTGGCAGGCGTGGCACTTTCGGGACATTTTGAGGTGTAAAACGTCGTTTTGCGTGACAAGTGGAGGACAACGGGCATTTCTTTAATCCGCGCCCAAATCCACCCAACAAACAATTCAAAGAACACACCATTGCAATAACATACAATAGGTTATGGGTTTGATGGAATGCTAACAGCAGAACAACCTTTTGAGTGCGACAGAATGGAAGAAAAATTTCCAGATTGACCATTATGTATGCACCAAAGGTTGTGACAAACTGGTAGGAAGCCAAAGCAACAAAATGAAAGCCAAAAAGCATCAATGCTTTGATTGCCAACGCTTTTTCTTAACCACAATATCTTTTGGATGAACACGTTGAAAAGGGACGTATGGCAGCAGATAAAGAAGGCTCAAAGAAGACGGCACCTTGGTCTTAAAACATCAGTACAAAGGAGAGACAAGTTCAAGTTCTCATGTTCTCCGCGACTTGGTCAGAGGTGCGCGTTCTTGCCCACGAGATTGGCGTGGAAAAGATCGGCATGCGGCCAGTGTTTGTCCGAATCGGCGGTGACAAGTTGGCCGCCTGCAAAGGCATCATACAGCAGACGGTGGTGGTGGACGGCGACGAGGAAAAATACGAGAACATCAAAGAGCAATTGCCAGGAATTATGATGGAAGGCAAGGCCGTCTTCAGCTACGATGTGCCACGCAGAGCTGAAGACTACCTCAAAAGGGTCCTTTGCGCTGCCCCAGACAAGGGCTACACCATGTGTCATTTATACTGACTTTGAGTGTTTGACATTGAGGATTGGAACGGTTTCAACAAAAAGACTCAAGATAAGACACCAACATCACAGACCTTGAGAATTGATGGTTCTTCAGGCCCATTCCTATACAGGAGAGGATTGCATGGATGTTTTTATCGATGTTTTCATCCAAAAAGATCCTTGAAGTCAAACATGAAATTATGGAGAAGATGAAGGAAAACAAGGAGATAGCTGTGAATGCCAACAGTCGGAGGAATTGCATGACTGCCACGAACTGTTTTGTTTGTGGGAAAGACTGGTAACAGTGCTTGTCCCTGAATTTGTAAAACTGAAGTGAAGTAATCATGGGGAAACATGCACAACCTGGTTTGTAAGGAATTTCGAATCCTCATCAGTCTCAACATAAGGATGTCTCTCTTGGACTCTGAAAGTCTTTTGCCCGTGTTCTTTCTTCTGTTGGTCTTCATAATTGCTTAGCTTCACTAATTTATCCAAGGAAGGCAACAAGAAAATTACTTTGCTTCGAGTGATCCCCACCATGGCATCGCACGCCATGTATTTTGACATTCTATTTGACATTCTATCTGGCAGTCTATCTGACGTATGTTCTGGCATTCTATCTGACATATATTCTGACATTCTTGCTGACATTCTATCTGGCATCGTCTGGCATTCTATCTGACATTCTGGCATATGTTCTGGCATTCTATCTGACATATGTTCTGACGTTCTATCTGGCATTCTATCTGACATATGTTCTGGCATTCTATCTGAAATATATTCTGACATTCTAGCTGGCACTCTATCTGACACAGATTCTGGCATTCTATCTGACATATATTCTGACACTCTTTTTTGACATATATTCTGACACTCTATCTGACATTCTATCTGACACTCTCTCTGGCATTCTATCTGACATATATTCTGACATTCTTTCTGACATTATAACTAGCATTCTATCTGGAATTCTATCTGACATTCTATCTGGCATTGAGGTCTGGCAGTGCCCACTGCGATCTGGAGCTCGCGGTTGAGGTCCGGCAGTGCCCACTGAAATCTGGGGCTCGCCGTTCAGGTCCGGCAGTGCCCACTGCGATTTGGAGCTCGCGGTTGAAGTCCGGCAGTGCCCACTGAAATCTGGGGCCCGCCGTTCAGGTCCGGCAGTGCCCACTGCGATCTGGAGCTCCCGGTTGAGGTCCGGCAGTGCCCACTGGAATGTGGGGTGCGCCGTTCAGGTCCGTGCCCACTGCGATCTGGAGCTCGCGGTTGAGGTCCGGCAGTGCCCACTGCGATCTGGAGCTCGCGGTTGAGGTCCGGCAGTGCCCACTGGAATCTGGGGCCCGCCGTTCAGGCCCGGCAGTGCCCACTGGGATCTGGAGCTCGCGGTTCAGGTCCGTGCCCACTGCGATCTGGAGCTCGCAGTTGAAATCCGGCAGTCCCCCGTAAGATTTGGAGCTCATTGAGGCCCGGCAGTGCCCACTGCGATCTGGAGCTGGTGAGAAAGCCGGCGAGGAGAAGGAGGAGAAGGAGGAGGAGCAAGGCAGCTTTGTTAAAATCTACCAACCCTCACCTGGCAGGTGGGGAAAACGAATGTCTTTGACACAACGATGAACAGTCAGACTACCCGTTAGCACTGAAGCATATGAAGATTGTCGAGCAAGCACCAAAGGGAAGCATATACACAGAAATTACTACAATGAGAAAAAATGGTGGAACACAACCAAAACAGATTTTAAGCAAACCAAATGATGCTGTCTGTATCGAAGCATTCTTGAAGAAATGGATTAAACCTTAGAAAGTCGCGGAGCCGCAGCTTTTCTAAGGGGAGTGCAATTTGTTTTTCATCTTATCTTCTTTGTTTTTTGCTTTCCAGAGTGGGTTGTTGGCTTTTGTGGCTGATCTGGCTCGTTTTTTGGCCTTTGTGGCTTGTGACTTTTTATTTTCTCGACTTCATAGCTTCTTGGCTTTGTTTGGTTTTTGTTGCTTTTTGGCTTCTTGTTCTTTTGGCTTTTGTGGTTTCTGGGCAGTATGCTGCATGTAGAACTCAATGAAAAACGTAAAAATCAATGAAAACCATAGAAACATCAAAAATTGATGAGCAGCGCAAATGAAGGATTTTAGCTTCAAAATGCAGCAAATTGCAAGGAAAAGTGCCCCAGAGTGGAAAGCAGAAAAGCAAACAAAATCTACCCTTTCTAAGGCCTTGGTGTTCGTGAACACCAAGAACAAGTGCCGCGAGCCTTGAGCTAAGTTTCAGATGCATTCTGATTTGAACCTTATTTGATTAGGATGATTGTTTCAGATGACTTGTGTTTTTGGCAATGGTAGATCTTTTCCAAGGCTGTGCGAATTCCTTGCTCAGCATGTCCCCTGTGGAGCGGTCCACGGCGACAAGGACTCTTATGGGAAAAATCATTTTTGAGACCAAACTTGGAAGAGCTCTAGACAGTTACATCCCGACTTGTATATGAATGACCTCTGGGATTTACAAAAACGACGTCCTGTCGGGTTGGTTTCGTGCAAGAACCACTGCTTCAGATGTTTTCATCAGAGCTTCAGCCACGCTGAGTCTTTCTTGCAAACCGTAGCTCAGGCGCATGGTTGTAAACATAGCGGCAAGTGCATGGGCAAGCACACTTGCAGTTTCATGTAGCCTAGGTTCCAGTTTTTTTCATAGCCTGAGACCACAAGCGAAAAAACCTTCAGGACCAAAGAGAAAGGGATAGCGCGATGAACAGCTTGAAGTCTGGTGAGTTCAAGGCCGCTCCCACCAAGGTCCTCCCGCTGCCGGTCGCCGCCGTCGCAACCAGGTCCTGTCCCAGCAGGCCGATCCCTGGAAATGTATTTATCTATCTATATGTTTGTCTCTCTCTCTCTCTCTTTCTCTCTCTCTCTCTCTCTCTCTCTCTCTCTCTCTGCCTGCTTCGCGCTCGATGAACTGGACCCCGGCCTTCCTGCTGTCCGGATTCTGCCGGCTGCAAGAAATGTCAGTTTCCCAGTTTTAATGTCGATTTGTCGAGTTGCAGTTTCTGGTTGTATACGGAGATAAAAAATCATTTTGATTGTTCATCCCACCTAGTGTTGGGATCATAACACTTAAAACGATATAACATGCAAATAATCATCGTTGGTCAAAGTGGGATCGCCCCGTGGATGATGATCAATTTCTCAAGCAAGCAGTGGTCAATGACACCACCAACCAATCAATGGCAAAAATTACAAAACATGGGCCAAACTTCAAGGTGAGAGATTTCACTGAGCACTTTGGGACTAGTGTCAGAACTTGCTATGCGGCCTTGTACCAGATCATCCTGGATCTGTTGGTTTGCACGCAGCTGACTTGGCATCCGACATGTAAAGATGAAGATCATTGTCTAATTATTGTCGGTTGTTTTTGATAGATCAATTCGTTCCCCACATCTTTGTGTGGGGTTCTTTTTTTGGTTGCGCACTCCCGTCCGCACGGTCCGCCCAGCGTCCCGCCGCCCACCCACAACTTGCACACACACAACTTACTCACACACAACTTACTCACACGCAACTTCTCCACACACAACTTCTCCACACACAACTTACCCACACACAACTTACTCACACACAACTTACACACAACTTACTCACACACAACTTACTCACACGCAACTTCTCCACACACAACTTCTCCACACACAACTTATCCACACACAATTTCTCCACACACACACACTTGATCAGAACGGTCATTTCGAATTGGGTAGCTAGAATGCATCTGACGTGCAAAAACACTAACCGTAAAACTGACATGATGAATATATATATATATTTATTTAAGATCACAGGAGACAATGACAATATACACCAACATCAATAAAGTATATGTCCCCCCCAGCTGCGACATAAATGCGCCCAGGGGCGGGACTATATATATATATATCCATATATGTATATAAATAAAAGCAGGTACGTTTTCACGGGACCCGGGGGGCGTCTTCGTTGGCCATCGACCCCCCGGGTCCCCGATGGCCCCCTGCAGCAAATAGAAGTTTTACATCTCCCACACTTGCCTTCCACTCTGGGTGAGTAATTTCACACTTGTCTCCGACTTGTCTCGCACTTGTCTCCCACTCTTGTCTCCCTCTGGTTGCGTTGGGCTGCATGATTTTTACACTTGTCTCCCACTTGTCTCCTACTTGTCTCCCACACTTGTCCCTCACACTTGTTTCCCGGCCTTCAACTCGGCCTCAATGGATGCGGACACAACGAAAATCTCTCCAACACCTTCCTTTCATGAGGGTTGATTTGATCCAAGGAATTTCTCACGGGACATTGCTCACACTCCCAGAAAAATGTTCTAAGACATCTGCCGCGTACTTCTTGATCTCCCCTCGCACCTGGCAGTTGGAGCCCGCTAATGTTGAAACAGCGGGCTGATGTATGCAAGTATCAAAACAAGTTGGTTCAAACAGGCAATCCACATGTTGTCTGGCCTCGGCGGCAATAGCCTTCCCATCAATCGCTTTCGTCTCAATAACGTGTTGCGCTTGAACAACATCAGATTAAATTGGCTGGACAGCTGGACCCGCCTGTTTTGGCAGAGACAACCAGTGGGTGGGGTATCCCAGTCTCACAATGGAAATGCCAAGGAGAACTATAGGGGACTGTGACAGACTCTGCCAAAATTGAGTGGACAGCACTTTCTTGGTGTTCCTGTTCAGGTGTAGGCAAGAAAAACGTTGAAAAAAGCGCCCAACTGCAGAAATTTCAAAGTGCCAGCGTTGCCATTGTATGATCCCTTGTAGCAGCATCTTGTTAGCGCAGGTTCTTTTTGCTTTTTTCAGCGACATACTGGTTCTATCTGGTTGTTGGAGTTGCCATGATCCATCAGGCAATCAGACATTCGTCAAGAAGAGTTGGGGACTCAGTTGCGCAGCTCCCTGGTCGAGTGCCCGAGATGGCAATGGAAAGGGCACTAGGTGTGCATCACCTGCCCATAGAAATGATGTGACCGTGTGGTCTCATAGCATTGTGAGGCCAAAGATGATCTTGTGAGCTAAGACTTGTCAGTGGTTTCGTTTTGCATGTTTTTGTATATCTTTTGTTCTTTCTCAGTATTTGAAAAATCAGAAGTTGAATGTTGAGAGGGCCCAGAGCCCGCCCGCGCTGTCATGAAATATGAAATGCCAAAACTGCGCCAGATTAGCTGGGGGGACTGCGCCAGATTAGCTGGGGGGAGTCTGTCTCTCTGTCCGCCTCTGGCATTTCCACCTGGGTGCTTCCGAAAAACCGGGACTGCTGAAGTCCACCATGTTTCTGCCAGACTTGAGTTTCCTCATCCAATGGTTGGTGCCCGTTGACCCTCATTATTTCCCCTCTGGAAGACTTATAGTCTTCTTTCGTCCTGAGGCACCAAGGGTCTGAATCAGGGCATTTGGTTGGGGCCACAGAGCAAGCTCTACGACCCAGTGAGGCCGCTAGCTTGAGCTGTGGTGAAGGACACGTGGAGCCAGTATTGCAAATGCCGCCATGTAATTTACAAGAGTACCGTCTGGTTTTGGTTTGCAATAGCACTATGAATCTTGACCACAACGTCTTTGAAAGCAAAGGGAGCCCAAGATCCACTACAGCAATGTGACATCTGGTCACAATCACAAAAGTGAGAGCCAATGGATTGGCGCAAGAACAAAATCACTTGAAATAGAATATGATCTTTGGCGGCATTTGCAATACTGGTCAGTTAAGATCCGCCGATGCCGGTGGGATTTTTGTTTGGGACTGGCATGGAGAGAAACCGAGCAAGATTCAGGGACGTGGTCATAGATTTAGAAATGAGACGCGTCATGTTTGCACGTCGTTCCTTCACTTTGATTACATTGATTCTGATCTGCGCCTTTTTGATGTTGGAGCAGGGCTTTATTTATATAATGTTTATTGAGGGGTTGGTTTTATTCTTAACTAGGGTTGGTTTCGGGTTTGTTTTGGGTTTAGTTAGAATTTAGCTATATAAGGTTTGTTTCGGGTTGATTTATAGCATGTATGTGACAGGTCCGCAGGGTCTTCAAAGAGGTCAAGGCTTGTCGGGGTCGTTGGGGTGGCGCGAATGCGCGGTGAGGTCGCCAGGGTCGTGAAGGGGGTTGGGATGAGCTGGGGCAACAACGTTCGCTTGCACTGCGCGCTACGGATGCTACGTTACTATGCTAAGTTACCCGACGAAGGCACTGTGCCGGCCGACTCACCTCAAAACCCGAATCTTCGACTGCTCCTTTCGATTCGCACAAGTGCGCCGGCCGACGCGAAAATCATCATGCGCGTCCAATTCGGACATCCTGGCACCCGAGGACGGGCACCCTGGCCCATGCCACCCTGGCCCATGCCACTTATAATTTTCGCAAATTAATCACCAGCAGCCACTAGCAACGATTTTGATGGTCAGTGGGTCGAGGTTTTGACCCAGACACATATCTTCAATTTTTTTCACATCCCGTACAAGATTATGTTGACGATCCTGATGATATTCACCATCCCATTAAAACCATGAACCAATCATGGCTCGGGGTCACCTTACATCATCCCATTGTGAGGGGCATACCCAACTTCAAAGACCCCTATTGGGATGGTTGGCCACACTGCAGGTGACCAAAATCCGCAAGACGTCGCGAAAAGCACAGAAGGCCCGTGGCTGGCACAACTTGGGGTTTTCAGATGTTGCTTGGTTTCATGGCATTTATATGCTTCAAATTCCGTAGAAAATGATTTTTTCCAATTGTTTTAAATTGTATTCTGCGATGTCAGGGCATCTTGCATTGTTGTCACAATCCCATCTGTTTTGATCACTTCAATCTTTCAAAAATCAAGAAAAATCGTTACAAGTAGGGTCCCCTCAAATTGATGGATACAAAACTTGGGTCTCCTTCGGCTTTCCATTTCTGAAACAGAAACCGTATTGGATGACTTGAAGGACCATCTCTAACTATCAACTATTTTGGATGTTCCCCAGCGCATCAGGATTTTTATCAATATCTGGACACGGGTTTTCCTACTATCCTAAGTGACCCCAAGCAATAAATCCACGTTATTGGTCGTTTTTCGGTTTCCCCAAAGGTCTACCTTTGGGCTACCCCTATGTATGGACCCTGGGTGAAACGGCTGTGGACAGAAACTGCGTCAGGTCTCGTTGGCGGCAGCTTTCCGGCGCAAAGCAGGGCTTGCGCAACTCGGTGGGGAGATCATGGGGGGTATCAAGAGGAAACTTATCTTGACTAAACCATAAATGGGTATACACATGGGATAGAATTTATGATAGGGAAAAGCCATAAATGTCATAAATGGGGGTACCCCAATAGCTGGATGGTCGAAAATGGAAAGTCCGAAAATAACATGGATGATTTGAGGGCAGCCCGATGACTTAGGAAACCCATATCAATGGGATATGGATTGAATCAGAGATTGGTTGATATTTGATGTTGATATATTCAACTACTGAGATAGCATATGAGACAAGGATCATGAAACATGGGGCAATGCAGTATCAAGATGACAGGTGATATCATCATGAAAATGGACATAACCAATTCACAATTGGACAATAATTGTCAATTTGATTGCTCGTTGATGATTGTAGGGGGTATAATAGATGTACTTTCCCATGTTTTAGGGGATTCTGATTCTAATCCATGAACTGGGAATTTCGCTCTACACGAACCTGGATTTTGTGGGCCTTTAACCAAACCCCTGATCTTAGTGACACCGGGGTGGCAGAATCCCCATCCCCAGATTTCCAGAGGTTGCTGGTACCCCCAAAAAAGGATTGGTGACATCCCCATGTTTGTTGATTGGATCCTCATGTTGGTTGAATCCTTTCATATTGCTGGTTCAATCCTGAATTACACTGGTGATTCTTGTCCCCAAATATTGCTGCGTACATTCCAAGTACTTACTCAAGACATATTGCTGATCTAAGAAAAGCACACTCACTTTTGGGGAGATTGGTAAATGATTGGTAGTCCCACCAGCACGGAACCGAGGCATTTGCATGGATTGGTGGTGCATCCTAGACTGAAGTCGGCCTGGAGCCCAGGGTTTCCATGGGTCAAGGGGCCGGATTAGCAAACATGGAGGCTTCAATAGGGAAAACATCCAAATTGGGGGTTACTATTGACATGTTGGAGGTTTATTATTGACATGTTTGATTGCCAGAGGGTATGAATTTTTGGGTCTGTATAGAAACAGGATATTTACCCTACCAAGTATGACGGCTTGTCATCATGGAACCCCTTCACATAACCATTTGAAGGGATTTGGCCCATATTCAGACTATCATTTTCAAGATCTGTTAAATGGTCAAATTTGATCAAATTAAGCCATCCTAAATCAATCCATGAAGTTGGAATGGTCATCAATCCATTTTCACACGTATAAGAAAAACCTGTGATGTTTGGATTCCCACCCGAAAACGATGCCGAACAGTTGGACACCAGGAAAATATGGGTGAAACATCAAGACCCCATAGTTCACATCCTGGTTTCGCGCTTTTCAGCAGCTTTTGAGTTACTATATCCCATCTCAATTCCTGCAAATTCCCATTATACCGATTGCTAATTCCCACTGTACCAATACAACAACACCATACTACATTTTTCGATCATATCATCATTGATTTCCCAGTAAGTTCCCATTCAGTTCCCATGAATTCCCAGTGATTCCCAGTGATTCATCCACCGGCCTTCCATGGTGCGCTGGCTGGACCCCAAGGCCTCGGTGCGCTACTCCGCAGAGGTCACCATCGACCGTTTGAGGCTCTTGACCAGGGAGCACCACTGCCTGAAGGCGGGACCCGTTTGGTGCAGGGGACCTGTTTGGGGACCGATTTTTGTGGGAAAAAATTGAGGAATTTCCATGGTGATTATAAGGTGAAGAAATGAATGAGGAAGTGAGTTTCTACTATAAAAAAGTAATTGTAGTAATTCAATTCCATTCTGGTAATAAATCCCGAACTGAATGGAGGTTTATAGCTGGGAAAATGATCGAACTACATGGGGAATTTTCCAGCAAACCACGTTTGATGACGCCGGAGGGTAGAATCAGTAATTAGAAACCGTTGGACAATGAGTATGTTAAGCTATTTGTTAGCATTTCTTGATGCTCAAGAATCGATATCTGTTTTCGTATCTATAGTGGTGAAGGTTCAAAATAGATACAATTTATGCGGAATATTTAGTAACGACTATGGCATTAGATATCTGAAAAAGATAAATCCATACATTGGTTGGTAGTGGTTATCACACACCACACACCTATGATTTATAATTATTGGACCAACCCATAGTATCCATACTTCAGCCATGCCCACCAGACAAGGTAGCCGGTTTATCCGGAGGATAGTGCGTTGATCATGAAATGGCACATGCAGTTTTTCCTGGATCAAGGGTCGGGTGCCAAGTGCTCTGTGTACTACCTCTAGGGGACAAATTGCCAAAGGGAAGTCTGTTTCCTGGCGGCATTTTGGAACCTGGGGGAGTTGAGTACTGGCNGGTGCCAAGTGCTCTGTGTACTACCTCTAGGGGACAAATTGCCAAAGGGAAGTCTGTTTCCTGGCGGCATTTTGGAACCTGGGGGAGTTGAGTACTGGCATGCCTGAACCCTGGAGAAGGACAGGTAGGAAAGCCAGCAATGACCACTTCGTCGGCCTAAGTGAGTTGGCGATCGTGGAAGCCGCTGCCTACCATGATGATGGATCACGAATGGGACA
This sequence comes from Symbiodinium sp. clade C Y103, assembly GCA_003297045.1. Lineage (NCBI taxonomy): Eukaryota > Dinophyceae > Suessiales > Symbiodiniaceae > Cladocopium > Cladocopium sp. clade C. The sequence continues at coordinate 343,315 of BGPT01000175.1, read as the reverse complement.
TCTGTTGTTCCAGCTTGGCCGAGCTGACCCACTGACCTCAGATGGTGATGAGGGAAAAACCTGGGGGGTGANACCATGATGATGGATCACGAATGGGACATCTGTTGTTCCAGCTTGGCCGAGCTGACCCACTGACCTCAGATGGTGATGAGGGAAAAACCTGGGGGGTGAGGATGCTGGCTATAGAGGACCCCTACTACCTGTGGTGGTTTGAAGACAACTATGGAAAAATTGGAGATGGACCCGAGATCTTTGTGCACTTCTGCAAAAAGCCTGAGCGGGAGTGTGAGTTCCATGGGCGATATGGGGGTCTTATCCACGTTGATGTC
>BGPT01000175.1:320493-337564 GCA_003297045.1 Symbiodinium sp. clade C Y103 | reverse complement strand
TTCTGTGCACTTGGCATCCTCCCCAGGTCTTATCGTGCCGCAGTCGTCACAAAGTTGGGGAGGGTGGATACCGGTATCTGGGAGGGAGTGTCTATGTTGCGTATTTTTGGGCTGTGGAGCCCCTTTTTGGTCATTCCCTCTCCTAAGTGCCTTGGCAACTGTTTNAGTCGGGTGTCCTGTTGTTTATAGTGTGTTGTGTGTGTTTCTTTGATCAACATCCTTCAGCGCAGCTGTGTGCCCAAAAATGAGTGATCTTTAGCACTAGGTAGCCGGTTTATCCGGAGGATAGTGCGTTGATCATGAAATGGCACATGCAGCTTTTCCTGGCCCTCCTTCCTTCCCCTGGCGCCACCACTGTGGGGATACCGGTATCTGGGAGGGAGTGTCTATGTTGCGTATTTTTGGGCTGTGGAGCCCCTTTTTGGTCATTCCCTCTCCTAAGTGCCTTGGCAACTGTTTAACCTGCCTCACCATTTGGGATTTTGCTGTGACTTCCGCCTGATTCGCTGGTGGGGAGTGATGGTGGCAGGTGCTGATCACTCTCTTGCTTGTGGGTCCTTGGGAGTCGGGTGTCCTGTTGTTTATAGTGTGTTGTGTGTGTTTCTTTGATCAACATCCTTCAGCGCAGCTGTGTGCCCAAAAATGAGTGATCTTTAGCNTCGGGTGTCCTGTTGTTTATAGTGTGTTGTGTGTGTTTCTTTGATCAACATCCTTCAGCGCAGCTGTGTGCCCAAAAATGAGTGATCTTTAGCACTAATAATAGGTAAAACATCTGCAAGTATCTACAAATTGGCAAATGGCTTCCAGTTGGCATTTAAGTCATTACCATAGGATAGGCAAAAAAATGTTTTGCCATATCGAACACATCGCCGGCCTCGCCGCTTCAGTTTGACCCACCTCCTGCAGTTCAAGCGAACCAAGGCGTGGAGTTTGAACGGGTGAGGACAAAAAGTGGACCTGGTCAAAGGTGAAGGTCATGATGCTGCTTGATGATTAAGGGTTCATCATTGTTGACAATGACCAATGGGAATCACAATTCACAATAGAGTAAAACATGGTTAAGAGGAAGGGAATGAAGATACATGAATTGATGGTTGATGATGAATGAAGGAATGTACTGTCTAAATGACAATGTGTGAATAAACAGGTCCTTAGGGAAAAATATGTTGATAGGCTCATTTTGTCTTCTTGTCCCAGATGGAGGAAGCTACGCCTCCCCCAACTGAGGGTGCCCCATGTCGGAAAGCCTCCTGCATTCTCTCGCCATGTCTTGCTTGATTGAGGTTAATCCCGATCCCCCTAATGTTTGGTTGCTCACGCTATATATATATATATATATACATTATATATATATATATATACATTATATATATACATGTATATATATATATACATATTTACATTGAAAGTAATATGATATACTGTTACTGTACTATATATAAAGACTCTACCCTCTGGTTATTTAACATAGCCATGGAAAATCACCATCTTTAAAAGGAAAATCACCATAAATCATCTATAAATGGGCCATTTTCAATAGCTACGCTAGTTTACCACAGGGTATGTTTCATTTTCCCAAGTTTGTTTGGTAACCCCCCGCGATGTTTGGCGAAAAAACGCTTACGCGTTGCCGCTGGGCATTGTTTCCAGGCCCCCAAGTTCGGACCAGCCCATGGCCTCTACCGGCCCAAGGCGGATCCGGGAGATGGTCGGAATTGGGGCTACTCTGGCTGTTCAGACAAGAATCATATATCTGTCTGGTCAGTTAACATAGCCATGGAAAATGGCTAATTTTGGGTGATTTTCCCATTAAAACCTCCATTTAGTGCGGGGATTTTCCATGGCTATGTTAAATAACCAGAGGGTATCTGTCTGGTCATTTAACATAGCTATTGAAAATGGCCATTTATAGCAACTATGACTTGGGGTGAACAGAAGGTACCAGGGTTTTGACTTATAGCCATATATGCCTCGACATGTACTCTGGCTGGTTCAAGAATTTCAATACTTTGAAATACTGACAGTTGGATGAGGCGGGATACCTATCAGATTTACTGGGAGGTCCAAGCAATTGAACAGCGAAGTAGTGCTGGATCTGTTCATCTTGGGAGTCCAAAAGGAATCTTTGTTTGAGGACCGGGATTATTCATGCCACTGTTTTCAGAGTTGTAACATTCTTGCCATGTTTATTTGCTTCAACCTCCGCATGTTTTCTTCGTCATACCATGATGCCTAAAATGAGGCTCGTTTCACAGGTGCAGTTGGTGGAGGCAGCTGGGTCAACACCTTGGGGCGCAAAAAACCTCCTTTCCTCCACCTTGCAGATGCCAAAGCCCCCGTGCAATGGCTTTAAAAAAAGTGGGGGCAAGTGAGATTGACACCATGATTGCCAACTTTGAGGCAGACCACCCTGACATAACCTGACCATTGGGTATTTTGCATGTAATTCAATATCCCCAGCTACGCAATGGTTGATTGCAGTAATATTCTGCCATGCACTACCCATTTTTGGACAACCCTTGCAAAATGTTTGTTGGAAAATGTTGAAAATCTCCAAGAGTAAGAAAAAGATAGATACGTGGTAATTTACAGCAGCCATGCCTCTTTTTTCTTGGGATATCCCATGGTTTCCTATCGATTTTCCCAACAGTTGACCATCGCTTGATCTCTGTCATCGAAGAGATGTGGTGAATTGTGGATGGTTCCATCACCCCAGAATGCATCAGCAAAGTCCATCACAATTTACCAGAAGATGATGCTATTTTTTTCTTGGGTAAATCATGATTATCATTGATGATCAACATTTCTGTTTGGTGAATTATCATAATTGTGCCCAGAAGAATGGGCATGTAACACATTGTAACATCATGTAACCAGAAGAATCCATGGGATCAAGTGGGTTTCTTGTTGGTTACTTTAAAACAATTCCTTCAAAACTTATCCCATAAATCCATAAAAACATGTGTTTTATCCCATAAAGTTAGAGTTTTATCCCATAAAAATTGTGTTTTCTTCCCGTAAAAATAGTGTGTTATCCCATGATTTTAGTACTTGAACTACTTTTGTGGGGGGTCATCTGCAGCTTGGCTCACTGTGAGGATCGCGACTTCCTGAAGTCTCGGGACCTTCCTTTGCAGGCCATCTATGATCCCATCGTCAAGTGTGGAAACCGAAGGGAACGGTGCGTAGTGAGTAGCTGCAAAATTCCTCGAAAAAACCCATGGTTATAATAAGAACAGCTAGTGTTATCATGAATATATGATCTGTATGTGTGTATGTATGTATATACATATATATGAATATATGTGTACAACTTGTAGAACTTGTACAACAATATATAAAAGTATACAGAAAATTGGGTTTGGGGCTAGGAGTTTGGGTTTCCATGCAAATCAGGCAGATTCTATGTAAGATACGTACATACCAAAAACATCCAGAAGCCAGCAATGTCTCATGATTTTATAGGTGAATTCCGCACAAGGTTTCTTAATCACCCATTTGCAAGTGAATGGGATATTATATGATATGATCTCAAAATCACAAATAGAGATGAAATCATTCACCCACAAATATGGATAATTCATGATGATTCTATGTAAATCTACCATCACACATTCATCCCAGAAGTGGATGATCTGGGAACCCATTTACTGGCAACAGATGTTTGGTGGTAAACACTCAGGGATTTCCCAAGGAGATGTGTTTTACAGTATATCTAATTTAATTATCTATAGTTGGTAGATATTATATGTGTAGTTATCTATAGTTATAGATATATCTACAATTATCTATGGATATTATCTATAGTGTATTATGTGTCTTTCTACAATCATCTATACAGTAGTTGATTATTGTTTTTAGAATTATTTGCAGCTACAGTAGATATATCTACAATTATCTATAGTTGGTAGATACCATATCTTTAGTATCCACAATTATTTATAGTGTGCTGTATGTTCGAATCGTCAGCTGTTTTTTTTTCTATAATTCTCTGTAGCTACAGTCGATATATCTATAAATTTCTATAAATCTATAATTACTTAAGAGTCATCTATAAACCTATAAATTAATGTAAATTATAGATATATCTCCAATTCTTCCATGGTTTTTTCTCAACAAAAAGCACTGCATCGGGTGCTAAGGCCTGATCCCTACAGCAGCGGCGATCTCTTGGACTTGGATATCAACCCACCGCGCCCCAGGGACCGTTTTGTCGCGTTGGTGCGTATGGCTGTGGTCCAAGAGGTGTGTGTGTGTGTGTTGTTGGGGTGATGGAATTTACCCTCTGGTAAACTAACATAACTGTGGAAAATCACCATTTTTTAATGGGAAAATCCGCTATAAATGGCAATTTTCAATAGCTATGTATATTAACATAGACCCTGAGAATAGCTATTTTTAGAGGAAACTAATCTTCCAATTCCTATTTGCCAGGGTCTATGTTAATTTACCAGATGGTACATGTTGGTGACTGTTGGTGAAACCTGATTCAACCATGTACGAACATCATGATGTTCGTAGCTAAGTTTGGATGTGTTTCATGGAACCTGATGGAAAGAAAAATATGATGTTGCTCTGGAAAAGGATGCCAAAATTGGAGGATCTAAGAGGATCACTGATGGCATGGCAGCATGATCTCAGGTCGCCGGATCATGGGGTGAAAATTCGCGATCATGGGGCCTTGTTTGAGACTGGGGTGTAGCCAAAATGGTATTGTTTAACAGGGAAAATGATGATTGACCATTGGATTTAGAGCTGTATATCCTATTTCTGTGCTATGTTTCAGACTTCCCAAGGCGGTTCCGGCGGTAGACTCCGCGCACACCTGACTTTATGGTGGCAAAAGGTGGCTGTCCCGGACAGCAGAGATTTGGCCAACCAGCACTGCGGTGACGCGCTGCTTCCGATTTTTGCCTGACAGTGTACCCATTGGCATTCACTGCGTCTCGATGGAATAACCCGAACACAGCGCTGTACCGTTGAAGCCCGCTTGAAAAAAAAACAAAATAGTGTTTGCTCACATGTGAAGTGACGAGGTTTTGATGGTCAGTACTTGGGGACCAGTACTGTATGTAGAATGAACATGAACCAACTCCATCATAAGAAACACCCAGGCGCTTGGACATTTGAAACTGCTCACCGGTAACCAGGGACCCCACAGAGGGGATGGTCTTTTAACGGGGGTGAAGCGACCATCACGGCACGCTACAAGCGATAGGACACTGCTCAAAATGGGAAGCGACGTGTTTTACCCTGTTGTGAATCTAAGATTGCAAAGAATAATCGCTGATTTCGCAATGCATCAGTACCTATAAATACCTATATAAATGGATGCTTTATCATCAGTTTCCCTTCTAAAATCCATGATACAGTACTCGCTTTTCTCATCAGTTTCCCATGTTTTTTCTTTTGAAACGAGCTTTTTCACCACGATCCGGAGGTCAACAGCATTTTGAGACAAGCCCAGCAGCTTCGCAGGAGGTGGACCCTGTGTTGTACCAGGACATGCTTCCAGAAGCTCCAAAGGACGGCTGATGGAGTCCGAACTCGAACCCAAAAGTTACCAGTTTACCAGTTACCGGTCACTGTAAACCATTGAAAATACTTGAAAGATTGAGTCAAAACCTCGCTCTTCGATGTTTTCCTCCACATATTGGGAACATCCATGAGCACCAGCAGTTTTAATCATGAACTACTGGGGTAGTGATGGAGCTGGCAGGGGCATTTTGTTGTAGTGTCTTATGAACTGGAAGGGACGTCAAGAATGTACGATGTCTAGATCATTATTGAATTAAGGTTTGAAAGCATTGCATAGCGTTCAATGGTTTCGCGGCGCCTCATTTCAGAGTGCTTGGATTAGATTCATGAACAAAGTGAAGGCCGCAGACGCTCCCTTGTGTCACATACATCTTTTTGAACAAAAACTGACCACAACAAACCCAGAACAAGTACACAGAAGCATGGTCACTATTAGTCACCCATCATGTTTTTCCCTCTAAAAATCCGTATGTGTGTGTGTGTGTCATGGTCGAAACCCGCTGGATTCTACCTTAAAAGAGCTGTTCATCTCCGCATTTTTCAAATGGGTTTCCATAGCCATGGCATGTTTGGATTCCCATGGCAACCCTTCGCCGAATATCATGGGACGACCATGGCAAGTTGTCATATTCTCCCATGATATTCCCATGATATTCCCAAGATATTCCCGTTTCATATTGATATCCCATAATCATTTCATATAGATATTGATATCCCATAATCTTCATATTTGGCATATTGATATTTCCCAAAAAATGTGATTTCATTCGCCCAATCACATAGCGATGACCATGGCAGTCGCAGTGCCTTGAACCGCATTTTCCAGGACAAGGATGGCAAGTTCGTGACCTTCGATCAAGAGGTCGACTGAAGAGGCCAGGCTCCGCAACATGGAGGAGTTTCAGCTTGGAAAATCCTATGACCATCGCCTGAATGGATATTTCAGTGTGGAAAATCATCATATTTCAAATGGATCCTCAAATGGTAGATTTTCAGAGGCTATTCACAATCATATATGCCAGGTCTCCCACATGGTATGTATGATAGACTAATAAAATTATAGGTATGAATTGCCATCAGAACCCAACCCGCCTGCATGGTTCGACCTTCCAATGTTTTGGTGTTGGGACGATAGACAGGGAAGATCTTTCGAGCAATTTCAGGAAGATCTTCACTTGAAACCTTCTTGTGTGCCTTTTATTCATGTTGATCCTTATGTTTTGGGAAGATGAAGACTGATGAAGATGATGAACTTTCGAATCTGGGGATGGATGAAAACCTATGAACTAGCAGTATATGGTATATGTTACCCTCTGGTAAACTAACATAGCTATGGAAATCACCATCTTGAATAGGTAAATCAACTATTATAAATGGTCCATTTTCAATAGCCATGTTAGTTTACCAGAGGGTATATCTTTTCTATTTTGAGGGATGAACATCCAGAAGTCCAAGATAGTCCCAGCTCTGGGATGCCGAGGCCAGAAGCACGGCACCAAACTCTGAGAGGCTGCAGTTTTTCGACCCCGAAAACACCACCGCGAACGTTGGGACACCCACCCGGCACCAACTCCGAGTCGTCAACTCAACATCTGCACCATCCCAAAGGTGGTACATAGAAACATATAGAAACATATAGAAACATGTAGAAACATGTAGAAACATATAGAAAGATATAGAAACATATAGACAGATATAGAAAGATATAGAAACATACGAACAAAAACAAATAAGAGTGACAACTTTATCAAGTTAATGTCAGCAGGGGCAGTTCATTTCTGCAGAGATGCGTCGCTTTGCGGCTCCAACCGAGAAAAGATACGTTTGTGCAGTGCTCCCGTTCGTGCTGGCCTGGGAAAAATCAACACCTCGTTGGCAAATTGGGGGCTTCGGAGATACCATCCTAATTACCCTCCAATGAAGCATGACAATGGAATTCGTCCTATTTAGTGCGATGCTTACCCATTAAAAGCCCCCAAGCATAGGGGATTTCCCAGCTAATTAGGTACTGATGTTACGGTATGTTTGTAAGTAGGGTTAACATTCATCCACGGTAGCCATTTCGGGATATAGACTCTTGCCTTAAAGCCAGGAACTCTAGTTACATGTTTCTGCAGATGGTCACATGGCATTTTTGAAGACATCTGCAAATCAGGATTGGGTGGGCTTTGGAAAGTTGGGATCCCCCTAAAAGTGTCCAGATTGGCTTATTGTAACATATTGTAACATTGTACCTGGAAAAGCATAGCATAGACTAAATTGACACTACTGTATTACTAGTGGGATTTGGTCACTACTCATGTTGCAAATTGAGTTTAGGAATACATGCATGTGCAGTAACATTTTGCTTGTTTATGCGGGTTGCTTGCAATATTTATGGTCACCATATGTCACCATGGTCTTTCAAAGAAGATCAAAGTATCGGTCTGCCAAGACACACATCGTATGCTTGGCCCCGTGCTACATGATGCTTTTGATTGTGTGGACAAAGTAAAGTTGGACATCAACCCTTGAGTCATTTGAAGTTCTTTCGTTGAGGGTCTATAACAAATCTCAGTTTCTCAGCATGAAACCTGGCCGTGAACTTGCCCGCTGCATCAAGTTTTTAGAGCAGAAATTGAAATGTGCAGTTTTTTTTTCGATACCAGACAACCTTGATGTCAAAGCAGGGCAAAAGCATTCAGCAAGCTTGACTGAATCACAACCTGAAAAAACACCGGCCAAAAGATACAGCGTGGCAGACTCCCAAAGTGTGTGTCAAAATGTTGAGATCATAGCATCTAAAGCAGAACCAGTGCAGGATCTATGCACAAAAAGTCCATCCACATGGGACATCCAGACATCCAATGCCAAATTCCTCGACATTTTTTTGGCCGCATCACATTTTTTCGGTGGCACCAAAGATGTGCACCAGAAGCAGTGTCGAGGCCAACCGATGGGATTTCTTCGGGCCTTGGCACATTTACCTGTGGCAATTTTCAATATCTACATATTTTGAGGGGATTTCCCAGCGTTACAATGGTATACATCTGACACATATATATATATATGTAATTATATATATACACACTTTTGGAGATTCACCACTTTTAACCCATGAGCAATTGATTTTGGGGATTCACCGTGTTTTTCTGTATACACACATATATTTAGGGGATTCAACCTTTTTAACTAACCCATGAGTAATCTCCAAATTTGGATGGCCTGAATCTTGCAGAATCACTGGATTTGTTGGGGCCAGACTCCATGAGCCCAGAAAAAACACAGGGACTTGGATCGGGTCCCTCCCAAGTAGTAACTACAGAATAGCCACCATCCATACACAACTGGGGTGCAAGTTCCATTTACAAAATCTATAAATGGCTTAGGGCATTTGATGGCATGGTTATAAATGAATAAAACATATAAAAACAACAAAACCAATTCTTCCATATTCTTCCTCCATTCCGCATGATTTTGTCATCTCCCAATTCAGAGGGATTTCATGACATCCTCATGATATCCCCATTGTATATCACAAATGTTATTATTTGTGAAATCACCATTCTCATTGTTTGTTGATAAAATCCCCCATAAATCCTTCATGAGGAAATCCATTGTTGAGTTCACATCCAATTTTTCAATTTTTTTCCTAGCCCAAAAAAGATCTATGGCCGTGGCCATCATGGGACCCTGCAGGCGTTGCTGGAAGAGCATGGCCAGAGTCTTCACAGCGTCCTGGAACAGCAGCAACTGCTGGAGCGACGACATGATCTCCTATCGCAGGACGGCGGGGTGATGGCACTGGGTGACCGTTTGAGCCAAGCCGTTTGGAGCCATGAAAATGGTGTTTTACCGTTACCCTATATTTTTGTTCCTACTTCAAGCATTTTTTGGCGTGATGTTTGGAGGGGGTAGGTCGATTTGTAGTAATTTGGGAAACGTTAGTAATGAACCTACCATTTGGGGATGGTTTATACCACCATATACCACCCATTTATATGGTGATTTTGGGAATGGTTTATATATTATTGGGTTTGCCACATTATCATGATTTGTCATGCTTAGCAAATTCAATACACATTCATCTCTTGGGTATGACCACATTTGCTGCTTGAAATTCATTTTCGTTGGATCAAGCCTAAATTTTAGCTTGCTGACATTCTCAGCTTCAGTTGGTTCAATCATCATGTTGAGCAACTTTCTCAGTTGGCTCACATTCTCAGTATCCTTTGGTAATCACATAATTTCCCACTAAAACCTTCATTTAGTTCGGGGATTTTCCAGCTGACCCTGTTTGATTACCACAGTTATGGCCATTAAAACTTATTCATGGGATTATAACATCTCAAATAATTATAGCTCCTGTAACTAAGGTTATACATATATCATTTGTTCTAAGCCAATTACAACTGTTACGGGCGAGAACTGCAGAGGGTATCCCCGCAGTTGGTGAACATCCCCTCACCAACGCGCAGGAAGTGCAACAGCGCAACGGCCAGCTGCAAGACCTACGCCGGGAACATCGGCAGCTTCTGAAGGACCGGACCGGACCAGGACTGGACCGGAAGGACTTTACCGAGAAATGGGGATGTTGGTGGCAACATATAGCAACATATAGCAACACCCAAAATGATAGAAAAGTCAAATCCAAGTAAAATGGTGACAAATGTCAGTTCTGTTTGATTAGGGGTTACTATATATACATATTCTTATCATTTCCTAGAATAAGGAATGGGGGCATCCACCCGCAGTAGCACCATCAACAAGCAACTGACGGAGTTGTTTGATCAAGAAAACATGTCTCTTCACCAACAACATGCTGGAGTATCAACAAGACTGGGTGTGAAAAAAAAACGGGGATTGTGATTACTGCAACATCCTGTAACAAAGGTACCAATCAACGGTGATTGTAACAATATGATAAAACCACTGACTTGAATGAAACCATCCGTGTTTAGGATCAATTATTCCCAGATAATTCATGATATCTGTTTGAAGGTCTTGAAAACAGACCAGCTAGCAGATTGCTTACACTCTATGGTCAGTGGCGGGCAGGATGAACATCCGGTGTAAAATCCAATCCTGGGTGATTAAACGCGCGCCATCTTGAAATTGGTTGGAATCCAATATATGTTCATAAATCCGACCTTTATCAATTCTAATTAGTTAAGATGTGTTCAGAGACCATTTGTCATTTTCTACCTAGACCCTCCAGACAGCCGTAAGAATGGTGTTTTACCCCACCAGCTTCGTCCAAAAACCCATCTTTTGGTGTTGGGCTCGGGTCTGGGCTCGGCGATTTTTCCCAGGACTTCCATGAGCTCCGGGACGAGTACAGCGCCGTGCGTGACTGCCTCACCGAGGTGAGCCCAGAGACCGGGTTCAGGGGCCTGGAAAACCATGGGAATTACCATGGGAATGACCATGGAATATGGGGAGGGGGTGTAATTCCATGGTTAAACCATGTTAAACCATGTTAAACCATGTTTGTTGAAGTCGATTGACATGAGTTTTCGGTGGGTGTCCCGTCTCAAATCTCAGGACTAAAGAGCTGAGACCGAGATCCTGATACAGTTCAGTGAAGCGAATCGAGCGTGTTGCACGATCTGTTGTGCGAGCGTATTCATCCATTGAGCCTGAGAACATAGAAAGACTCTTCGAAGGAGACAGGATGAGCTGTGAGTACCAAGATGTACCAAGCAAGAGTTCGAAAGTATATTGAAGTGATTGCAGACACACTTGCACCAGAGTTTCCAGGAATTGCGCAAGCTCTTCAGATCTATTTGACAAGGGATTTTGACGGATGGGACATTGAAGCTTCCAAAGTCATTCGAATGGTCTTCAACAGTGATGACGCTGGGATTCTATCCTTTGAGGAGCAAGTGAATCCAGAGGAGAGCGTGGCTTCATATTTGAAGAAACCGCGCGCATCCGTGCGCTGCATGCCATGCGTCCGGCCTCGACGAAGTTCAAATTTCGAGAAAGAGTTTCTACGCAGCCCCTTTTTTTTATGAAAATGAGGAATTGGCTTGGAAATATGGTGGGTTTTGAAAATTTTGATGGTATACAATGATGATTAGTGACAAAACAATGGATGACTGTGATAGATATTAGTGAGGTAACGTCAAGAATGAACAATGGCCATCCATCTACAAATTCACCTTTGAATAGCTTCCATAAACCCTCCAATATTTGAGGTTTATGAAAGGAGCCCCCCTAGATTTACATATAGCTGGCATTGCTGGATCTGCTTATTTTCCTTTATTTGCTCCTTATTCTCCTTAATTTGTCCCTCTGCTGCTATACACACCAGGCTCGCGTTTTCTTGCCGGATTTGATTGCTCATCAACATGGCAATGCTAAAATATTATTCCATATCCCCATATATCCCCACAATGTTCTGCATTGTTCATCATTGATTCATTGTTGTGTGTTTTACATTTTCGCTAGTTGTCTCTTATTTTTCCTTATGTGTCTCTTATTCTCCCTAATTTGTCCTTTATTGTCCCTTATTTGTCTCTTATTCTCCCTTATTTGTCTCTTATTTTCCCTTATTTGTGCCTTATTTTCCCTTAGTTGTCTTTTATCTTCACTTATTTGTTTCTTATTCTCCCTTATTTGTCCCTTATGTATCCTTATGTTCCCTTATTTGTTCCTTATTTGTCTCTTATTTTCCCTTATGTCTCTTATTCTCCCTGATTTGTCCCTTATTTTCCCTTATTTGTCTCTTACTATCCCTTATTTGTCTCTTCTTTTCCGTTATTTGTTTATGCACGTTTTTTTGAACACGGTCTAAGATGGACTGAGCTATAACTACTCCCTCAAGGAGAATGGGATATCTTCAAAACGACACCTTTTGAGATTCCAAAGTCAACCCAAGGACCATTACCCATTTGCCACTAAATTCACCTTATTTTCCCTTAAATGTCCCTTAAATGTCCCTTAAATACCTCTAAATGTCATTTTTGCAAATAAAGGAAAATAAGATGCACTTAGTGGCGAATGCCTGGGGTGGCCCCTTTTGCGGGGGCTCTCCACTAGAATATGAAATCATTGGGTTTACCAAAATTGGATGTCCAGCAAATTGGGAAGATTTAGTTGTTTTTCCTCAGAAGCAGCAAAGATGGTGATAAAATGATACCATCTGGTTATTTAACATAGCCATAGAAAATCCTCTATAAATGGAGGTCTTAATGGGAAAATAATCCAAAATTGGCTATGTTCCATGGCTATCTTAAATAACCAGAGGGTAGAAGATGTGATAAACTGTGATAGGTACAGTACTCACCAAAAAGGGTGAAGCACATTGAGAGATGGCCAGCCAGAAAGTGCGTGGACCCCCTTCAAAACAAAACAACACATGCGCATATATAGAAGGGTTCCTAAGTCATGGGGGATTTCCAAGTCACCATGTTTGCTTCAATACTAAGTCATGGTCTCATGACTTGAAGTATTTGGGGGTAACATATTTTGATTTCCTCCCATCTACAGCCTTCAGTACCTCATCCGACCATTTCGGTCATGAGCAGATCCACCTCTTCAAACATCATTTTGTCTCAAAACATATCAACTCTATAAACTGATCCAGAAACATATACAGTATTTTAATCACACATATATATAATTACATATATATAGTGTAATATGGTTTTATGCTGCTACATCATATCATATCGTATCATATCATACCATTTATTAATGTTATATTTTATTCAATCTAGAATCTACATATATGATTTCCCCGTCATGTTCTAAGGATCTTCCAACACCCAGCTGCCAAGGCCACGGTGCTGCGAAAGGCGGATTTGGAGCTCCATCTGAGCAGGACGAAGTTGGGAAGTTCGGAAGCGCCTTTCTCCCTGGAAACTGATGGGAGATTCATGTGGATACAATAGGATATACATATATCATGGGATATTCCATATGGATATAATGGAATATTCCATATAGATACTATGGATAAATAATATCTGTGGTGATCAATATAGTCATACATATATTCCATATCATGGGATATTCGATGTGGAATAAATCCAGATATTCCATAAATCATGTGGAATATAATGAACCATGAGGACCATGTATATCCCTATAACAGGATGGAACCCCTATATTATTCTATATTTCATCCGTACATCATTGGGTTATTCATGTGGATATCATGGAATATACTGGTTATTTAACGTAGCTATGGAAGATCACCATTTTTGATAGGTAAGTCATCTGTTGATATTCATACGGATATGAATATTATGAAATGGGATACATAGATATAATTTCATTTTATGTACATACTTCTGGAGAATAAGGTGGATGGAGTGGGACATGTATATATATATATAACCAGCTACAGTGAATATATGTCTATATATACAATGAATACGAATGTCATATTCATGGAAAATTACTGGAACATACATTGGAAAATATTGGGATATTACAATGGCTTTGGGACCAATTTTGGATATCATCACTAGTTGAGTGATATAATCAGTTATTTTGTCAGCTACGCTAGTTCATGCATGCACAATTATACACAGTACTTACTTAGATGTTCCATTGTTGGTCAGTTAAGTCGTGACTGTTAGTGTGTTTAGTTACCAGTTGACAAACTCCATTGTCTAGGGCAAAAAAAAATCAGCCCAGTTTATAAATTTGAATCCAGAATGAATCTCTGAATATACATCTATTGTCACAATGTGTACATGTACAACCTATGTGTGTATATATATATATATGATTTACTGTATTCATTTGTGCTAACATGTGGCATGTGGCAGTCAGGTTTTTTCCTATTTTGATCAGTGTTGGATGTTTTGTTTACAGTATTTGCTTGGAAAACCTTGGTGAATGGCTGAAACATGTGGAGGTTGATGCCCAAATGAAAGGATTACAAAATCCTTTGTCTTAACCATCAGTCAAGACTTAATAGCACAATGATTGGATATTGAGCACTGATTGAGGTAGACTGTTACTGTCATGGATCAATTGGTGGCCATTTTGATGGAGGCAAATAGTCTACAAATGCCAGGCTTTACCTAGCTATTAACATACATCAGTTCACTGGGTAAGCTTTGCTTTTCCACCGCGTATGATACGTAGATGGTATATTTTAGCAAATCACTGAAATCCCCAATTGTTGATGCTTCAAAACCACGTATTGCCTTGGTATTGCCTTGGTTGTTGTTGACATGTTCTACACATTTTCCCCTGAGGAGACGGGCGCCTCGCGTCTTGAAGCGTGTGCTCGAGGACTCTGCGACATGGCCAGGGAATTGGAAGTAACTACAACAGGAATCAAACCATCCCCAACCTTGATGTACCAATGGTTAATGATGGTCAAAAATGTTAATGATGGTTGAGAATGGTCAATGCTCATGAATTTTCGATAGCATTTGGGTGAACGGTTAACCTTGGATGGGTAGAAACTAATCCTTTAGTTTTTTGCTATGAATGGGAAATATCTACTGACCATCCAAGAATTTAATTTTTGTAGGGTGTCTAAGATTGGCAACGATATATTGATAGTTGTCACAATAGTAGTCTCAATATGACAATAGTACAAGCATATATTGGACAGTCATTGAAAAGAATAGGTTGATCCAGAATCATGGTAATATTCATAGTTTATAACTATTTCAATCGATTTCATGTATTCTTGGTTCATGAAATATTGCTATTGGAATGGAATTGTCCTCTGTGAAGATCTCCTCTGCCGAACTTTTCGGGTTGGTGAAGGGAAAATTTTCACCGGAAACCCATGGATTTTTCCCATGAATGATAGGGCTTTCCGGTTCCGATTTTCCCGACTCAACCAATCCAGTGAATTATTCATGATCTAGAATCACTGAACTGGAGGACTCCACCTGCAGGATCTTTGTTTTGCTTCGCTATTTGGGGCATAGAAGAAGATTAGTCGATACCAAGGCCAAGCACAACTGAAGCAACAAGCAAATTTTGCGTTGGTGAAAACGCCCCCAACAAACTATACAACTTGCCATAGCCCAATTTCACATCAATCCATGCTGCATGTATACACATATCTATATTTTCATGACATATATATATATATTGAAACAGCATGACATTCGCCCGTACATATTGCCTCATTTTTTGCAGTGAGTTGATAAATTGTCACAGATACTTACCTCATCTTTTTCCCCAAAAAATTGCACTAGAATTCCCCCGTTGGATCCTTTGAGGAGCCAGGTTTGGCCCTCTCCCTGGGCTGCGTCATGGGCGTTCCTGGGCGAGACTGCAGGGCATCTTTTTTGGGAGAATGGCGAATTCCCAACAGTTATACCATGAATATACCACTACTACAATTATTCCCAACAGTTCCAAGAATATTGGTT
Organism: Symbiodinium sp. clade C Y103; assembly: GCA_003297045.1. Taxonomy (NCBI): domain Eukaryota; class Dinophyceae; order Suessiales; family Symbiodiniaceae; genus Cladocopium; species Cladocopium sp. clade C. The sequence continues at coordinate 321,689 of BGPT01000175.1, read as the reverse complement.
TTAGTATTCCAATGATTAATATTACCAATGATAGTTCCATGATATATGTCCATTTTCATATTCCAATGATTAATATGTACCCTCTGGTAAATTAACATAGACCCTGGCAGATAGGGGTTGGAAGATGAGTTTCCTCCAAAAATTAGCTATTTTTAGGGTCTATGTTAATTTACTAGAGGGTAATGGTTATTTAATTGTTGGATAATGGCTATACTGGTTAACAATGGTTCAGTATAAAGTATCTAAATGTATCCAAGTATCTATAGATATTGACAATGTGGTAAACCCTAGCTGCCACAAACAAGTACCAGTTGTTGTATTTTTTACTGCCCATTCAACAAATGTGATGACTTGGGGATGTTTTAGGGCATGGGCCGGCTTTTAGCACTTTGTTTTGATCCAAGATCCGGAGCATCTCAAGTCCTAGCCTTGGACATGGACCCAATTGTATTCCGTTACCATCGGAGAAATTTACAAAAATCTATTTACCATACCGCACTCTAGTTGGTTAATTACTCTGACGCTGCTTTGTCCGTCGAGCAAATGTGTTCCCGGGACAGTGTCACTATGGACCTTCAAGTTCATGCGACAGTCGAACCATAAATGGTGGTGTTTACTCACCACCTAAAAAGAAACATATGGATTCAGCCAACCCCGCAACCCCAACAATGTGGCCTTATCAAAAAACATGATTACTGTGAGTGTGTATTGCATATCCAATAAACAACCGCGAATTTTTTTTGGGCGAAATCTTGACCATCTGTTTGGGGGGTCACCGAAACGGGGGTTGGCTGAATACCCGTGAGTTCTTTATCCAGGGCATCTATAATCTTCACGGACATCGACAACGCCACCCACTACCTGGAGCGAATCTCATTTTGGGAGCCCATATCGTGCCATTTATTATTGGAGGGTCATTTATTTTTGGATTTTTTTTTGGGACAGGTTTTGGATTTTTTTTTGGGTCTCCTGGTTCTCCGCTTCTCTGCTTTTGTGCTTTTCTGCTNTTTTGGGACAGGTTTTGGATTTTTTTTTGGGTCTCCTGGTTCTCCGCTTCTCTGCTTTTGTGCTTTTCTGCTTCTTTGCTTTTCTGCTTCTCTGCTTTTGTGCTTTTCTGCTTCTCTGCTTTTCTGCTTCTTTGCTTTTTGGCCTTTGTGCTTTTCTGTTTTTCCTGCTTCTTTGCTTTTCCGCTTTTT
>BGPT01000175.1:237339-319000 GCA_003297045.1 Symbiodinium sp. clade C Y103 | reverse complement strand
ATTTGGAAGTCAAAAGTGTCAAAAACTGAGGGTTTTAAGCACATTTTGAGATGTCAGTTAACTAACTGAACTAACAACTTAACAACTTAACTACTTAACAACTTAACAACTTAACAACTTAACCACTTAACCACTCAACAACTTAACAACTTAGTTGGTTAGGTAGTCAGTTAGTCAGTCAGTCAGTTAGTCAGTCAGTCAGTTAATCAATTCGTCAGTTAGTTAGTTATGTAGTTAGTTAGTTAGTTAGTTAGTTAAACAGTTAGTTAGTTAGTTAGTTAGTTAGTTAGTTAGTCAGTTAGTTAGTTTGTTAGTAAGTTAGTTAAATAGTTAGTGAGTTAGTCAGTTAGTTAGTCAGTTAGTCCGTTAGTCAGTTAATCAGTTAGTCAGTTAGTCAGTTAGTCAGTTAGTTAGTTGTTTAGTTAGTTAGGTAGTTAGTTAATTAGTTAGTGAGTTAGTGAGTTAGTCAGTTAGTCAGTTAGTCACTTAGTCAGTTAGTCAGTTAGTCAGTTAGTTAGTTAGTTAGTGAGTGAGTTAGTGAGTTAGTGAGTTAGTGAGTTAGTGAGTTAGTGAGTTAGTGAGTTAGTCAGTTAGTCAGTTAGTCAGTTAGTCAGTTAGTCAGNAGTGAGTTAGTGAGTTAGTGAGTTAGTGAGTTAGTGAGTTAGTGAGTTAGTCAGTTAGTCAGTTAGTCAGTTAGTCAGTTAGTCAGTTAGTCAGCTAGTTAGTTAGTTAGTTAGTTAGTTAGTGAGTTAGTGAGTTAGTCAGTTAGTCAGTTAGTCAGTTAGTTAGTCAGTCAGTCAGTGAGTCAGTTAGTCAGCTAGTCAGTTAGTCAGTTAGTCAGTCAGTTAGTCAGCTAGTCAGTTAGTCAGTTAGTCAGTCAGTTAGTCAGTTAGTCAGCTAGTCAGTTTGTCAGTTTGTTAGTTAGTTTGTTAGTTAGTTACTTAGTCAGTCAGTCAGTTCGTCAGTTAGTCAGTTAGTTAGGCAGGCAGATAGATAGACAGATAGATAGGCCGACGCTCAACCACTTGTCGGTCCATCAGTGAGTTCGCTCTGCCATCCATCAGTCACAGCAACGAACCTCTCCTATAGGTTTACCATTTTTGAAACTTCCGCCACCNTCGCTCTGCCATCCATCAGTCACAGCAACGAACCTCTCCTATAGGTTTACCATTTTTGAAACTTCCGCCACCGCCTTGTGCGGTACTACTGGTAAATGAAACCCTAAGAACCCCTAAAGATGCAATAAATGGCACCCTTAATGAAACCCTAAATGAAACCCTAAAAGAAACCCACATTATCGTTGCAAGTACCAACATGTGCAAATATCATGCAAAATGAAAGGTTCAAGTGCCAAAATGCAGCAAATACCATTCAAAATGGAAGGCAAACATGCCAGANTCCAAACTGTTGCAAATACAAGGCAAATGGTACCAGAGCAGAAACCCAAAAAAAAATCCAAAACCTTGCCCAAAAAAAAATCCAAAAACTATTCAACACGGGATGGGAATATACAACAATATCGGGAAGAAAAAGGGAAAGCAAGGGATCTAGCCAACGAAACTTAGAATTCAAATTCGAAGAAAAAAGGGTGGGATGCGGCAAACAAGATGGTGGGTAGTCCCAATTCAACTGGTGGTTCAGCCTGAAGACCTTATAACGACCAGACAAAAATGTGGCACGTGCACGCGTCACAAGGCCATCATGAAACGATTGGGCAATGACTCTATTGCCAGATGGGCCCAGGCCCTGGAATTTTCTGCACACCTGTCAAGGTTGAGGGAACCGTTGCCATCTGGTCTGATCAAAATAACCACGATCACGGACGGTATGAACAAAAGCAAATTCCGCTACCCAAGGGCGAAAGCGCTCGGTAGCAAGGAATTCGATGGACTGATACATCCCTCTTTGGACATGGTGGCTACAATCATTCACGGCTACAGCATCACTTTGAGCCTGTCAGAGCCGTTCGTTGCAAAGGATAGCAGCTCCACCTGTGACACTGTGCTGCATTCCTTGTAGCAATGGACAATAACCGATTTATATATAGATGATTTTCCGCTAAAAACCCAATCAAAACTAGGATTGTTCATTGCCATCTTTGATTCCCAGAGGGTAATACAATCAAAGTTCGTAGCAAACCTCCTGGTCCTCGCGGCACGTTGTAAGCGACAAATCTTCGACCCTTCATTCCCACCGGTATCCCATGTTTGGTTGTCAAGTGAAGGCTCGTCAGCATTAGGTATAGCCTCATTCTCGCAAGTTGATATCCCAAATTGCAAGTGCGAATGGATCATTATGTATTATTATCATTATTACTACAAGTATGGTCATCATCATTATCATTATTATCATGAGACTTGTCATTAGAATTGTCATACAATACTCTTGATGATTAAAGTTGACATGACTTAAGTCATATGACTAGACCTATTGCCATCATTACTTGCTATCGTGACTTTATACCTGTACAATTTCAATGTTGACTTCCTCTCAAGTAGTAAACCTTCATTTCTATGTCCATTGAATACCTCATTATGTACAGTAAATCCCTCTGAAGTCACCATTTATCATGGGGTTTATAATGATTCGTTCATTCATCTCTCTAGACTATGTCAAAATCTGGGATCAATCCACCATTTCGTTTTCAATCCCTATTCACCATGTGTTTCGACGATGAACCCCCTTTCTTTCACGGAGAAATTTCCCAAACCCAGGTCATTGGCTCCATGCGCCTGCGCGAAAGCGCGTTTCTTGGCCGTTTTCGCCTCGAGGAAGCGAGCAGGAATTCACCAAGAATGTGAGATTCATTGGATTGGTTTAAGGGAAAATCTACAGGAAACCCATGGGATTTTCCCATCAAATATAGAGGTTTCCGGTTCCAATTTTCCCATTAACCAATCCAATGAATTTTGTGAGAGATGCTCGTTTTACGGTATCTTTCTATATGGATGAATTCACCCGTTTTCTATAGCTATCTTAGAATTTGCCAACGTTGGCCTCCAGATCCCTCCAAAACTAAGATAGCTATAGAAAATCATAATGTCTAATCGGAAAATCATGGTGAATCAACTATTTGTATGGACTAGGGTTTCCATAGCAATGTTAGTTTACCAGAGGGTAGTGAGAATATCATTGGTGTAATGGAATATCATGCTGGTATCATAAACAATCAAAATACCTATAGACGCTCCAAGTACGGATCAGAATATTGCTTTACCCCATAACCTCCGCACTTCACACAACAGAAAAGGGTCTATTATATGTGCATTTAATTACATATGTTAGTAACCTAAAAGAGGATAGAACATTAAGATCCCACTAAGATTATTTTAAATCATTTTCTGTTGATCTTGGGTCTACCCCAGATATATATATATATATATATATACATATCACTGTACATATGTGGTGTAATGGGATATAATTGGGGATACGCATCCATTTCAGATAATTTGTGTTGGTCAAACCACTATCATGAAAATTAAACCCCTATCAGGTGTGTCTGAAAATTGGGTATATACCCCAAATAGGTTTTTAATACTGAAATAATGATCAGCCATCGGATGTGGGGCACCATATTTTCAGACAAACCCATTGAACAAACAAACAAATCAAACAATTGAACAGTATTCCAGGCATTTCAAAACCCTTGTCTTTCTGATCGGGAGGTAAAGGTATACTAGTATCATCTGTCATGGGAAAGTTTCACTGTACAAACAAACTATGTTCCTTGGTTGGTGCAGTTTTGTTTGTAACAATTGTTGTATTCAATGATGGTGATTTGGTACATGATTTTGGGCAAGAAGATCCAGGTTTACACAGTATTCCAGGCGTGATATTTTAAAAGTGGGCTCTCAACATGATTAGCGACTTCCCTGGCAACAATTGGGATGTAAACAGCAAATACGGGATCCCAAGGCAAAATGCTGGAGAATCCAAACATCTAGTTGCAGCAAAACTTTAACATGGTTCAAATCCATACATAGTAATATATATATATATAATTCCATATATTATTTATATACATATCATATATTTCGAAATATGTTTATACAATACCTCGTCATAGTATACCATGTTTTTGTCATCTGGTTTCCAGTGATCACTTGGGTGGCCGAGGCAAAGCTTGAGCGATGGCTTGGGCAAATGCCTAAAGTTGCTGAAGAAAAGGCGGAACCGTTTAGCGAATCTGTTCGGGCAGTGCAGGGTGTGCAGTTTCTGAGGCCGAAATACCAATTGTAAATGGGCTGTCATCCCTATGAATGGTTGTAATCCTTATAAATGATGGTTATATGTTATATGTGTTTTCTATACCTTTACACATCATTATTTTCGTTATTTCTATGGGGTTACAGATTCCACTAATGGCAATCATTAAATGGTGTAATTTCACAGACTTGGACCTGGTATTCGGGGCCATAACTGCAGGGCGTGGCTTTGTCCGAGTCCTCGGGGGGTTATCATGGAGATGGGCCACCATTTGTAGATGAGTTTCCCTCTAAAACCTTCATTATTTGTGGGATTTCCCAGCTTGCCACGTTTGATTTCCCGAGGATAGACCGTCATATTTTGGGGTACTATGAATACCTTATGGTTAGACGAACCAAGCCATGTGCCCCGGGAGCAAAACCAGCGATGTGTGGCACGGGTCACTGGTCTCACTTTTTGTCGAACTTGGCGGCTTTAAGATCTTGAACATCGCCAGCAATGAGGTTTGAGACTTGAAGCATATGGGGGTTTCCTAAAATGGGGGTACCCAACAATGGGTGGTTTATAATGGAAAATCCTATTAAAATGGATGATTTGGGGGTACCCCTATTTTAGGAAACCTCCATATCTACCTTCCAGCAAGAAAACCCTTGGTTTGCTGGAAAATAACCATTTAGTTTGATGAATCTACCATATTTTACCATTAAGAGTTGGGTTTTTGCGGCTAGGGTTTGATCTGAAAATAGACCGGTTAACCCCATTCTATCCAGTTGTTCATTATTTTTCTGATTAAATAACAATGTGGCATGGTTACTTACTTGGATCATCCCGCATAGTCATTGGTTAATGTCTGTGATTGTAAGTCCTCTAATATCCTTGAAAGAGGTTGCAAACTAAGTCCATAAGCACAATCCCCTACTAATAATCATGGGTTCCAGTAAATACCCAATTTGTGCGGGCAATATCCACATTTTTGGGTTACAAGGTGCGATGATCCTCCAATGTCCTGTCCTTTCCTTCGTTTGTTTCACTACCCTAAACTAACATAGCTATGGAAATTCACCGTTTTCCATAGGGAATTCAACTATAGAATTGAACTATTTGGTAATTTCAACTATATTTCTAGGTTTCCTAAAATAGGGGTACCCCCAAATCATCCATTTTAATAGGATTTTCCATTATAAACCATCCATTTTTAGGTACCCCCATTTTGGGAAACCCCCATATATAAATGGCCGGGTTCGGCAGCTTAAATTACCAGAGGGTTGAGACTCGCGCCCCGCAGGATGCCGCCTGACATCTACGTGCTGGGTGGTGGGGTGCCCAAAAAGAGTTGGTGCAACTTACGGGATAGATCCTGTCTCTCATAGTGTATTTACTTTATATATTTGAGTATGCGCATATACATATCTGCATATACATATGTTTGTAAATATAAATATATATATATATATAATTGTTTATATCAATGTATATTATATATATATATATATACAGAAGGAAAAACTATTTGTGTATGGCTATGCATATTTGACTATATATCTTGCAACGATTCCGTAAATACAAAATTGCAATGATTTTTGGCCTGTCACCTCCCTGGGTGCAGACGGTCTAAGGTATCGCAGGTTTTCATAGAGATGGTTTGAATTGGGTTATGCCCCTGTTGATGGGTTTACTGGGAATTATAGAGATATACAGCATATGAAATTAGGAAATAGTATGAACCACAATTAACTGTTGCTGATTTGCTTAGGATAAGCGGCATACTTATCAACCGAGCAAGACGTATTTCAAGGGACAGGAACAATGTGGTATTTTGCATGGCTCAAGTTGCGAGGCACGCAGTCAGTGCTGAGGTAAGAACGACTCTTCTGCAGCCTTGTGCAACGTGGAGTGCTTTAGCCCGCTGAGTGGAGAGGCCGCGGCCCTGGGTTATGTCAACCCTTGATGGACCCTGGCTGATGAATTCGGAGAGTCAGGGGTTACCGGGGCAACCCGCGAGTAACCCCCAAACCATGATGATTTGCTATTCAAATGGTTCTCTCCAATTGAAGAGCCTGGGGGCCTAGGGGTTTAGTAATTCCGGGATTGGCAAATGGGACAGTGGGGGGATGTGTCCAACGGCCTTCAAAGCTTGATTTTGGGAGCAGAATTTCAACCAGAGTTAGGAGCAAGTGATTTTACCAAGCAGTGTTGAAAGACATGTTTGTCAGAGCAATTTGTCAAGCTCAATTGGTGTTGTTGTGAGTTGTTCCTTCACTTGGTTTTAGTGATGAGCATTTCTGTCCGATTTGTGATCGGTGTGCCCCACGATGGGAGCACTCGTTCCTACTGGGTTCCTGTGGGTTTGAATGTGGATGATGCCAATGACAATTGGATGATGACTGAGAAGCACAAGATTGTGGCCATCTTAGACAAGGAGTACACCGTTCCTATCTTGACATTGCCAGATGAATGTCAGCTTTAAGCCCAAGGCCATCCGGCACCAACTGAGTGGTGCCTTGCAGTTCAAGACGTATGGATGAATTGGAGTTCAGGGACATGGCTGCCATGGCGCCAGCAGAGGACTGTCCTTGTCACCCTCGGTAACTCCAAAGCCAGGTCTTGGAAGGTTGCCCTGAACTTACCCTCTGGTAACTTAACAGTTTGCTATAGAAAATGGTGATTTATAGTGGATTTTCCCATTCATACCATGGTGATTTTCCATAGTTATGTTAACGTTTACTGGAGGGTACATGGATGGTAAGAAACAGATGGATAAGAACTGACCACCGAATAGACCGGATTTATCAGAGATCACAACCCACTTTTGACATATCTACCTAAGCTTACGGATTGTCCCAGTCTAGGGCACTGAGATCAAAGCGTTTGAAATGACCCCTCATCGTGTTGTTAAATTTCACGAGGTCTTGGGATTTGGGATTTTTTAGGGTATAGTGGGTTTTAAAGTCAAAAGTAATTTTGTTGAATGAGTAGTACGTAGGTAAAAGTAGCCTTCCAGGAAAAATGGAAACAGTCGGAAACAGTCGGGAAACAGTCGGGAAACAGTCGGAAGCGGTCAGGCATGATCATGCCAAATTTGTCCAACCAACAATTTTTCAGAAAAAATGTTTCCGCGCGATACCTCTTTTTTTTGAGGGGGGTCCAACGGGAACCAGTTGGAACCAGTTGGGAAACAGTTGGAAACAGTTGGGGCTCGTGCCTTGACTCGGCAGAAAAAAAGGGTATTCACAACCATTTCACAAGAAAATTCACTCAAAACCTCTTAAGCATGTTTATTTTTGCCGAGTCAAAGGCACGAGCCCCCAACTGGTTCCAACTGGTTCCCGTTGGACTTTAAAAAAAACTGGTTCCCGTTGGACCTTTCAAAAAAAAAAGAGGTATCGCGCGGAAACTTTTTTCTGAAAAATTGTTGGTTGGACAAATTTGGCATGATCATGCCTGACCGCTTCCGACTGTTTCCCGACTGTTTCCCGACTGTTTCCATTTTTCCTGAAAGGCTACTTTTACCTACGTACTACTCATTCAACAAAATTACAACATTCAACACTTTTTCTTGCGACCCACCTGCACGTAGGTTGCACCAAATAATGTATTTTGACCTCAAAATCCACTATACCCTAAAAAATCCCAAATCCCAGACCTCGTGAAATTTAACACATCGTGTCAACCCATATTGTATCTGATAATTGTATGTCCCCGTACTTCAACCCTAACAGGTCGAGAAAATGATTTTCCAGACCATACCTGCAGAGTATGTCGACCCACATCTAAGTGATTCATGTATTTTATTCGAAGTGTAGGTACATATGTGCAGTCCTTACTTAGCAGAGTTGGTTTACAACTAATCCAACTCTTGGGTTTGTAGATGTATCGAACAAACCACAGTCTAAACTCACAGTATGCAGTGGAAATCATCCCATCTCGTGGGGAAATTATTTGTACACTGGCCATGGCTTCGCTTTGTTAGGCCATTCAACATTGGGGCGGATCATGTATCCTCAGGACTTGCAGCTTAATATAATTCAAGTATATTCAAGTCAGAAGCCTCATGTTTGACTCATTCTTGTAGATCCAATTCCGATTTTCGTGTTGATGTAAAAAATTATCTATCTATATAATAATATATATCCTTAACTCACTATTTCACGCATGTTTGTCAATGAATTTCCCAAACTGTTGAATATCTTGAATTACCAGTGTAGTTTATTATCTATCCCATCATATTGCATCCCCACGAGATATGCATGATAGCTAAAGAATCCCAAAAATCCCCTATTACTCATGTATAATGTCACCCCCAAAAATCTCCATTAATATCCAATTCAATCATTAAACATGGATTAACTAACGCGTTAATCTTCCAACATTCCAGTCATCTTCATTAACATCCCATCAATTGTCCGCCGATGATGTTAACATTAATATCCAATTTACATCCGCGAACATTTTACTGGAGATTAATTTCCATTAACAACCAAAGCTGTTAACATGTCAATGTCAATGGAGATTAATGATCTTGAAATTGATCTCCCATTAACATTAATGTTTATCAACGTTCCATGAACATCCCATTTCCTGAGAGATAGTTGATTATCCATCCCATGCAATCACATGCACCATTTTTCAATTGCCAAACTGCCGTCTGTCAGTGGCAAGTCATGCCGCCCATGACGGTGAAGCGTTATGGCTGTGCCGCCTGCACCCTGGGCAACCAGAGGAACTGGCATGTTTGGCCGTGGCGTCATGGGAACATGATTGGAATATAGGGACATGCTAAAGGCAACAATGGGAATAGACTGGAAACGATGGGTTATATCTCATGGAAAGAACAAAACTATGGAAATATGATGGAATGTCATGATATGGATATACAATACATATTAATTTATATATGTAATAGATATATGCAATAGATATGACATAATATTCATATATAATCATATGGTGGGATATATTTTGGGATATAATGTCATGGGAATATGTCATGGGAAATGCAATGGAAATTCAACATACCGGTATGGAATTAAAAATTGCATATAAATGAAACATACTAATGGATTAATGATGGATATGATTTGAATGTAATAGAAATGAACAAATTGGAATTTAATGGGATATACCTATATATGTATACATATATATATATGCATAATCAACATGCATGAATAGTGCCCAAAGAAGGATAGAATGAATTTGATGATTATTTACTTGTGTTTTATTTGTTGTGAAATTCTATATTCGTGGGATAATATACATATACACATACATCGTGAACTATATGATATAGTTACAGTATATGATAATCATAGTCATCCTACCTGGATGGGATTTATGAGGATTCAAAGTGGGGCCCTGGCACGTATGGATGGCCATAGAAGGGTTTTCAAGTTTTAAAGGTGAATATGATACGCCACCCTTTTTCAGAGTCTTTCTAGTTGTTAATTTCAAACCAAAAATGGTGTTTTTTTTACCCGGATGGCCCTAGATTGGGGAGAAACTATGCAAACAAGGATGGTGAATCAACTGTCTTATCGTCATTATTTTATCATGGATCGAATATCAAGTGTCAATTCAAACAGAACCTTCAAGAATTAATCTATTTCAATATCTGCATATAATATATATATATATACATCTGCATCATCCATTGTCAACACGTGTGCCCCCCTGGGATCCGCTCGACATAGAGGCCTGGGATTCTGAATCGACCTATTTTTTGTGGAACTGTTTTTTCAGCATCTTTGCTGTGATCAATTTAAGTCCATTGTTAATATCATGACATTCCATCATATTTATAGTGGAAAGTAATCTTCCATGGTTAATTAAGATAGACTCGGGAAATAGCCCATTTGCAATGGAAAGTAATCTTCCAACCCCCATCTTGCAGGGTCAAAGTTAATTTACCAGAGGGTACAATGTTTCAAGCTGTTGCATCCAGCTTGACATCGGCAAAAAAGTATGCCTGGTCCTTTCGACTGTTTGGTTGCGTTCCTGATCAATGATTCTGGGTGATACACTATCCATCAACCATTGATGTGAAGATAAGGGCTGAAATGCTTCAACCAAACAGATTGAAATACAGAATATGTTGAGAAATGGTTGCAACTGATGGAAAATGAAGAGGTACAGCAGGCAATCATTGACCAACCAGAATTCATATATTACATAGATATTTACTAATTCGACAAAGTTGGCCAGATAATGGCTATGTTGCCAATCCAAAGCTAGATGTTAAATGATAGATGATTGGTTACATATAGATCTATACATATAAATGATATGAGCAGTGTCGGAAGCTTATTGGACAATCCATGACAATCCCTTACAATTGGCTGGTTAACGGTGCTTCCCAGAACGGATTGTGATAATCTGTGTAATCATCAACCAGGTGTTTTGTTTAAATTGTTCCTATTATATTTATATTATATATATATATATGTATGCATAAATATTACCTCGTCGGGTAAATACAAAAAAAGATGAGGACAACCCATGCTTTCTGGTTCGGCACATGATCTACAAATGGTGGGTTAAACCCAGATCCCTGGCAAAAAAAATGCTGGGATCGCCAGGCTTTACGTAGTGTGGACACTCAGAGGTGGCCATGGCCTCCATGGCGACAAGCCACAAGAATGGAGGAAAACAGGGATACAAGTTTTCTATATTGGTACCCTCTGGTAAACTAACATAGCTATTCATACTATTGAAAATGGCCATTTATAGTTGATTTTCCCATTAAAAATTGTGATTTTCCATAGTTATGTAACAGTTTACCAGAGGGTATATTACTTTGTGGTATGGTTTTCGATTGTTTTCTGTATGACTCGACTATATATTACTATATTTCTATATGTTCATATTTGCTATATTTGTATGATCATAATTCCATCCGTCCAATCTTGAACACAGACTAGAACTATGGTAACATGGGCTCCTTAACTACCCCTTCACACCATCCATGTCCATCAACCAAGCATCATTTGCAGGCCAATGCAGGGATTGTCATAAGATATTTACCACTGTGATCAGTTCAAAATTGTATGATGGAAAAACAGGAAAATTCCAGCCAGACACCCCAGAGATTTGCTGGTTATTAAAAACACAGTTTCCTGTCGATTATCCTAACAAGCTCCAGCCATTGAAGTGGACCTGCCCTATCTGCCGAGGTGGGTGGTCACGATGGCCAAAAGGCGGCGACGCAAGTGGGACTGGTGGGATTTGTTTAGGGAAAACATAGGGGCCCACGAAGTCATGGTCAAAACTGTCTTGTTTTTTTTTTCAGTTGTTCCCTTAAACTTAAACCTGTTTGGGACACTGATGATTCTCTTGTTGAAAGGGATTTCCTATGCAAATTTCTTGATGTTTTGGCCCAAGGCTTCAGCAATGTTGCCTTACATATTGCCTCTTTATGCCAATAGAATCGCGTGCTGCCGAAATATGAAACTTAACTAATTATAAGAATTGGACGTTTTGACACACACAACTTCACAAAACAATCCTTGACAACTGGCAAAACATCGTAGGTACATAGATGTCATTTCGATTGTTTCATCAATGTATCCATCCACTAATCATAGAGCAATCCTGCATCAATGAATCCAATTTCAATCATCCATCGGAAACACAGGGGTTGTATCCATTGGCAAGACGTCCATCTCCATGGTGGAATCACCGCAACTGTACTGTATCAACTGATGGTTTGCAACACTTGCTATACACCGGTACGAGTACGAGTCTATATATAATCATAATCAGTTGAGTCTGAACTTATAGATGGGTATAGATTATTTGGTTGATAAATGGTTGCTCAAGTACCCATTGCCCTACGGTAAACTAACATAGTTGTGGAATATCAACAATTTGTATACCTATAGGTGATTTTCCTTGGGTTAAACCATAGGTTTTCCACATCTACGTTAGTTGATCCTAAGGTATGACATATATATATATATATACATATTCTAACCCATTAAATCCATATGTATGTATATATATATATTGTATATCTTTAATTTTTTCCTTTTAAATCACCATTAAGTCACCATGACCATTAAATCACCATGGTACAACTGGCGGTTTCTCCATCGGTCACCGGGTCAAAAGGCCTTGGCTTCGGCCGAACGTTTCGACCCCAGCGCCTCTAAGTGGAGCCGGCTGCCGAACATGTTGTCCGGGGACCCATGGGGACCCGGAGGATGGAAGGCTGCAACGGGTGAAAACACGTGATGTTTTTTAGACGGGCTAGAATGGGAGAATATAAATCAATAAAATCTATGCATCTATATATAATTAATATGTATATGTATGTACAAATATACATATATACATATATACATATAATACATATATACATATATACATATATAATACATATATACATATACACATATATACATATATACATATATACATATATACATATATACATATATACATATATACATATATACATATATACATATATGAATATACATGTAGACATATATATATACATTCTACATGTACATGAAATATACTATGTGTTATTTACAATTTACTATATATATATATATGATATGTGTATATACATATATACAGTATATACTACATACATCTATTTACTATACAGTTTATGCTATGTACTACATGCTATATGCTGTATACGATATACTATGGTGGATCACTTGGGATTAATGAGTAGATAGTCGTGATACCCACTATGGAAACTGCCCAAAGGAGTAGTTTGTGGACTATGTGGACTGTGGACCACCTGCGACATTGGCTGAATCCAAATAGGACTGTCTGAAAATAAGGTATACACTGACACAAAATTATAGTCAATTGTATTTAATGATAAAGTTGTGGTGTAGTGTTCCTACTGGGTCACTTTTGGCCCTCAAAGCGGTCAAGTCTTGTGCGGTCACTGTGCGCACGTTTCTTCTGAAATTGTTTCTTCCTCCCTTTGAGGCACGTAAACTTACGAACTTGGCTTGTCAAAGTTTGTTTGTTGGCCTTGGCAACTGGTTGTCCAGGGTGGACGTTGAAAATGTGAAAACTTGTGAGAATGTCCTTCGGAATTTGACGACCTCAACGTTTTATCTGTTGCTATACGTGTCCTGATGTGGTGGCTAATTGCGCAGCAGGCAGAGTCAGCCCACTCAGAACTTCGAAACTGTTGGCTACATTGTGGCGCCTTTATTCTCAGTTTTCTACTAATTGGGATGTGTTTTATTTGCCAGAGGCTCCCGCACGGATGTGGAAGGCCTCTATGTTGACTGATGTTTCTTGAAAGGTTAGCCTGCAAGTTTAGGTAACCATCTTAGTTGCTCTCAAGAAAACATTTTATCACATTTTCTTTCTTCAGACAACGGGAATTGTTCTGCTTATTCCTGGCGAATTCCTGGCGGATAGCCACGTAGTTGGAAAATGATGATCAACCAATGGATTTGGTGCTACCCTATTTCAAGTCTTCCATAAGTCAACCCCAAATGTTCGGGGTCCATGTTTTTTTTGTTTGCCTCTCTCTCTCTCCCTCTCTCTCTCCCTCTCTCCCTCTCTCTCTCCCTCTCTCCCTCTCTCTCTCTCTCTCTCTCTCTCTCTCCTTTTCTCTGATTTACAATAAAGTATAAAAAATAACATATGTAGTATATATATATATATTTATATACATATGTACATACATAGACACCAAGAAGCATGTGTTTTGAATAAGTGTGTTGCTCTTAGTCTAAAATTGTGGTCTCTTGGAGTGTTTTTCATGTCCTGGCCACAGGACGCCTCGCTCACGATGTGCTGCGGTGGCGGTGAAAGGTGGGGACTGCAATATGCTAAGGGATGGTGGCCCGTTGATTGAGTGGCTAATCCCATTTAAACAATATGTCACAGTACACTGGATGGTTGCGAAATCCTGCGCCAGTTGATCGGTGGTAAACATTCCATTATCTATAGGGTTTCAACAATCCAAGATGCAGGATTTCTGCCATCCACAGTATGTTTGTAGTATGAGCCTTGTTTTAAAAACTAAACCAACCAACGAACCAACGAACCAACCGGAACTGAAACATTTTGGTCATGTGCTATCCCACTTATATACCGTACCCCACTTATATACCGTACCCCAAAGATGCCATCGCAGGAGGGATCATCCACTGAAGGTGAAAACCATGTAGCAACTTGGTTAACTAAAAGAATCCCTAACCACCATTCATTTTTCAACATGATAACATGTGCCTATGAGATTCCTGGTTTCATCGCCATGAAATACCTCATAAAATCCATGTGAATCAACCTTAAGTTTCCTATGAAAATATATGAACATCTATGAAAATACCTAATAAATCACCATAAAATCCCCAGTTTTCCTATGGAATCACCATAAAATCCCCAGTTTTCCTATGGAATCCCCATGTTCGTTGCCGAAGAAAACACGTTTTTTCGGCGCTTCGGAGGTCGTCTCCACGTCCTGGGCGGCCGCAACGACGCCGCGCGCAGCGTGCCGCATGCCTTGGCCACGGAGCGTGGCTTGCGCCGAGTTCGGAGTTTCGGGGGGTTGAGTTGTTTTTTTTTTCGGATAGAAATGGACTGGTGTACTACAGGTACTATATCTACCAGTATATTACTATACATAATCCATTGATTTTTCAAGTTACTATGGATTTTTTTACTATACGGAAATGGGATTTTTACTATAGAAATGGATTATGTACCAGGATTTTTATATGGAAATAGTTTCCATAGTAACTCTATGGTAATGGTTTCTGGAAAATCTATAGTTACTATATGGTAAATCACCATTTAGAAGAGGTAAATGACCATAAATCATCTATAAATGGGCCATTTTCAATGGCTATGTTAGTCATAACGAGAGGGTATATTTACTTGTTTTTTTTCTGAAATGGATGATGTACATTTATGTACCAGGATTTTCAGTTGAAATAGTTGCTAGAAAGTTATCTATGTATATATATATATATTTCTATATTTAGCAATATATAAACGGTATAGTTACTAGATGTTACTATAGAACGGAAATGCGAATGGTATATCAAAAACCACAAATGTTACCAGCCAGTTTCATCCGGGTTATTTGGTCATTTTGGAAATTAGCATCAACAACATGACCCATGATTTAAACCAGCATGAACACTGTCAAGTCTGGAGGACTAGCATGAACTAGCCAACTGTTCCTACCAGCTATATGGGGATGGGTCAAAACCATTGTCCCCATGTTTGGGCGAATAAACATCCATTAACCAGTTATTTTGAGGTACCTAGGGGACCATTCTTTTGGACTCATAGCCATATTGCTAAATCAATGGGTCTATATTGGGTCTAGAATACTATATATCTATGGGTTTAAATACTTCTAGATTATTATGGCATTAATAGTGTATATTGCTATAGAAATGGTATATCAATACTATATTACTGTTGGTATATTACAAAACGGAATTTTGATGGTAAATATGATACGATATATATATATATATTTAAAAAAGTAAGGTTGATTACTGGAGTATTTCTATGTGGTATATTAGCCAGATGGAAACAATGTATTTCGAAGAAATTGTTGATGATTATGTAAATATATGTATAGACATCTAATTGCAATAGTATATATGATATATAGATCAATATTATGTATCTATCTGGTACATTAGTATACTACCATATTGCTAATGGTTAATGCTCATAATTAGCCACCAAAAGCGGAGACTACGATGATCTTGATGGTTAAATCCCAGTTTCTTGATGATTATAGCCATGTTGGTCTAGTTTTCCATGTACGATCCTGTAAATTGATGGTATGTTCCATGACATATGCTATTGGATGTTTTTTCTATATGATTTCAAAGAAATAGTTTGTATTGCGTATATGTTGTTGGTTATGGGGAAAATGTTGACATTTGATTGGGCAAGCATTCGAAGAATCTTGGTATATGAGTTTTTTACATTGCTAAATTTCCTTGTGGTATACATTAGTATTTATATTATAGTATACATGTTCTACATTGGTATGATCAGAATCCCATCCTTCTAATATTAAACACCCCGCAGAAACCGTGCTTTGGTAGCGAATTTACACATATTTGGGACCATGCAATGGGAGATGTTTGATGGGATTACAGCAAGGATTTCTCAGGCCGCATAACCTTATGATCTCCCCATAAAACAAATATACCAACTTCCAATTTTACAACTGTAACGAATCGGGAAAATCTAGCTATAGAGAGGTACATATCAATCAACATAAATCTACGGGGAGGTCGTAATGTACTATACCTAGATTTATGGCTATCCCAAACAATCACCATGAATATCCGAGCATATCCACACTGTTGTTGCCATTAGATCTCATAGAAAATCCGTAATCTTCCAGACCATCTTCCCATTACATCCTCATAACATGGTCAGTCAACTACTTCTGCCGTTCATTTTTCTCATCCTTTTACATCACCAGTCAGCATTCCCAATCATTCTTCCCTCTGGTACACTGACATGGATATGGAAATCACCATGTTTAGTAGGTAAAAGCCATCTCTAAATGTGCCATTTTCCAATAGCTAGGTTGCTGTAGAGGGGAATAGCCTGGATACTCCGCCCGAATGCACCCAGGGTTCGATCCCACCACCTTCAAGTGGGAGGCCGAAGCTTTAGCGCTTGGACTGCGGAGCTTTGCTAACTTGAAGAGAACAGCTTAGAATAAAGTATGGTCATATTGAACCATATATGAAACATGGTAAACCAAGTAAAACGCGAACTTGAAGCTTTGTATTTGCAAAAGTACCAAACTGTGAAGATGTAACGCATACATTTTTTTTTGGTCTTGGTATGTCTTGGCGCTTGTTGGCAGAGTTTTTGGATGGCTGACTGGAACCGAAGGAAAAATTGTTGTCGATTGTCCTGTGTACTGGTAGACTGCAGACATGGACGCCCAAAAAAAATCGTGGGCTGAACCATCACCAGTCCTTGTTGATGATTTAAGTCATTTTTTGGTGTATTGTTAGAAAAACTGATGAAGGAGATACTTTGGACATTGGAGCTTCGTTCGTTTGAATCCTTCTTCTTATTCATTAATGAAGATACTTGTCATGGCAAGCCTATTATTCAGGACTATGTCAGCACCCCCAAAAAGAAGGAGGAGGATAGAAAAATAAACTCCTAGAAGATACTACTATATAGATGTGGAAAACCCACCATTGGTAGATCATGTTCCGAACGGGAAACCATGTATTTGCCACATGTTTTTTTCACCAGGATTATATATCATATCAGCAATATCCAAGAGAAAAAGACCAACAATTGATGGATGTTCTTTTTCTGGATTATCATAGTCTTTCTGTTAAGAATGGAATTATCAATTTCACCAGCCATTACGGTCATCATAAGCATCGTAACTGTTACCTGTCACCCGTCGCTGGCCTGGCAAGGCTCTCCCTGCCATGCCTCTGGCTCCACTGGGTTGCGGGGCAGCTCAGAAATGAACTGGGGGGAAGCTGGATAAAAAAATGTACATATCAGGAAAATGTGTTAAACTTTTGGTAAAACTTTATATCATAGAAAAACTTGATTTTAAGTAAAACCTTATATCCTGGATTGTTGTCTGTACATTGGTTCGAGTGTGATACGTTCATCTTTGATGGTTTGTTTTTGTGGCCGATGGAGGTACAGACTATCTGGTTCAAGAATAGCTGGGGAGGAAAAGGTCACTTGGGATAGCCTGGGCTGTCATGGTTGATAGATGTTGCTAGCTCGCAAGTCTCCCTATCATGTTTTTAGCGGAAGTCAGCCACACATTGGAGCTCATTTCAGGTCAGTGAGATATCACACATTCTTGAGCCTCATTCTTATTGTTTGCCATAGTTGTGGTTTGCAACCTCCCCTCATTCTTACTCATTGTTGGTGCTAGTGTACCCCAGTTGCTTTTTCATTCTTCGTTACAATCTGGGGAGTGATGGACAATCTGAGTTTTGGTTGGTTATATGCTCAATATGGGGGAGCAAAAGCACAAAAAATCCCCAGTTCCCCTAAATAGATGATATCTGATGTGGATGAGAATGAATATTGTCAATTGTCGCTCTAGTTAGTCACATCACTGTTAGTATCTCAATGATTACCCTCTGGTAAACAGCCACATCACTATGGAAAATCACCATTTTTAATGGGAAAATCTACTATTTCTATGGCCATTTTCAATAGCAAACTGTTAATTTACCAGAGGGTTCAGTGATTCTATCCATAGCTATCACAATAGTAATCTACAGGGCTGGATCCTTGGCCACAGGCGCCGCAGCGGAACTCCATGGCAGCATTTATGCGGTAGGCCGAGACCTTGCCGGCACTCGTAGTTCTGAAACGGGGCAGGGACGTGTTGCGCGTCTTGGAGAATAAATGTGCAGAAAAGCTATCAAAATGGTCTTTAGTCTTCATAGTCAAACATTATCCAAACAGTTGTGCATAATTGTGCAATGTTTACAAATTTCAGAAGCAATCATGTTGATTTCATTTATCAAACTCATTGCTTTCAGAAGTCGGTCTCTAAGCATCAAAATGGTCTCTTTGTTTCAATGACATTGAAGACCCTTCTGGGAATTCTTTGTCATGTGGTGTTCCTGCCGCTTTCCAATGTTGACGGGGTTTTGTGTTTTTCTTTTGCATATACATGTAATTACGTATGTTTTGTCAAAGCTGCTGTGGTTGACACAATTGGGGCCCTAAGTACTCTCCCCACTCCCACTGCCCACATGAAACAGTCCCTTCCCAGCAGTCAAAGTGAAAGCAAAGCCGATTTTGTTGGTTGTTTCAAACGGTTTCAACTGAAAAAGGGTACCCCAAAAAACATGGTGGTCGATCATTTTGCCTGTTGAAATTGCCATGAACGGCGGCAAATCGCCCAATTTTTACAGATTGGATGATGATCCCTCATGATCTTCAAGGGGGTTGGACCGTAATTGATTCAAGTTAACAATTGCTTGGATATGATATGTTACACTGATTTTTGTGTCATTTTGTCAAACCATGAAACAACTGCATGCCTTTTTTAAGGCATGCAGTTTGCTTTTTATTGTGTTAGGTTTTTTGTGTATTTTTGTGTTTTCTTTGCACTAAGTCAAAACAGGTTCTGTTCCCGGGAGGCTTTAGCCAATAAGTCAGGCTGACATCTTCGCCCCATCGGCCCGCCACAGCCCTGGCCCCACGCCATGACAGGAGTCAATGCTGATCGCAATATGATTGCAACTTGGCACATGTGTGACCTGGTGAAACAAGAGGAGAGCCACCAGATGCCACATCGAAAAAGTCTTGAGAAATCCATCATTGATAAAGAACATCCTCGGAATGGGGAACCATGGATTTTCATGGATTTTCCATAATCTATAGTGGTTTGCTGGAGGATAGTTCATTCGAGTTGCAACATGTCTGGTTCCCATCATATGTCACCACAGGGCATGGGGATTCTCCGCACAGCTAGGTTCGTCTTGATTTGCATCTCCTTGCTGCTCCAAAGACATCCACCAAGCAATATGTTGGTACTGTTTGCACCCATATTACATGTGCAGTATATATATAAAAATATATATGATCATCCTGAAGTACTTGTAGAATAGATTATGATAGAATATTATGGGATTTTCAAAGAAATTCTCATTCTAGTGAGGGAATTTTGAAAGAATCCAGATTCTATCTACGGATGACTGTAACCACCGCCTTTGGGGAACAAAAAAGTGAAACTCGCATCCCTCACAGCTGTGCCGACTTGCTCTCGGCCTCCTCAGTGCAATATGTAGAACATACATTCACATATGCATACAGTACATCGTAGCAATTGGTTAATTAATTATTAATTAAGAATAATAGTAATAGATGGTATAATGATTATTGTTTTCGATTATAACTATAGTTAATTAATGTTAATTAATTATTAGGAATAGTATATAATAGCTATATAATGCATCATGTATATTATATATAATGCGCATGGCAAACCCCTGGATTCTCTTGTGATGCTCTTCTTTTGGAGTCAGGACACTTTTGGTATTCCCATTTGACTCACAAACCATAAAAATTGCCATTAACTCAACATGAAATCACTATGTGTACTGGCTTGATCAAGTTTAAGTCAACATGACATCTCCATTTTGATTGGCCTAGTCACCATTTAGTCGCCAATCAAAATCACCATGTTTTTCGGCTTAGTTCAATTGAAATCACCATTCAATTCAATTATATTCATTCAGTTCTGAAATCTTCATTTTCAGTGGGTTTTACATCGCAGTTGAACGTTGGTAAATCCCCAGCGCAGACTGCCGACAACTCCACGGTGAGTCAGGTGGAAGTCTTTGATTCCTCTTCCTCCAGTTGGTCCACCCTGGCGCCCATGCCCAGGCAGCTGCGGAACCGTGGGTTGATATTTTTTGGTTCTCCATTTCGTAGGGGTTTCAACCATCAATATATGTGTGAATATATACTTATAGTATCTTATGGTCATGTTTTTTGGTGATTAAAATATCAAAATGTGGGAAGATAGTTGATATATTGCTTGAATGTTGGTTGATGATTAGTTGGAGGATGATAGCAACCAACAAGAATTGGGAGTTTTGTCACAATCCATGAACGGCTTCTTCCAGGTCCCAACTGATTTGCCAGTCAGCCATCTTTGATTGCTGGAGGGTATAATGGGGTATTGAACCACCAAAAAGGATAGGGATTACAACCGTGGCCATACTAGTGTAGTGATGGTGATTTCCCATATGTCAATATTTGGGTAAATGGCCATTGACACCAATATAGTCGGGATTTGTAAAATGGGATATCAAGGGTATATTTCGTGGGATTCATAACCTGCTATAATCAAAAGTCGTACTCTGACTACCCATTGGGGGGATGGTGGGGATGGTCATAGCAGCGTATAAACCCATGGCAAGGATTCCCATGGATGACCAAAACCACATCCATGGTACCATGTTTTGAACATGGACCGCATGGGTGTTTCTTAAAATGAGGTTCTCCACAATGATCTCCAAATGATGATTTCGGATTTATCCTCTGGTAATCAAACATGGCAATGGAAAATCCACTATTTATAAATGATTTTCCCATCAAAACCTCCATCTATGGGGGATTTCCAATTGCCACGTTTGATTACCAGAGGGTACAGAAAATTCCGTCTCCCGATGCATAGAATATTCCCCAACAGAAAACCTTGGTGAAATGCATTGGATCTATTCATAGTGGCGGTCCCAAAGATTGGGGATATTTATATAATTTTGGGAGAATCCGGTTACACTTGTAGCAACCCCCTAAAAGAAGACAAACAAAATCATGCGAAGATGATGGTGAATTCTTTTTGTATTTTTTCTGGGGGTCTTACTATCATACTGCTCAAGACGGCTTTATAGCATTTTTTTTGTGGGCTTACTTCACTTAGTTTCCTATTCCTTATTCCTTTGTACCTCTGTAAACTTAAGACTGCCGATTTTCGCATTTACTCAGTTTTACCCATTGCACTGTTGTAGTACGAATGCGATAAACCATACCCTGTTTAGCCAATATGATAAACCATTCGAGAGCTATTCACAACCAATACCCAAGAAAGGGGTTACTACTAGAGTTTACTAAAGTTGGTTTACCCCATTATTCTACTGCATTATTCAAAACACAAAGCACTGTTCTAGCATGTTTTAGCCATTTAGCCATTGAAAACAAAGCCATGTTTCTTAATGAGGTGCAAAGGCCGGTGAGCACCAAGTATTGGGGTTGAATTCATCATTTGGGTTTCTTTAGAAATCGGGTCTGCCTTGAACATTGCCACTTCAGCGGGAAGATGATGATTCACCAGTAGATTTTGGGGTTCTCTTTCAGAGCAAACCTATTTGTTGTTGGTTACACTCCCCGTCCCCCATTTCTTGTGGTAAATACGCACGTTGGAATAGTCTTGGAATAGTGTTGGTCAGTATACCTATCTTCAATTGGTTGAGTCCAAAGAATCTCCTGGGAGAATGTGAGGTCTTCTGATCCCACCTTCCAATTCCGTTCAATCCGTTCAGCAGAATCTGTAGGTTTCGAATTGCAATTCAACTGGTTAGTTTTTGGAATATGTTCCTCTAATAGAAATACCCTCTGGTAAACTAACATAGCAATGGAAAATCACAATTTTTCATGGGAAAATCCACTATTTCTATGGCCATGTTCAATAGCTTTTTGTATGTTTACCAGAGGGTAACTATCAAACTTGGTGGAACATACAAAAAGCTATTGAAAATGGCAATTTATAGTGGATTTTCCCATTTAAAATGGTGATTTTCCATAAAACCAGCATTTTGTCCCCACCATTCGACCACCATTCCACCAGCATTCAACCAGGCATCGTTTTGGTGTGGCCGCTGCGCAAGTCGCTGGGGGTCCCAGGGAAAAACCGGCCCTGGGCGCTGAAAATGAGGGACCAACGGTGTTTCATGATTTTATCAATGGATTGGTTTAAGGGAAAATCTACAGGAAACCATGGATTTTCCCATGAAATATAGGGGTTTCCTGTAAATTTTCCCATTAACCAATCCAATGATTCATGATTTTAAGAAAAGTGACCATATGATACAAATGTCTCGCAGTTCTTATAGATGTTTAGATTATATTTCTAGATGTTTGTAGATGTTAGATGGCTATATAAATGTGTTGTTTGATCTTGATTTTGGGAAGATTTGAATGGTTGAAGTTGGGGCAGCTAGATCCAGTAGTGGATTATCACCTGACCTACCCTCCCAACAGGTCCAAGAAGAGTCAAAAGCGATTGAGTCAGAATTTATAGCATGTTATAACAAGGGCAGGGGTCACTGGTATCTTTCACTATCCAGTGACTAAGGGTTTCAGGATAGCTGCTTGGGGTGCAGTTGTGAACGGTGGTGAACATAGGTGGAACATCACCGAGCCTACGAATGCTTCAGCACACCTTGCGAACAAAAAATGGACCTTCACCATCATCATGACCATCACGTCTCCAATACTATGGGCTTTGGTGAACAAAACATGGATGGCTGGAAAGCAGCAGATAACAAAACATTTGGACAGTGCTTCACGTGGATGTCCCAGTTGCTAAGTAGGTAGTGACCAGCTGAAATAAACCAGTTATGTTCATGGTTTAATGATGTTTAATGAGCCATTTAGTAAGTAAGATGCATCCTCAAGTACCTGGCATGATGCCTGGTCGCCTGGCCGAAATCAGGCTGGCTCCTTGTACATTGCCGGCGGCCACAATGGACAAAAGGCGCGGCCACGAATCATTCGATGTGGCTTTGGCTGAATGAGGGATAAGGAAACTGGCCAAGTCAATCAGGAGAATGATGAATCATCAAACTTGAGGTACCGCATTTTCAGACGGACCCATTTGGAGGAAGAATATCCTATTGTATATATATATATATATATGATTGAAACCCTTGAAATGTTTGAAACCATTGGCAATATACTCTAGTATCTGGTTGGTGGCGTTCATCATATCCCACCTGGCTCTATTTTTGAGGGGAGTTGGAACCGACCAGCCAGTATACATACACATGGAACATGGTGTCAAGCTTGGCGAATTCAAAATATTTTCTCAGATGACTGCGAGTGCCCTGAGATTGGGAAGAAATGGTAAGACGAAGTTCGTTTGCCTCTTGTTTGCCACAAGAGGCAGTTTTTCCAGCAACATAGGGGATGAACACCAACAATAATTGCAGTGTCTGAGGCTCATTCATTCCTGTTGCTTGAGCCCGTCGTTGGTGGATCCAGCGACACAAAAGAGCAGTGTTGATGTGGCAGGCTCCAACAGTGTCTCTCGCGGCCCTGCAGAAGCCTCATGCCCATTTTTCAGGGTCCCGTCAGATCAGAAAGATGTTTAAGTATTTGAATGTATTTGATATCAACCTGGAATGTTTTTTAGAATCCCAATAAGGACTCTAGTTATTTTTCTTCCCAGTGAAACAGTCGTAGCCCAGGCTCTGTTGGGGATATGTTTGTCCCAGTGCTTAAAGGGAAAAAATCAAAGGACCCCTCAAGAAATCGGTAAAAACTGGTGGCTTCCTGTAGATCGCCCAGAACGCCAATCCCTGCATTTTTGTTGATTATACAGTAAATTATACATCCATCTTTCATATTGCATGTATATATATATATATATTACACACACCGCATCTATATCTACCATTTTTTTCCCCATGAAAATAGCTGGTTCTATATTTCATTGAAAAAGATCCCTTTACAACATCCCAGTTTGATGAAAAACATGTAAAGTGGTGTGACAATCCACCAAGTTTGATGGTTAAAACATTGAAACATGTTAAACCTCCAGGTCTCCCCACAGCAAGTCCCATGGGAATTCGAACGCACCGAAGAGGCGGTAGCGGAGTTGGAACGCTGTGACCTCCGAAGACGAGGTGGAACCGACGTGGTATGTGGTGGTGCCTCTCAACAGACAATCAAGTTGGGCTTATAACTCCAGTAACTCGGATTTACATGATACCCTCTGGCAATCAAACAGGACAATGCAAACTCCACCATGATTTCCCACAAATTGCCATGATACATTTGTAGGAGATTTTCAAATTGCCATGTTTGATTACTGGGGGGTAGATATATCGAACTAGTTAATGGAGGTTATAAACCAACACACATCACTGGGGGTCAGCACCTTGTAGCTTTCGGCTTTATGGTTGGTATATCATGATATGTCAATGTTTAGATGGGGTTGTACACCAACTTCTAGGTGGTTTCAGCGTATTTTGACCTTAAAACGGAGGCTTGAATGAGCACAGCCTGGGATGATATGGGTATGAGCAGGGCTCGAGAGTTTGAAGCCGGGAGCGAGAAATGGGTCGATCTTTAGGAGCGGAACATGTCCTAGTTATCCGATCGTTGGGGCTTACCCAAGGTTGACCCAGGCCCATATCCAAAAAATCAACAAGACAATCATGCCCTCTGGTAATCAAACGCGGCAATTGGAAATCCCCTATAAATGGAGGTTTTAATGGGAAAATCATCTATAAATTGTAGATTTTCCATTGCCATGTTTGATTACCAGAGGAAAGATAGAGATATCTCGAAATATACTGTTTGATGGTTTCAAATTTCAAACATTGTTTATTTTCATCCTGGCATGATGATCCCAACTTTTTCTAGGGGGTGAAACCACCCACCAGACTGTTATCGCAATATCATGGGGATGTTCGAGCTACATCAACTATTATGGGTATATAAGTTTATATAGTAGGCTATCAAGTAACAACAATGTTGATTTAACCAACACATGGTATTGAATTGCATTTTCCTGTGTAGTTAGCTAAGTTGGCTGAAATACCTCCAAGAACTATCAATAATGTCAGAAGAATATATATAACAAAAAGATGTATTTGTAGATGCTAACATGACTGGAATGACTGGATGATATATGGCTCATATATTCCCCAAGAATAGTGGATTTATAGCGGGTGCTTTACATAACCCCTTGGGCTTCTGTGACTTCTGAGGCCATTGGGAGCAATTGCCTGCTGCACCCAGTGCACGGCATGGCTCCGCCGCTGCGGCGGCCGGAGGCGATGACTGCGATTCTCAGGGCTCGCCTTGGAGATTTGGGGATACAATGTGGACCCCCCCCCAGTGATGTTTGTTGGTTTAGATTCATCACATGAATATACATGAATAGTTATTTGATGTTATTTGCGTATCATAAACCATAGTTATTGGACTTATAAACCAATTTTGGTTATCTAAAAGGCCCCACTTTGCAGGGATATGAAGTGTATAATTAGATCATTGAATCCGAGGATGTGTTTTTTGGATTCAAAATACTTAATTGATTGTACAATATTTGAATTGTCAGTGGTTTCAAACTTATGTTTATTTCTCTATCAAGTAAACATTCCCAGAAATTGTGGTGTGCAGACAAACACATATTGCACTCATCATATCTTACGATTTTAAAGTTCCATGTGTATATATATATATATATATGATAATTATTATTGATATCAGGACGGAAAAACGTGATAACTGATGCTATTATTACCAACTTGCGATGGTCCCCAACTTTCGGCATGTGTTGTGTCACGGCTAGTGACCCCATCAGCGAGCCCCTCTTCTCGGCAGGTTTCTTTTACCTCATCGGAGGGGATGACGGTAAGTCTTTGGCTCCTTGGACCACTGATTTTTACCAGCTTGAAACAGAGGGTGTTCATCGAAAACTCATTAGAGAATAGGGGAAATTCATGGAAATGATGGGGAAATCACAAAAAAAAGTCGTACTAATGGACAACACACCTGGAACTAAATTGAGGTTTTTTCCAGCAAACCATGTTTGACTGCCAGTTTAGATGGGACGGGAATCATCCGTCCCCCAGGTGCTGATGAGCAGAGGGATCCCTCGGATGATCAGGGACTTCCGATCTACGATCTGTGAATTTAGTAACTGATGAAGGACGCGATTTCAATGATTTAGCCGACAAAAAATGTGAGTTGATGAGATTGAACGGGTAGTCTTATGGGATATTAGATATAATGTATATAGTATATAGTTATATTCAGAACTACATGTTTAGGATGTATTGGAAGAAAAAATAATTACCCAGCTATTTCCACATCATCCGTCCGTCTCCAACTGGGTGTTGGTTATTGAAGGTGGTGCTCCCCAGTTTTAGGTTTGTTAATAAACACATCTCCTTATAGAATACTATAGGCAGATCCACCATAAACCCTTGTTAACCTATACTTATAGCATAGGGTAGCTCAGAAAGGAGCAACCACCATTCACGTGTTTTTCTTCTTTATTTTGTTTTCAATCTAGTTGCAGTGTTGATATCTCAATGTAGACCCCATTCACCACTCGGCTGAAGCGCATCTCCTAGGCCACCGTTGAACGCTTTGATCCCATCCTGAAACGCTGGGCCACGTTGTCGCCTGGCCTAAGCAGAAAACAGGTGGAAGGTATGGAGCTGTTCGATGGCTAAGTTGGTGAACATGACTTCATTGACTAGGGTTTATTGGGGGGTAGAACTATAGTTACTTATAGCTAGATTCATGAACACACCATATCCATAAGTTGGTTTTCTAGTGACTATTGATATAGCTATGGAAAGTCATTATTGTCAATAGCTAATCATCTTTAAATAGTTTATACTGTAAGTCAATGGGATTTGATGGGGATATAGTGGGTATATAACCTACCTGGGGGTGCGGTTGGGGTTATTAATGGGAAGAACTCACTGGTTCGGAGGCCTGGTGTAAGTCCACAATTCGTGGGTTATGTCATGAATAGACCCTCTGGTTATTCAACATAGCCATGGAAAAGCCGCTATATATCTCTATATCAATTCCCTTTTAAATGGAGGTTTTAATGGGAATATCATCCAAGATGAGCCATTTTCCATGGCTATGTTAAATAATCAGAGGGTAATACATGTAAATGGCTGAACAAACTATGCTTATTAATGATCCGCCAAGTAGGGATATGTAACTACAGTTGATGGGGACATAGCTGCGGTTTGATGCACCCACTGGAAATAGGTAACGAACTAAATGGGCCATGGCTTCCATTGTTCTGTTCACCAAAGGCTGAGGAGCATTCTGCTTCTTTTGGGTATCAACATCTCACCATCTCGTCCAATTTCGTGGAGACTGGTTGTGAAGTCATTCGAGACTACCCTCTATCAGTTTGCTATTGACAATGAACCATTTAAGTTGATGATGTTAACCTTTGACAAATGGCAATATCCATAACTAACTATGTTAGTCATAGGTAAAATTCCATAACAAAGATTGATAAATCATGGTTTTTATCTACTAACAAATGGTAATTTTCCATAACTATGTTAGTTTAGTAGAGAGTATGCTGTGAATTCACCCGGTATTCCCCACAACTCATTGGCTTGGATCACTGCCATAGCTGCAGTCGAGATTTCCAGACGATCAACCCATCAGCGCGTCGCAAACATGTTCGATCCCATAGAATCTTAGAATATCATGTTCTCCATTTAAGTAGTATTGTCATGTTTATGCTGGGGGACCGAAAACCGAACGTGTAGGCGTGCACATTGTTGTTATAGACGGGTGGGGTGGGTTGGGGGGGTGGGCTGATAACGTTCATTTGCACTTGCACACATACGTCATGCTACGCTCAAGATGTCTTCTCTTGCACTTGCACACATATGTCATGCTACGCTACAGATGTCTTCTCTTGCACTTGCACTTGCACACATATGTCATGCTACGTTATAGACGGGTGGGGTGGGGTGGGAGGGTGGGCGAATAACGTTCATTTGCACTTGCACACATACGTCATGCTACGCTAGAGATGTCTTCTCTTGCACTTGCACACATACGTCATGCTACTCTACAGATGTTTTCTCTTGCACTTGCACACATGCGTCATGCTACGCTACAGATGTCTTCTGTTGCACTTGCACACATATGTCATGCTACGCTACAGATGTCTTCTCTTGCACTTGCACACATATGAAAGTCACAGCAGCAGCTGTGCGCACAGCGCTGAATGGCTGAAGCTGTACCAATTTCGAATGG
This sequence comes from Symbiodinium sp. clade C Y103, assembly GCA_003297045.1. Classification (NCBI taxonomy): domain Eukaryota; class Dinophyceae; order Suessiales; family Symbiodiniaceae; genus Cladocopium; species Cladocopium sp. clade C. The sequence continues at coordinate 290,266 of BGPT01000175.1, read as the reverse complement.
CATGCGTGGGAAAAAAGGTAACGGGATGCGATTGCAGCCTATGTTTTTGAAAAGAGAAAACACAAAAACAACTATTTTGCCAGCACGAAAAGAAAAAAAAGAAACGCAATGAAATTGAGGTCAAAATCACCAAAATTCTGTGATTCCACATGTGCCAAAACCTCACAGTGAACAACTTTTCCAATAAATAGCTATGAGATGAATCACAATACCGCCACGCGCGGTTCCGGTACCTAGGGATGTTTATGCCTAGTTGGATATATTTTGATATATAGTGTTGGGTATCTGAAAGTTGTATTCTAAGTGATGATGTAATGTAGTATGCATCCTTTTCGATATGTCTTCTAAGATGGTACTTGAGCCTCCAAATCATACCCAAATCACTCTCTCAGAAGGTAATTGGATCCATGGGGTATATTACTACATATATATACACATACAAACTACATGCTGATTTGTACTTACAAGTCAAACAGTCAAACCTATTATTATATATATATATATATTCTATATATAGCTTTGAATTACTTCGATCTAGAGATCCTCCATATCCCCCCTACACCATCCCCTTCCCCCGTGGCGCCCTTCCCCCCCACGCTTCACCGTCTGCCTGAGGCCTCCCTTGCCCACCGGCCGCTTCGGCTGCGCGGCCGCTGCAGCCTGGGCGTAGACGTGCGAAGTTCGAAATCGGGAGATTTTGTGATCAGCAACTGGGTTTTTCAATGTTTATCATTGGGGATGATGGGGATATTAAATGGTGATAATTATTATGGAAATGGAAATGAAATAGATATATATACATATATATATATATAATTACTGGACATATCTAGAGCCAGCTGGTTTTGCTGTTCAAAAAAAAACATGTGAGGATATTCATAGGGAATTATTCAAAGTTCCACTTAAATAGGGATTTTTTTCCATAAGGAGAAAAAAACAAGATACGGATTTTACCATCTTAAATAGGGATTTAAAGCGGAATTTAATAGGGGATTTATAGTGGGGAGACCCTCTGGTGCACTAGCTGTTCACTTGTCATTTCTTTAATTGTCATTTTCCATTGCTATGTAACAAGTTACCAGGGGGTAAATAAAAAAGATAGCGGCACAACAAAAATGGGCTTATCTTGGAGATTTGAGCAATTCAGATTTGAGAAATGGAGGTGACTATCCTAACAAGTCAATCCTAAGAAAGAATACGAAAGATATGGTGATCAGATGGTGGTTGTATGGGATATAACAGGATCTTGTTGTGGCGAAACCAACCATACTTCGTTTTTGTATGGATTGGTTTAACATGGTTTAACATCAAATCTGCAGGAACCATGTTTTTGTTCGTTCAATCACCGGAGTTCAGCAGAAAAAAAATATGAATGATATTTAGCACATAGTATCAAAAGATATCAAACAAACACATGTTTTTTACCTGCCATGAGTCTACTGGTAAGAATTTCTCATCTATCGATAGATGATTTACGATACTTAATGTGGTTGATAACTAGGCAAACAAAGGGGTTGGCGGTGGATATGTCTACACTCGGTTTGGCAACCATACTCTAGGCTTTTGCCCCCTTGTGATCTAATATAACAAGAGAAAATACCAAAGTTCAAGAGGTATCATCATCTAGAAATGGCTCATTTTCCGCCATCTTGGACGACCAGGGGAGCCATTTCAGCCCCAGAAGGGACCACAGATTTTTTGATTAGTGTTTAGTTTAAAAGAAACATCAAAGTGTTGGGGTACCCAATGACTTAACCTCCGTTTATTGATTTTTCCATGATGTTGCTGGGATTTTTTTCATCGGGCTGATCACAGATGTGCTGCGACCAACTCCGCGGAGAAATGACCTGTGCGTTTCATAGCTCAACTGTGGGTCACATATACCCTCTGATAAACTAACATAGTTATTGAAAATTGCCATTTATAGTTGATTTTCCTATTAAAAATTGTGATTTTCCATAGTTATGTTAGTTTACCAGAGGGTATCATCAATGAAGGGAATGACTCACGGTGCTGGGTATTCGTGACGAGCTAGGGATGTATCATGTTGACTGCACCTCGAGCGCAGTCTACTGATTCAGAAGTCATGCAACATCAGATTGGAAGAAATTGGCATACCCGGTAGGCAATCAAGCATAGCATGGGGGAGGGAAATCCCCAGAATGCGAAAATCGTCTATGAATTGATATATGAATCTGGACTCTTCAAGGTCAAATTGCCAGAGGGTACACCAAAAAGTTTGGATGATTGGATGGATGATTGATAGTCAAAACATCTCAAAAAGTGGGTTTGAGTGGTTAATCATGTTTTTTTCCCCATTGGTTAAATGGCCCATAGCTATGTTAGTTTGCCAGAGGATAATGTGAAACACCCAGCTGCCATAAACCCAGTGTCAAAGCTCGGATTTTGGGATGGCTGGCTTCAAATAATTTCAATGGCCAGCAAGGATCGATTGATTGGAGGTACCTACCATATATAAGGCCTTTATTTGTGCGGGAATATCCCCACAAAATACAGCCTCGTATGGTACTGCACCTCCATTTTGGGTACCTGAAATTGCCATTGATATATATTGGGGAATATCGGGATGTAATGGGGACATATACTGTATACAATAACCAGCGATATGAATGGCTGCATCTGAAAAATGGAGTATAGGAAACCATTTTTAATGAGAAAATCAACTATACCTGGCAATTTTCAATAGCAATGGTAGTTTACCAGGGGGTATTTTCTCATGTTTCTAGATCCATACTATGTTGATTGCATGTGTATTTTCTTAACAACTGGGCAGCTGGGCATCCGCTGCCAGCCCCAAGTGGCGCAGATCTTGGGTCCGCCTGGCACGCCGCGTATTTTTTCCTTGGTGAAGATCGCCGGGATGATAGAATCCACCTGCCTGTCGAGACGAGACGACGGAGGGTTGATGAAAGTAGGAAGCAATGTATTAGCCGAGGCTCATTGTATGGTGATTCATTGCTATTTTAGGCAGGAACATGATGATGATCCAGTGTTTCTTACATTCAACCCCCAATCGTTTGCAGGTGCGACAATGGAAACAGTGTGACAGAATAAGGCGCTTGGAGCATGTGAGGTTCCACCTTTGGTGTTGGTAGAATCATCCTGAAGTAGATAGAATAGGATAGAATATCCTCCATGATCGTTTCTGTTATCAGTTGCTATATTTGTTGGGGATGGCCCGTTGTAATTGTATGTTCTATCCAGTGGGGTGGGCCTCGAAACAAGTGTTCTCGCAAGCACTTGGAATTTCATGAATTTCTGCATGCTGCTGAGACTGTTTGTTTTGCTCATACAGATATATTTATTCATTTTCATTGCCGGACGGTACAGTGTTTTGCACATGCAAGAAGCAAACCTCGGGTCCCAAAAAACTACATGGCGCCGCGGCTCAAAATGTAAGCCCCCGATCCATACCCTGGACCCACACCACAGGCGATCCATAGCCCCGCCCTATACCCATGATCCATGCATCTCTAAGGGATATGATCCATACCCTTGATCCATACCGGCAAATGACATACCAGGCCACTTTAGTGTACCTTTTCAGTAGGTACAGATCAAACCTCTGATACATAACTCAATCGTTCCATATGTCCGGATCACCAGCATTCTTTTTGTTTGTTTGAGCTATACCCATAATATGCTGAATACTACAACATTTTGACTCAGACCCAACTGTTACCTCAGAAGGCATTCAGATTTTCCCTATCAAAAGTGCGTCTATGCAACCAGTGCCTGCAGTCTGAAGACCATGCCATAACTTTCTGGGAACACGGTGTGGTTGGTGGTTTCAAATCTGGCGTGTTGTACCCCGGTGTAGGATGATGACTCCGAGTTGATGGCTCAATCACTAGCCAGAGATGGTAAACCTTAGTTTGGTTTTGGTAAACCTTAGTTTTGGTTCGCTAGTGATGGCAGTTTGACCCATGAATCGCAGATCATGCAGGAATACCATAATATGTATTATTAATATGTATATATATATATAGATACATATATCCCTCCCATTCAAAACTGAAAGCGTTTCTTTAATTTTTACCCGGGTAGGCTACCTTAGGCCATGATAGAGTGTTGATGATGTGTTGGTCATCCCACCAGCAGCTTTGGGCTCCACGTGAACTGAACCCCGCGAACGCCGGAGTACGCACTATGGCCGAGCCTGCTGCCAAGAAGGCGCCTGTGGTATAGTATGGCCAATAATGCAGACCTGCCAGCAATAAATGGGGATATGATGGGGATGGAATCAAGAGCAAGTTCTATATTATGTATGATGTGTTGTGTAATAATGAGGATGTAGCAGCAATCAAATGGGGAGATACACAACTCATCCCAACTCTAAATGGCGATATATATATATATATATAAGCCAGGAATACTGTGGTAAACATAATATTAAACCATGCACAACGGTGGAAATACTTGGGTCGTATTCGATCCGCAAATGGATCCCAATGGCATCAGCAAGCCTCCAAGTAATGCCGCATTACCCGTGGGAAGATGAACGATTTCAATCATGAAATAGCACCCCTCAAGATATGGTGGTTTCCTCAAATGGAGGTACCCCAAAAATGGATAGTTTATAATGGAAAATCCATCTATAAATGGATGATTTGCGGGTACCCCTATTTTAGGAAACTTCCATATGTTCATAAGGTTTGGGATACTTTTTTAAGTCACGAAGCCAAACTTTCACCAAAGCCAACATGAGCCAAAGCCACCAATAAGCACCCAAAACCCAAAACACCCGGGACCGCCAATGCCGAACCACGGTGAATCTGGACCCCCAGTTTTTAACGACACCAGGATTTCCATCTCAATTTAGCCAAAAAGTGGTGACTAGCCCCAAAAAAATAAAGATATCAATGGATTCATGGGAAAATTCCGAGTTTGTTTTCCTTCGAACCCAAGTTTTCCAAGACCCATGTCCAATGGCCACTTGGAGGATCATCCCACTCAGTGTTGGCTCTAGCCACATCTAGAGCCCATCTGATTGGATAACCCCATGAGTGGAATCACTTTCGCTCCGGGGATGATGATCCAAGTGAAAATCAACTATAAATTGTCATTTTCAATAGCTATGTTAAATTACCAGAGGGTATCCAACATATTTCATAGTACTAAATGATCTAAATGATTCATATAAATATATATGTTTACCCAGATGTATCATGATAATTATTCACACATGTTCCCATCGATTTGTTTGTCAAACCATAATTGTTGCCTAATAACCAGCAGTACATGGACCATTAAAAAAAATGGAGGTTTCCGAAAATAAGGGGCTACCCCTGAATAATATAATTTTCGGAGTTTCCATCATAAACCATCAATATTGGGGTATCCCATGGTATCCCCATGTTTCGAACCCCCGCCTACTGGTACCCACGTCCGTCACGTCCAGGCCAAAACCACCGCCCGCACCTTCCTTTTCTCCTCAGAGTCGGTGAATGAGGGCCACCCTGACAAGCTCTGCGACCAGGCCGTCAGCGTGGCTACATGGGGCGGATGGGGCCTGATTTATGATGGGGCATTGGGGGAATTGATGATATGGATACCCTCTGGTAAACTAACATAACTATGGAAAATCACAATTTTTAATGGGAGAATCCACTGTAAATGGCAATTTCCAATAGCTATGTTACTTTACCAGAGGATAGATATGGGAGATGTCTCTAGAGATTTTTCTATAACCAAGGGTGAAAAGGGATCATGAACCGATTGAACCTGGCAATGGAAAATCCACCATTTATAGTTGATTTTCCCATTAAAACCTCCATTTATAGAGGATTTCCAATTGCCATGTTTGATTACCGGAGGGTATGATTGGATGGTGTTTTCTAAACCATTTTCAGCGAATCCCATGGCGTCTTCAGCTGACGGAGCCAGCCTGGCCTGAGGCAGTGACCTCCTGAGGTGAACTCCTGCGTTTGTCCTGAAGTTATACTAGACTACACTATGTATGTATATATATATATATTATTATTATTATTATGATTATTATTATTATTATTACTATTATTATTATTATTGTTATTATTATTATTGTTATTATTATTATTATTATTATATATTCTATGTATATACATCTTATATTGTATTATCTATATGTATATACATATATATGCATGGTTATATATATATATATAATAATATGTATATTATATATTATATACGTATTCTAATTTATATATATATATATATGTATAGATAACACCCACAAAAGATCGAAAAGTAATGGATGAACTAGTTCATTCGGAAATTACGTTTCTTTTGGGATTCCTACATCAGCTGTGCAGGTCTCAGATGCTGTGTTGGATGCCTGCCTCAAGGCCCATCCATCAAGTGGTGGCTGCGAAAAGAAACGGTTGATTGATGACTATAGTCACTCAATAGGGATTAAAACCATCGAAATGTGGGAATACATCAAGTATAGTATAGTTGAATCTAGTTGATATTAGTTCGTAAATGATGGTTGGTTGATGATTAGTTGGGGATTGTACTAAACGAAGCAATCCATTGGGGAATCCCATAATCCATCATATAATCCATCAGGTGAGGCCTGCGTTTGCGATAGCCAAGGTAACGCACATGACCTGGTTAAGTGCTGGGTTTATCGAGAATATATAGAACTACCCTCTGATAAACTAACATAGCTATTGAAAATGGCCATAGAAATAGTTGATTTTCCCAATACAAATGGTGATTTTCCATAGCTATGTTAGTTTAATAGAGGGTAGTTACTGGGGTGAAACCAAACCAATTTACAACTGTTGGGCCCCACCTTGTACGGTAGACGATCTGTATCTCACCAGCCACAAGATGCCAAGATAGCTGGTTAAATCTCCATTGTTGGTTAGTGAATTCCCTATTCTTTATTGATTATCCTAGAAATCCCGTTATCAAATCGTCATTCTGGGCTATTTGTCATGTAAATTACGATTGAAAACAATATTTCATAGTCTTAGTTCTTTTATATACACACAGCCTCTGGTAAATTACCATGAACCCTGAACAATCACAATATTTTCTCGTTGAAACTAATCTTCCAAACCCTTTCATATACTGCCAGGGTCTATGTTAATTGAGGGTATCCCATGATATGCCCATTGAATCCGTTTCCGGGCCGCTCGAGGTGGATCCCAAGTCTAAGGTGGCCTGCGAGACCGTGACCAAGGACCGTGAAAGGAAGATATCTATGGAATACTAGTGATTTTTTGAGAGTCATATAGTGGTTGAACCAATATCTAATACAAGTTAACTATAGTTAAAGCAATGTAGCTAAACTATCAATGACTTATATATATATATATAGACATGGTTTAACTAGTAATAAATAGTGATTCAATGGTGATTGAATAGTGATATTAATAAGATTACAGTAAGTATGACCTATTCAAATTCAGTGATTCCATAGCGATATTATATAATGGGATGTACCTGGAATGTTAATGGGATCTTGATGGGCTTCGTTCAAAAATTGGGATTTGACAAGATTTCACCAACAAGAATGGTGATACCATGGGAATATAAAGGGGTTTAAATATAGTGGGAGACTAGGGATAAAATGGGAATACTAGTAGGACAATAACTGAATATGGATGGCCTATTAATGAGATTTTAATGGGTTATTGATTCGATTGCATATTTATTAATCAGACAACTGTGAATACCCTTCAGTAATCAAACATGGCAAGTGGACATCCCCCATAAACGGAGGTTTATAGCTGGGAGTGTCATCTACTGTATAAATGGAAGATTTCCAATTGCTGATGGTTTATTATTGCTTTTCCACCATTATATTGAGCAGAACTCTTGGTTCGATGTTTGCTTGCCAATCTGATTGTTTCAGCATCTTTAAATCACTACACTACGGACACCTCCTGTATCTCACCGCTGAGCATTTCGATTCAGATCAACCTGCCTACTTGGTCCTGCTGCATCAGACAGGGAGCCAGAGCTCACCGACCATGACCTTCCACTTCAGAGACGCGATGGGGAAATACTTAGTGGCCATGGCCTCCGCACCAAACGCCCCTGTGGATGCGCCTCGCGCTCTGGACGTCATTGAGTGTGAAACATATGAGCAGTGACTGCAAAAGCCCGGTTAGTTGATGATAGGGGAACTGTACTATCCAATATAATGGGGGGAGAATCACTATACATTGTGGGAAACCCAGGCCCTAGCAATTTTTGCAAGTAATTACAAAGCAATTTGCAATGTTGAAGTCCAATCATGATTCTTGGGTCTTGATCATAACCTCCATGAAATCGCGAGCGGGAAATGCACGGCACAGGACAACATGGTCATGGTGGCAGGTGAAATCACTACCCAGGCCAAGCTGGACTACGAGAAGGCGAGCCGCTGAAATTGATATGTATCATGTTTAATGTTTTTTTCATCGTAGTTCATGTCTTATTTTAGGATAGGAATGTCGATACTGTTGATATATAATTAGAAATAAATTATACATGTGTATATTAGTATATATTAGTCATATATATTCATGCACGCCAGGTGAGTATGAATGTTTGTCAGGCCATTTCAAGAGCCACACCACTTTAGAGGGGCTCATGAGGTTCAACTGTTGCTCTGCCAGGTGGTTCGTGGTGTGGTGGCGCAGATTGGTTTCGACAGCCCTTCGGCAGTTTGATGATCCGCTGACTTGTTCTATCAATTTCCTTATCAAATACCTTCCGATAGAAATAGGTATCTATGTAACTATTTGGAGCCATAGGAATACATATGTAACTATATGACTATATAACAATGCTTTGATAGTCTATGCCTATGGATCCAAATGCCTTCTGAGAAAGTGATTTGGGGTATGATTTGACGGGTCAATGGAGTCAAGTACCATCTGAGAAGGCATTTAGATCCATAGGGTATTTACACCGAGGGAATTCCAACGGTTATTTCGGAAATTTCTCAGTGTTCTCAAAGTCTTTAGTGCAAGTTACTTTTTATCCAGCAGTCTGCATCAGCGAACACCATTGCACTCCAGAGTGCGTTTCCATGCGTCTCCTCGACAATGAGCCCCAACCCCAGACTTCGGGAAACATTTCCAGATGCATCTCTGAAACTGCAGTCTGACAACCCAAGGCTTCGTTGATGACCTGTCCTCCGTGGACAGCAAGGGCCTTTCCGACAAGACCTGCGACGTCTTGGTCCGTCGCTCGACGGCGGCTCACGAAGAATAGGGAATGCTGGAGGCTCTCGGGAGTTTCAGAACAGCAAAATGGGCATAGCTCTAGTAATTGCCTGTAATAGCTATTAATATCTATTGATCATATCTTTAATTACGAAGATTAGCTCTCTGGCAATAGTTCATGGAAACTTCCTACTATATGAACATCTATATTGACATCTATTATTTATGTGTATATATATATAGATCTATGAACAAAGATTCGTCTGAGACACTCGTTTGTGACTCTCATACTTCGTACTTGTAGGAACCTCTTGTGACTCATGAATTTCGGTCGAGCTTTTGGGGTCAACGCAACGCTGTTGTTGGCTATACCCTCTGGTTATGACTAACATAGCCATGGAAAACTACCATCTGTAATAGGTAAATCACTATAAATGATCTATAAATGGGCCATTTTCCATGGCTATATTAAGCAACCACAGGGTAAGTTGTAAGTTATAAAGTCGGTCTCATTTCCACTACACTCTGGTAGTTGAACATAGCTATGGAACATCACCACCTCTAATAGGTAAATCATCGATCCAAATGGACCATGGCTTTGCTATGTCAAGTAACCGACGCATAGTCTAGTTGGTTCGACATCCCATGACATCCCCATGAATATCCCATGAGATCACCTATTTTTGTGGTAGTATCCTATGTTGAGTCCCCTATTGTTGAGTCATACATCAGTCAGCTTCCAGCATCACTAGCTGCACTGAGGCATCAACAAGCAGAGCCCTGACATCGCGGGCGGCGTGCACGTGGGCAAGGCCATGTGGATCATTGCGGAGCTGTTTGCGCTGTTTGTTTGGGTATTGTTGTGGATCAATTGTGGATATATATTTGATATAATTATTGGGATATATATATATATATACATATATATATATATATGATATGTATATATATATAGATATAATATATATATATATAGATATAATATATATATATATATATTGATTGATTGATTGTGGATCTCCTGAATTTGTTGCTATTCTATTGCATTATATTACTGCTAGGATGAGATGGATGTGGGTGCCGGAGACCAGGGCATTATGTGCCTCGGATGAACTGCTGGTGGAGCTGCTGGAGGGAAGCTGATGCTTTTTCATGGTTTCTCTGTTCGAAGGCTCTCGGAGTTTTCTCCGTTTTCAGTAGTTCAACACCTTTTGCCGTAGCGTATCCCCTCATTTGCAATGCAAGGTTCGGCTATGCGAGCGATGAGACCTCTGATCCTTGGTTGTGCAAACCGGAAGATCTGTTTTTTGGGGTCAATTTTTTTTTTCAGGCTTGGATGCCCAAAAATCTTCGTGAAAGATCGCCATTTGCCAAGAGAAGACAAGGTGATCCATTATGTTTGAGGGTCTGGTTTGATAGGTCCCCATTGCATCCTATCGTCACCACCAAGGATTGCATGCCCCTGACCCATTCCATCGCCACCCGATTGGGCAAGAAGTTTCTGGGCAAAGGGTAGAGGGACGTAGGACCGACCACGCAACGTGCACACCAGGAAATACCAGGAATAAATTTGCATCGAGCAGAGATCAAAATCTCAGCTTGGTGATTTCAATATTTTTCAATATTTGATAATGCTTGCTTATTTATGTGTGTTTTCCTTCCTATCTAGGTTCAAGATCCGAGTTGGCTATCACGCTACCATAAGCATCACGGATTACACAACATATCATATTCCAACTGAGGCTCATGTCCGCAAGAGCGGCGAGTTGTGGTGGCTGCGCCCGGATGGCAAGACGCAGGTCACCATCGAGCACCTTTCTTGAGATGTTGCCATGTGTGGGTCAGGTTCAGATGCTGGGATGTAGCAATGTCTTTATAGATTTATAGGTCCGAAAATTTCAAAACAAGAATCAACATGGACCGTGCATCAAATTTGATACTGTGTCATTTCTGTCTCAGAGGGTCGATAGTTCCCTTCACTTGCCCGGCGAAAACGCCAAGTCCCTCCTTGACGCGGTCTGAGATCTTACACCAAGGTATGTGGGCAAGGAGGATGGCTCCGTGGAACCTCAGAAGATCCACACGGTGGTCATCTCCACACAGCATGCTGAGCCTTTGAAGGCGGTTCGAAGCAAGGTGNGGCTCCGTGGAACCTCAGAAGATCCACACGGTGGTCATCTCCACACAGCATGCTGAGCCTTTGAAGGCGGTTCGAAGCAAGGTGCCGACTCAATAGGGATGTGGTCGTTGTGTTTGTGGCGGTCGTGGTGGGAGTGGCGGTGGCAGTGGTGGTTGTGGTATGTTGTCGGGGTGGTATAGTTCATGATTTGTTGTGGCCACAGCCAGACACAACCTGACTGCTTGATGGCCAGGAGTGCGCTGGCTACAAGGGTCCAGAGATGACTGCTCCTAGCATGGCTGACATGAACAAGGACCCCNCAACCTGACTGCTTGATGGCCAGGAGTGCGCTGGCTACAAGGGTCCAGAGATGACTGCTCCTAGCATGGCTGACATGAACAAGGACCCCAGCCTTTTATCCTGGGCAATTTGGGGATTGGCACAGTACAGGGTATGACAGTCCAAAAAACTGTTGGAGACCAAATCATATCTTAGTGGTCTAAAAGCGAGAGTGGAAACTTGCAAGAAACAGCGCCAGAATGTGTTCAGCAGCGATCAGTGGATCATCCAATACCATCGACATGGGAAGGAGATTGAGGAGAAGGTGATCAAGCGCACCTTGGAGGACTGGANTCAGTGGATCATCCAATACCATCGACATGGGAAGGAGATTGAGGAGAAGGTGATCAAGCGCACCTTGGAGGACTGGACGTGATTGCTCACCATTGCTCACCTGAATGATATGAACTTTACATAACTTTGCAGAACCTCACAGAACTTTACAGCACTTCACATGTTTACCAAGTTTGAGACTCATCAAGCTGCCATATTAATTCAAACATGTTCTGCCAACATCAAGGCTTAATGCAGTGTAAAGATGTTTAAACACCTTTTGGACTTGGTACCTTGCACCAGAGAGTTCAAGGAGGGAGTAAGCTGCCAAGGATAGCATTTCCAGAGGGATGTTGCAGGTTGCAATCTGCGCCTGCGTCTCAAGATGTTTAGGTGCGTCACCACACCCAAGCTGAGCCCGTCGCATATGTGCAGGAGATCAAGCTTAAGAGCGGCAAACCGGTTCCTTAGCAAACAGTAGCTGACGTCGATGGATGTTGTGAGTTGGGACGGAAACTTCCCAGTTGATCCTAATCTAGCAGGCACAGACAGGGAGCCCAATACAAGCCAATATGGAGGTTTCCTAAAATAGGGGTACCCCCAAATCATCCATTTTAATAATTTCCCTTATAAACCATCCATTTTTGGGTACCCCCATTTTAGGAAACCCCCATATCTTACGAAGAATAGCTGCGCTCAAACTGATCAGCACTTGATGAGAGGTGGCAGGTGGCAGGTGGCGACTTGGGCTTCAGGGATTGATGTATGATACTGTATGATATGCTCGGGCCATGTGTTTTTGAATTTGTTTGAATGTGTTTAGCATGCTGATGCTTCAGAAAAAGCCCGTGTCACGTGTTGCATGGCTTTGCCATGCTTTACGCACACCGGCGGTACCTGTCAAGATCCTTGGGGTTTCGTTGTGCATCGATGTACATCGTAGTCTGATGAGCAAATGCTTTGTTTCTGGCATGAGGCCTTGACGCTGTATGGCAGCCATACGTGCCTTGGAAAGATGGTCCTGGTGTGGCGCACCTGCATGAAGTATTTGCTTAATTTTAGTTATACAATGTTATACATATACTAGACCCTCAAAGTCCCTTGAAAAATGGGAGTAATACACACTCATTATGCTGGGACGGTCTAAGTAGGTGTATTGTGGTGTAGTCAAATATTGAAGGTAGACCACTTTGAAAGATGATTGTTGTCTCCAAATCGTTATCCAAGAGTTTCACTGTAGCTGTGCATCCAGGAGTGGAACTCTTGAGTCTTGAGTTTTCCATGTCCCCTCCAAGAGCTAAGTAGATCTCACCATGACCAATGTTTTTACCCTCTGGTTATTTAACATAGCCATGGAAAATGGCTAATTTTGGATGATTTTCCCAGCTAGAAACCTCCATTTAGTTAGGGGATTTTCCATGGCTATGTTAGTCATAACCAGATGGTACAAGGCAAAAAACTGGCTTCGTAGATCAGGGAGTACCAGGTGCTGGGTCGCTGAGGCATTTGCACATCAACCCCTCGGGCAAGTTCATCATCGGCGGCCCTCAGGGTGACGCTGGCCTCACAGGCCGCAAGCCTCTTGGCTGGAAGCCCAGGCGCGCGCAGGTGTTGGTCATTCTTATCTTTGGCGATTTTGGCATGAATCTGTCCATGTTTGGGGGTACCAAATTGTCACAACACCAAGAAAATATGCAATTTGTTTGGTCACTGTGCCGAATCAAGGCGCAATTCATAGGAGTTTCTGCTTTGCCCATTCGAATGCAGGGGCAATTCCACGACCATGAGGACCACCTGCTCGTATCCATTTAGATTGAATACATGCAGACAGCACTCACATACTTGAATTCCCCTTTAAAGGCCCTGTTTTTGGGTTGTGTGGATGACCTTTCATCGGATGATTACTGTCAATCTTGTACTTCATTTTCAAGCACGTTACGATTCTGAGAAATGATCAATCACCCAGCTGTTTGTCAGATCCAAGGAATATGTTGCCGGAAACCCTCATATCTGGGTAAAAACCATGGGTTTCCTTGTAGATTTTCCCTTCAATCGATCCACTCAGTGTTCCATTTGTTGGTCCTCCAGTTCTCTGGATCCCTCCAGGATGTGATATGGAGTATTTCCATATGTATCTCAACTTGTGGGGAGGTTATTTCACCATGATTATACCCTATTGTACCGCTATACCCATTGAAATCAGTAAAAAAGAAAAACAAGAACACTCAACTACAAGTTGGACCACAATCCCATCAACTAGTTCTTTATATCTACCATACACGTCAGTAAACTGCAGATGGTCATACCATGTTATACCCATGAAAACCAGCTCAACAGCAGCGTCCCCAGGATCATCATCGACACCTACGGCGGCTGGGGAGCCCACGGTGGTGGTGCCTTCAGTGGAAAGGATCCCACCAAGGTGCTGCCGGGTTGGAGGGTTTTTGAAGAATTGATGGGGATTTCATGAAGAAAAAGTGTGATGTTCACCTTGAAACAAGGGGAATTCACCAACAAAAACATGGTGGTATAGTGGGTATACAATGGTGATAGAATGAAATACGAACAGGACAATTGACAACTATATATGTATAAACGGGCATTTAGATGGCAGAATCATCCAACTAAATGAGCGATTTGCCGGCAAGCTATGTTTTCAGTACCAGGGAGTAATTAACTCATTGGGATACAGATTGGGATACAAGAATATATCCTGATAATATTCCTATAATCTGTCGGGATGCTAATTCATTGGGGGAGCCCAGAATGATCCTAAGTTGGCCATTTTCGGTTTGAAACCAGTGATGATAAGGGGCACCAAGTTTCAAAAGTTTCAGGGATTAGACCAACATGAGGGCACTGATTAGCAACAAGGGGCCAACAGAAAAGGAAAATAAAGCCTCTTCTAAGCTATTGGTAGTGTATTTCCCCATCATTGCCTAAGACTTTGGGATACCCGTGGTAACTCTTCCTTTGGCTGCTGGACTGTGAACATATGGGAACCATAGTATTTGGCAAATCCTTGGAATTGTTCTACATGTTCAAGCACCATTAAGGGTCGGCACGAGTACGGTCTCATTGTGGCACCTTGTGCACGTTGAATGCTTCGGCCAATGGTTCAGAGATGGCTAGGATTTACCAATTTCAATGCACAGTGCTGCAGGTGGATCGCTCCGCAGCATACATTTGCCGACAGATGGCCAGGGTCCGAGAGTGGGTTGATGGAATCCTGTCAGTGCTGCAGGGTGGAAATCATGGAAACGCTGCCGATGTTTGATTGATTCAAGCCTGTAGCAACCATAGCCCATAGGTTGACCCAAACCCGCGGCCCGAGGCCAAGTCTGTGGTGTCTTCTGGTTTGGCAGCCAGGTGTTTGGTGCAGCCAGGCAGCAAGAAGCACGGAGTTTGCAGCATGTGGATTTTCCCATTCTTCCTGCTGGGACCAGCACGATACAACCAGTTTGTCATATTTTGTTGAATGCTGGAAACGAAATCATGTGCAATCTGCGATCCAAATCTCATTTTTGGAAATTGATTCATCTTTGGAAATTCATTGATTAGATCAGATATGATGATGAGATAAAATGGTTACCCTCTGATAATCAAACATGGCTTGCTGGAAAATCCACTAATTATCGATGATTTTCCCATTAGAATCTCCATTTATAGGGGATTATGAAAGCCATTGGCCATTGGTTTACCGTCAGACGCGGGTGGAGCCAAGGCAGCTGTCCTACGCCATCGGTGTCGCCAAGCCCCTGTCTCTCTTCGTGGCCTGGCGGTGACAGTGAGGGAGTTGTGGGTCGACATGGACATTGAGACATACTTGGAAAATCTTGGAAATGCGTGCCAATCTGCAAGCAAGTGACTACTGCAACTAGTATAGTAATGTACTGTAATAACCATATTTGAACCTATATGTGTAGAATATCCCAAGTTCATCTGGATATGGAGATACAAAGCATGTCCTACCTATGATGCACATCTAAGTATCAGAAAGTTAAGCCGGACCCGCCTTCCCAACGAAGGTGGAGGCTTATGGCAGCGAGAAGGGTCAGCTGACGGTGGATGACATCACCAACGTCTTGAAGAAACTCGGTGGAAAGATGTGGAATAGATGTGGAATGATGTAGCTGTGTCTCAAAATAGACCATGCCCCCCAAAGTTGCTTCAATGGGAAAAGTGATGACAACCAGTGGGTTTTGAAGTACCACATTGAAAGATGTGGGACAGTAATGTGGACCCAGGTGCCCCATTGGACCATGTTAGCACCATGAAATGAGCCTTTGAACCCCCAGGCTGTAGGTGAACAGCGCCCCAAAAAGAAAATGTTGTTTCCTCTCAGAAAAAGGCAGCTTCACATTGCTGAATTCTTGGCTTCAGATAAGACATCGAGGATTGAGTTCGACTGCCGTCCCGGTGCCATCGCTGCGTCCCTGGCCCTTCGGGAACCAAAGTACCAGGAGACCTCCTGTCTGGTGCCGCAGGTAGGCCCCAGGTAGACAATGACAACGGCAGCACCCAAAGGTTTCTCCATTTGAGAGTTGTTTCCCACCTAGTGTCAAAATCTTGGATCGTGCATGATTGAAGAATCCAGTGACAGACTTTATCATCTTTTGATCTTCTGAAATTTATTTGATCAATTCGCATACTTTGATCACGTGATACCTGGCACAGCGCACTCCCACACCATGACCATGGTGAGGAGACCGCTGCCTACTGCCACTTCGGCAGGGAAGCTGTGACCAAGATACTCGGCGGCAATGGATTTGGAAGATGATTTCGTCATTGGAACTATTGGAGTTTGTATGAAGTCAATTGAAGTAGGCCATGTTTGGGGTTCCATCCTCCAAATCTCCCGCCTCAAAGAATGTAAATATTTAGTACATCTGTAGATATTTTTATAAGTTCTTTTGAATAAGGAACCCAAATGACCGTATCAAAAGTGGAGCCTATCAATATATATATATATATATAGCATATATAAGCTTAGTGTTTGGGGACTTCAGCAGATGTCAAGTCTCCCATTTGCCACCCCCAAAGGGACGGCATCAAGTTCTTCGAATGGGAGAACGCCAAGGACTTGAAGAAGCCTCTTGGCCCAGCCGTTTTTTGAAGGGTTTCCGATGTGCGGATTTTGGTATCTGGAGCATGATCCAAATGGGAACCGTTTTGGGGCACAGGGCACAGGGAGTTCTATCCAAAGTTTTGGAGTAAACTGTTTTTGTGATTTCAATTACTGTAGAACTCCTTTCTTTGAAGTCTTTTACCCTGTGAGGTATGCATCCATGAGCAGCGAACAGGCAAGGACATTTGAGCAAGGGTGTGAATCACAAGCTACATTGAGACTAAATTGAGATCACACAAGACAAGATGAGACAAGATAGTGAATATGGAATCTAGGGAGAAAGTCTAGGACCAAGTCACCCGAGTCACCCTCACTGCAGCACTGCTATTCGGAGCCAGGTGGCTGCTGCCCTGAAGGGCAGCAACTACCTCACCAAGTGGGTGGACTAAACGCCAGGGCGAGGAGGCCCCGCGCAGCCATGTCGTAGTCGGGTCTCTGCAGCTGCGAGGGTGGGAGGTACAGACTCTGATAAGTTCCAAGGGTTTGCTTGTACCAAAACATTGCCTTGGAGACTTTGAGGCCTTTGGCGCCACAAAGTTTCTCAGCTGATTTTGAGCAAGGCAAGCTGTTGGATGATATGAGCAAGGCAAGCCATGAGACTGGCCATATGGGGGTACGTCATTTTCAGACAAACCCCATATATATATATAATTTATATATATATATAATTTATATATATATATATATAATACATATATATATATATATACACAAACACACACACACACACTTATTTCGCTTCTCAGAGAAGCAATCAACAATAATCAACCTGACCAAGGCATGAGACCAAGTTTTTTTCGGCGCGTGTCAGGATGCCTCGGATCCTGCAGTGAGCGACTGCCGCGACGGGGTGTGATCTACTGAATTTTGGACATATTTTTCGTTTTCGAAGAAAAATATAAATCAACCATTGGATCTCCATTGCTAATGTTGTGTCCTGATTTGTGTGTACCCCCCTCAAACAAATGCTATTGTATACCATCTTTTAAGTTGAGTCTTTGAAAGTTGTTCCCTAGATAGGATGCAAATTAGATATTTTAGTAATAGTGTTAATTGGCAACAATTGAAAAGCACTTGTTTGTTTTTTGTCGTAGTACTTGTAGTACTCGTAGTACTTGCAGTACTTGTAGTACCTGTACCCAGACGCACATTTTTACCTTAAAACCCTGCCATTTCCCCCAATCAGCTTGAAAACCCCCTATCAGCATGATAGCCCTTTTGATTTTGAGCACCGAGAACAGACAAACAACACGCAAGTGCCTTCGNTCCCCCAATCAGCTTGAAAACCCCCTATCAGCATGATAGCCCTTTTGATTTTGAGCACCGAGAACAGACAAACAACACGCAAGTGCCTTCGCATAAACAGAACATGTAAGACATGCTGAGGACGCGCATGAACCCATGAAATTTCACAGGTTTTTCTCGTTGATTTGGGGGGTTTTCACGCCGAATTCACGGAAAATTCTCGGGTTCAGCGTTGGCGTGTTTTGTTCTCCTACCTAAATGTGTCAACGAGGCCATTTGCATTGACATAGTTCCTAAGAAAATCAACTTTGGGGGATATCACGCCGAAATGGCCGTTTCTACCTCAAAACCCTCTGTCAACAGGAGGGGGGGTTTTCAGGTAGAAATGTGACTCTGGGTAGTACTTTTTGTACAGTAGTACTTGCAGTACTTGTAGTAGTTGTAGTACTTGTAGTACTTGTAGTGAGTGGGGTTCAGCATGTTGATTCCGTTACCTTTTGCACCTCAACTGTTTATCTAAAAAGAGTGCAACAAGAGATAATGAGAGAATGCGAGGAAAAGGAAAAGACAGAGATAGAAACAGGGAAAGAGGAAGGAAATGAGGAACACAAAGAAAAATGGACGAAAAGATACAAAATAAATTATGAACAAACTCTTCTTTAATAATTAATTTAATGAAAGATTATATTTAAGACAGATTTGGGAGATTAGCAAACATTTTTACACATAATTTAATAATTATTATTAATTTAATTTGATGTATATTAATTTAAATATATATTTAAATTTATAAAATATTTAGATTTAATAATATATTTTATATATTTACAATTTCTTCTGGAATTATTTTTTTTAAATAATATTTAGAATTTATATAAATATATTATGAAAATTATATTTAGGATATAATATTAATTTTATCGAAAATTTTAGATAAGTATTATAATATGAATTTGGTTTTTTTAGATTATAAGGGTTCGAAATATTAAGGATTTTAAGAGATAGGTTACGAAATATATTTTTAGAATATTGGATTTAATTATAATTTAGAGATATTTTATAATATGAATTTATTTTTTTTTGAATTTTATATTTCTTTTTGAATTGTGATTTTTATGCTTAGGATTTTAATAAATAAAATTCGAAAATATTTATATAAAATATTTTTATTTTTTAATATATGTTTTGCATAGTATTTGGGATTGGGGTTCGTTATATTTTGTACCGATATATCGATTGCCGTGCGCGCGCCGATGTATCGATGTACCGAATGCTATTTATTTAGGATTTGGGTTTGGTTTAGGATTTGCTTAGGGTTTGTTTCGGGTTTGTTTAGGTTTTGTTTAGGATTGGTTTAGGGTTTGTTTAGCGTTGGTTTAGGATTTAATTAGGGTTGATTATATGGTATCGTAAATATAGCGATCGGTGTAATGGCGTATCGATTGGCGTAAATACAGCCGTCGGCGTTTTGGGTATTGACATAAATGGCAATAATCTAATTATCGATTTATGGGCATATTTGCGATTACGGACCCCAATCCCGAATACATTGATATTTTGATATTTTTATTTTATATATGAAATATATCAAATATTGAATTATTTTTTATTTTAGGTTTTATTTATTATAATTTAGTATTTAGGGATTCTATAAATTAATTTCTATAGAGGTATATTGGGATATATTTTTATTTTTACGATATTCTTCTGGATAATATATTAAAAAGAAATATATATATTTGGAATTCTAAGAGATGGATTGGGAATTTTAAATTTAGAATATTTTGGTTAATTTATTGAAAAACAAAAATCCAATGGAATATTAAGATATATTCCCATATTAAATTTAAAAATAGGATTTTCCTCTGGATTACAGGTTATTTTTACTAGCGATATTGTATCTAGAACCTTTATGGATAGATTACCAAACCTATAAATAAAATATTCCATATATTTTCTTTGAAATATCAAAATAAATCTAAAGATATATTGTGATATATTTGCATTTATTTTTTGATATCTTATATATAGAATTCTTTGAATAATATATATTTTAAATATTATATTTAGGAATCTTTATAAATAAATTATAAAATTTATTTTCAAAATATTCCATATAATTCATTGAAATATTCAAATATATATTATATCATAATATATTTCTATTTCTGATTAAAAATTATTAATTTCCTGTAAATTATATTTTTTATTTTATTATTTTTTGATATAAGGGTATTATATGCAAAATTTTTATGAATGAATTAGAAAATTTATATTAAAATAAAATTATTTTTTTTTAAATATATTATAATTTATTATTTTAGGAAATATTATATATAAATTAATTATTATATATAAATTTATCATATAATATAATTTATAATATTTTTTATTAATTATATTTCATAAATTTAATAAAAGAATTAAGAAATTTATATTTAAAATATTTCGTAAATTCATCAAATAATATAAGATTATATCCATTCAAATTTAAAAATATAATTTTTTATTTTTTTTTCTAATTATATTTTCTAAAAAAAGAAACCCACCCTAAATTTATATATATATTTTTTTCAAAAAAAATCTATATAAATTTCCTCTAAGAAATGTTATTTTTTCATCATATCAAATATATTTTTAAATAAAATAGAAAATTTATATTTTTATTATTTTATTTATTTCATAAAAAAAATAATAAATTATTATTATGTCGAATGGAGCATTTTCGCATGCGCCCTTGGATAGCCATACCGGCTCTGTCAGGCGTGTGTCAGGAAATAGGTGCGCTCATGCACTTTGAGTGGTAGCGGAGCATCTGGTTCGGTCCAGGTGCCTTGTGGTGGGCCCGGCGCGAGGTGCGACTCGCTGGGGCTTGGGCTTGGGGCGTGGACACGCCTGGCAGGGATGCCCACCTATGCGGCCATATATGCGGGGTGCCAGGAGAATGTGGATGACTTTGGTGAGGAGGCTGAGTCTGAGGGTGTGATGCGGACGCCGGATCGGCGGTCAGGTGCTCAGGATGTGCCGAGCAGTGGTGATCGGTTGAGTAGTGATGGGATAGGCCGAGGCAAAGGTCGAGGTAGTGATCGAAACACTCCTGAGCGTTTCAATTTGGCGTCAGAGCCTCATAGGAGTAGTGAGTCTCCTTACTCTTGGGACAGGGAGTCCGAAGGTTCATGGTAGTCGTCTTGGCCTAGTTCAAGGGAGAACTGGTCTTGGGTCGACCGTGGCAATGGATGGAGGGCTTACTATAGCAGTAGTAATCCCAATTGGGAGCGTGTCAGTCACCGAAATGGGTGGGCCCAGTGGCATTATGGTCGCGAAGGGGATCGTTGGGAAGTATCTCATGAGCATGATCATTTAGTATGTTATCGGGATCCACCTAAACCAGCACGCCGTTTGGGAGAAGTTCGAGGTGACGACCGTGAGCGAGAGCAAGATCCTACGTCTCCAGTATCTATGCCTGCAGCTCGGGATGTCAGTGGTTCACTTCCTAGTGGGGAAGTCAGTGCTGCAGGTCATGAGAAAGACAAGAAGATAGCTGGAGATTTGAAACATGGAAAGGTTTCTTCATCATACCCCCCAGTTTTTCGTGCCAAACCTGGTGAGTCCTACAAGGAGTGGAAACGTGCTGTCGGCTTTTGGCTTGGTGGTGAAGCTGGCAGTCTCCCCGCTGAACTGATTGGCCCGAGGTTGATGGTTCAGCTCCGTGACAGAGCTGGCCAATTGGTACATCACCTGACGAACGAGGATGTGAACAAAGCGGATGGCATGAAGCTGGTGATGTCCACGTTGGAAAAGAGCCCATTGATACGCCAGTTGGACAAGCACAAGGTGGATCATCATCGAAAACGATTGATGTCGTTGAAGCGTCTTCCTCATGAGAGCATCGAGTCCTATGTGACGAGAGGCCAGTTGTATCGCACGCAACTGGTGGCATTGGATGATGCCATGCAAATGGGAGAGTGCTTCTTCATTGGACACCTTTTGGATGGTGCCCGATTGACCCGCAAGGACAAGATCATGATCAAGACAAGGCTGGATCGGAGACGGAAGAGGCGGTGACCAATGCGATGGTGGAAGTATCTCCTGAACTTGAAGGAGAACCTGGATATCCTATCGGAAGCTCCGAACCGAATGCAGCTGCGCGTCATGGAGAAGAGTTCTTGATTCAAAGACCGGAGAGCTCTACCAAATTTGGTCAGCGGAAAGAGGTCAACGCGGTGGAGTTGGACTATCCCTTCCAGGAGGACATGCCCGAGCTCGAGGGCGAGGAGCCGCTTGTGGAGGGTGAAGATGGTGGTGATCCCGCAGAACTTGTTCAAGCAGCAAACGAGGCATTTGCCTTGCATCACAAGGCAAAACAACGAATCATGGAGATCAAGAAGTTGCGTCAGTACTTCAGAAAGCCTGATGCTGAAGAGCGCAAGAAGCTGCTGCAGGAGAAGATGCGCACCTCTCCGTGCCATAGGTGTGGTGAGTTAGGACATTGGAGTCGGGAGTACCCACAACATGCCAATGGTACTGGCGTGATTTCCACCAATGCTTCTGCTTCGAGGCCGAGCGGTCACGCTCGCCCCAATGTGGAAGAGGAGTGGTCGACCCTGGTCTCTTTGTGCCGACCCAATTCATCGGCCCCTGCGATGCACAAGGAGCGTTTTGTGGGCATGGTTCAATATCGTGATCCTGTGATTTTTGGTGTTGACTGGTCACCCAATCAAACTTTATGGTGTTCACGTGAACTTCATCTACGGGTCATTGTGGATTTGGGTTGTGTGAAATCGGTTGTGGGGGTGGAGTGGATGAATGAGCTGATTCATGAATGGAGATCTCAAGGACGATGGTTTCGAATCCAAGAAGAGCAGGAAGTGTTTCAGTTTGGCAATGGTGAGAGTTTGAAGAGTCGTTTCAATGTCCAATTTTTGTGTGTGATTGCGGGATGTTGGGTTATTTTGATAATGTCCGTGGTCAAAAGGAAGTGTCCACCTCTTCTATCACGTCAAGCCTGTTCTCAATTGGGTCTCAAGATTGATTGTGCCACTCATTCATTCAGCTCTGTCCGCATGGGGGTCAAGAACTTTGGCATGTCACAGGCATCTAACGGTCACTATTTGCTTCCGATTTCCCAGGTTGAGGCTGCATGTGAGGTTGAGGTCCCTGAGGATTTTTGCATGCCAGTAGGGATGGAGGCAACAGTTTCAAGTCAGCACAGCACATGGCCATTCATGAACCTCAACGGGCAGCCGAGATGTTCGAAGCAGTAGATGACGGTGAAGTTGGTACTTCGGCAGCCCCTTCGTCCCATCCAAATGTCAGCGGCGCCGAGCAATGCGGGCGAGCTCAAGCAGCGGTCGTGCAAGATTTGCGGCTTGGTGGATCACCGGAGCAGGGAGTGCCCTCTGCTGGTCGAGCTCGATGGGAGCGAGACGGAACCGGAGATGGTGATCGACACGGGCTACCATAATCCACCTCGCAAGGCAACAGCGACCAAGTCTGCGCCGAAGCGTCAAATTCGGCATCCGGAGGCTCTGATGACTTCAATAGAGACGCCTTCGACCTTGGGCTGGGATGTGGTGTCGTCCGAGCTGACCTCCGAGGAGATTGCCATGATCAACAAGAGGCGCCAGAAGGCAGCGGTGTCTCGCAGCAAGCGAGAGAACCAAAAGGCCCTTACGGGCGAAGCAGCGGATTACCCAAGCTTGTCACAGGTGTGGTCCCAGGAGGTTGCCTTGAACATGGTGTTCTCTCTAGCCTGCATGAGAACGTTCCTGTGGAAGAAGATGTTGTGGCAGCTGAGGGTGAAGGTCGCTGTGGAAAGGATGACAGGTGCTCGGTGGAAGCGCAACCCTCGTTGGCTGGCCGGTCTGTTAGCCAAGAGACAGCAGCGGTGTGGGGGCACTATGGGCAATGCGTCAGCGTCTGAACTCTCCGGACGTTTGGCACATGATGTGAAAAGCCCTCTTTTGAAGCATCTACAACGAGGAGACACCCAGCGACTGAAGAGAGGTGCCAACTTGGGTCGAAAACAGGCAGCCTTGATTGCAAAGACTGCCAAGATGGAGGGAAAGTGTGTCCTGGTGGAGATCTATGCGGGCACTGCCAAGCTCACACGCTTGGCCAATGAAACCTATGGTGATCGTTGGAAAGCATTGCCCCCCCATTGACATCGTCTATGGCCACGACCTGAAGAAGAAGAACGTTCAGGACGAGGTCTATGACATGGTGGTTGAGGAGCACCCGGATTTGGTGACACTCTCGATGCCGTGTGGTCCTTGGTGTCAGTGGATGGCCCTATGTGACCCTGACACGGTAGAAGAGAAGCAGGCAGAGGATCTTCCACTGTGGCGATTTGCCAGACGCCTCTGGGATCTGCAGGTGTCACGCAATGCTCTGGCTTTCACTGAGAATCCATTGGGATCGGATGGCCTCAAGCTCACCTTTATGGGTCTCGCCCCTCGATATTTCGAGCACAAGTTGCACAGTGCATGCTGGGCCTGTGTGATGCGATTTCAGGTATGCCACATCGGAAGCTGACTGCTTTGGATGTCACCACCTTGCACTTTGCCCTGGCCTTGGAGGAGGGTACCAAGTGCACTCATTATCCAGAGGAGCATCAGCCCATTGAAGGGAAGGTCAAGTTGGGAGAATGGTGGTCTCGATCCTTTTTGACCGGTGCTTGGCCCAACAAGATGTGTGCTCATATCTTGAAGTGTGCGGAAAAGGTGTTGGCACGGATTCAGCTGGTGCCTCATTGTCGCTTCCAGAACCAGAAGAACCTGAAGCTTTGTGGGAGGGCCCCTATGAGGTGAACGCGGTGTGTAGCAGCCTGATGCCGGAGGAGACTCTGCGTCGTGAGCTGCAATCGATGGGTGTGGCTGGCGATCGGTACGGCTACATCACCTTTGAGGGAGAAGGCCAACAAGTTCCTTGGAGGATTAGAGCGGCTGTGGCGCACTTGCATGCCACATTGGGCCACTTAGCCAATGAAAGGCTTGTGAGAATGCTGTTGCTCAGCGGTGCTGGTGAAGAGATCCTCAAAGCTGCTCGTAACCTTCGGTGCCAAATATGCGCCATGGTCCAACCACCGC
The DNA here is from genome assembly GCA_003297045.1 of Symbiodinium sp. clade C Y103. Taxonomy (NCBI): domain Eukaryota; class Dinophyceae; order Suessiales; family Symbiodiniaceae; genus Cladocopium; species Cladocopium sp. clade C. The sequence goes on along the minus strand of BGPT01000175.1, from coordinate 264,904 downwards.
GGGATGCCCCTCAAGGAGTATATGGAAAGCCACAGAATTTCAACACTCGGGTCTCTGAGGACACCTTCTTTGTGTGGGACTCGAAGAATGTGAAGTACGTGGTTCACTTTTTGGATGAACTCACAGACTTCCATGTGGCTGACTGCTCTACTCGAGTGGATTCCGTCTTTGCTGCCAGTGTTCTACGTGATCAGTGCTACGGCATCTTTGGTCCACCGGATGTTCTTTTGACGGATGGTGGAATGGAGTTTGCAGGTGCTGTTGAGACCCTGAATGACCTGATGGGCGTCCTATATGAAGAAGTTCCTGAAGGAGCAAAGTGGCGCCTTGGTCATGGAGAACGACATGGCAGCATACTCAAGCTGATGTTGCTGAAGATGATGCGTGGCATGTCACTGGATGGAACAGATGACATGCGCATGGCCGTGACGGCCGCTTGCTCAGCCAAGAATCGGCTGTGCAACCATGGTGGAGTATCTCCTCTACAAGCTGTGACAGGCCGCAATGCCTTGATCCCTGCGTCTTTGATGATTCAGATCTGCTCAGGCAAGATGAAATTTGTCTTGAATCAGGACTTGGATCGAGAAGAATGCCTGAGACGTGCTGAACGCATCAGACATGGGGCCATTGAGGCCTTTCATTGGATCGACTCCCATCAAACACTGAGGAGAGCTTTGGCAAGCAAGTCTCGACCACCAAAACTGGAGATGGTGCAAGAGGGTGCAGTGGTCTATATCTACGATCCTCCAGCCAATCGTCGAGGGCTTGCTCGTCGGTTGCAAGACAATGTGAGCTGGCATGGTCCTGCAGTGGTGGTTTGTGTGGAGCGAGATCGACAAGTCCCTGGGCGAGTTTGGGTCCGCATCAAAGGTCGGGTCAAAGCCGTGCCTTTGGAGAAGTTGCGTTTGGCGACGACTGAGGAGTTGGTCAATGCGCACTACATCACTGAGGCCTTGGAAGAAGTGCACAAAGAGCTGACGTCTGGTCGTTTGCAGGCGGAAGAGCTTCCAGCTTTGGAAGATGGAGAACCACCACCTGCTGGTGATGGTGTTGCAGTGGCTTTGCCGTCTTCATCCTCGGACTCCGAGATGGAGGAGGACAACTCACCGGAGGATCAGCCTGAAGAGATGGAGACAGATCGGATGCGCTTGGAGAAGCGACTTCTACATGATGTGCCTTTGCAGTTCCGTGCTGCTTCCGCACCCCAGTCAGCAACAGGCTCTCAAGCAGCCCCTTCCGGTGTTGAAGGAGAACCACACAATCTGCCCTTTGCCAAGAAGCAGAAGTTGTTTGAGAACTTGGCCAAGTCTTTGCAGCCGCCGACTGCATTTCAAGAAATACGTGTACGAAAACAACTGGAGGATGCCTTTAGCAAGATGAAGCAGGTGCGTCGCACCTTGAAGACTCAGAAGCCCAAACCGAAGGCTACTCCTGGTGTGATAGCCCAGCGTCGTCCAACTGGAAATGCCAATGCAGTGGATGTTTCCACGCAAGAGCTTTTGGAGAACATCGAGAACCAGTTGGAGGAGCAGCAGGCCCTTGTAGCGATCTATGTCTCGGACGAGGAGGACAAGATTGACGATGACGTCATCATGACCTATGACGACTCTCCTGAGTATAAGCCCACAGACTCGCTGGACCACAACGACGTTCTAACGTTGGAGACCGTCATTGAGAATATCCACAGTGGAAAGGCACGGTATGGTCACGAAGTGACTGAAGTACTTCAACAACATGTGCTTTGGGCTGAGCCTTCGCCGGCTGCAAAGGCTGCAGAATTAGAGACCAACCTGCAGGAGCATCTTCGCAAAGAACAAGAAGTCCTGGATGGTGCCAACATAGTGACTGGGAAGGACCGTGTGGAGTACAAATGGTAGTCATTTGACAAGGAGTGGAAGGACGCATTTGTCCAACCTATCATTGAGGGCTTCAAGGTGTATTTTGATCATCAAGCGCTTCAAGGAGTACCAGAAGGACAATGGGTCGAACCTCGACGCACTCTTCCATTTCGTATGGTGCTTACGAACAAGGGCGGCAAGAACTTGACCTCTGCCAAGTTGAAGGCACGGTGGGTCTTTGGAGGACATCGTGATCCAGATGCAGGTCAATATCCCACGTCCAGTCCAACAGTGAGCTTGGTGGGTCACAATCTCTTGAACTTTGTGGCGGTGCAGCGTGGATGGGTGGTAGCCTATGAAGATGTGTCGGCGGCGTTCCTTCAAGGTCAGCAACATCCTGAAGGACGCGAGATCTATGTCCGCATTCCCCAAGGATATCCCTTGGAAGCAATGACCAAATTGCGAGAAATAATTGGCCCTGGCATGAGAGACGACTTGGTGAAACTCACCAAAGGTGGCTTCGGATTGCCGGAATCACCTCGCCTGTGGTATCTTGAGTACCGAGGTACTCTGTTGATCCTTGGAGGTCGAGAACTACGTCTCCTTCCTGGTTTCTTTGTCTTCAACAACGATAAGGGGGAGCTCATTGGCCTCGCCTGCATCCATGTGGATGACCCCCGATACACAGGTAGTGAGGAAGCCGAGCCCATTTGGGCGGAACTTCATCGACGCCTCAACTTTGGCAAGAAGAGGGTAGTAACCGAGGGGTGGACCAAATTTTGTGGTCGATTCGAGCGACAACACCCCGCTACTTTTGAGATGGAGTATGCCATGGATGAGTACTGCCACAACATCCCTTTTGTGAATGAGCGCAAAGCCGATGACATGGTTCGTCCGCTGGAAGATCATGAGAGAAAGGTGATCAATTCAGTTGTAGGCCAATTGGCCTGGGCCGCTCGGCAGTGTAGACCGGATCTGAGGTATGGCTGCTCGCATGTCCAGCAATTGGCAGGCCAAAAGGATCCTTCAGCTTTGACATGGCTGAACAAGGTGGTGCGCCGTGCCAAGCAGTTCATAATTCAGAGAGTTCGAAGCCTTGGCTGCGATCTGGAGGAGGTGGTTTTTCTCTCCATCAGTGACGCCGCTTATGCTGCACAACCCAATGGAGGCAATCAAGGTGGTCTTCTGATTGGAGTGGCCAACCCCAACATCCAAGACCGCGAGAGCAACATGGTCATTCTGGAGACCCAGAGTTCGCGCCTCCAGCGTGTGGTGCGCTGCAGTATGGCAGCTGAACTCTCGATGGCAGCTATAGCCTATGAGCACGGGGATTACGTGAGGGCGGTCTTCGCTGAAATCATGAGATCTCACTTCAGACTGGCCCAATGGAAGATGCTGGCAAGTCAGTGGCGCCACATCCTGGTGCTCGATGCGAAGGTGGCGTATGATGCTCTACGAAGTGAGACTGCTCCGACCGACCGTAGGCTCATCGTGGACATCGCGGTTCTGAGAGAGGCCTTAGAGGATGAATCTGGTCAGGGTTTTGTGCGCTGGGTCCCTGGAAGGGAGATTCCTGGCGATGGCCTAACAAAGTAGATGGCCAATGGATCTCTTAAAAAGATCCTGTATAATGGAGTGTGGTCGCTCACCGACAATGAGGTGGCGGCCGAACTGCGCCGAAGAGTGGCGGATAGGAAGCGTAAGAGGGCACATTCCGGACCCTAGGGGGTTTGTGTCAAATGGAGCATTTTCGCACGTGCCCTTGGATAGCCATACCGGCTCTATCAGGCGCGTGTCAAAATATAGGTACGCTCACGCACTTTGAGTATTATATATTTTTATTTTATAATTTAACTAAAATTCCTTATAAATAAATAATTTATTTAAAATAATATTTATATATTTTTTTATATATTTCATAAAAAAAACAAAATATATCATAATATAATTCCATATATATATTATAAAATTTATATAAAAAATATAAAAAATCCTTTAAATAATAAATTTTTAATATAAACCTAAAACCTAAATAAATAAATTAAATAATTTAAATTTAGAAAATATTATATATTTTAAATAATATAATATATAATTATTCTAAATATAATACAATAAATCCCAATAAAATTTAATTTTCTCCATATTACCTTAAAATATAATTCATATAAGATTTTTAAATTTAATCTAAATATACATTTTTTTTTTTTTTAAATTAAACAATATTTCGCTATAAAAAAAAAAAATAATATATATTCCTATTCCCAAATCTCAAAACAAACTACCCCACAATATTAAAAGAAAATCTCCATACTCCTACCACTATATATAATAATATTCATTAAATTCCTATCATATAATTCCGTAGAATATATATTAATATATCATATCTCCCTCTTATAAATATAAAAAAATCAAATTAACATTCTAATCTACAATTACGTTCAAAATACTCCAACATTCCAAAACCACAATTTTTTATATCTATCAACTTACTAATTTTTAAAATATAGGATCACAATTATTAGGCAAACAACAACAAATAAGCAAAATTTCAAAAATTAATATAATTTAACCCTAATATTGATAATATAATAACATATATTTATAATAATAATATCAATAATATGAATAATTCGGATATCTTTGTTTTATTTTATTCTTTATTTTTTTTCGAATTATCAATAAATATAAATTATACAACATCATATAATACCTTATTATATCTTATCTATATTTTAACTAATATGTTTGATATTTAAGAATATATTTCATATTTTTCGAAGGCGAAAAATAGTTCCAAAATTCCAGCATCTTATCCTCGTCGCAGCAGCAGCTCACTACAGGATCCGAGGCATCCTGACACGATAGGAAACACGGGTTTGTCTCAAAATAGAACACCAATAATAAATCCGATGATTTAGAAAATCATGCTCAACCATTTTTACAGTATTATGTTCCCGGACATAAATAGATGCAAATTAATAATTAACAAATTTTCAGATACATCCACATGAATAAATATTCTTAGACAGGAAACAAATATAGAAGTACAGGTGATCCTATGTCATGCTTGTCACAGATATTATGAAATATTATATAAATATGATAGATCTCATAGATGTTGTCATGGATGACATATATCCACAGCGCCCCTTCTTTGGAATCACAGCCAGAACGTAGATGAACACAGGAAATAAAATCCGAAAGGAAAATGAAGGATATGGACATCGAAATGGGTGAAACTTGGCAATCATTTGGAAAATGCCAAAGATAAAACCGTCTGCAATCTACAAATAAGAGATTTTCATACTGTATATTCTTCGTGATTTTGCACTTGGGGGTTGTTCTTAAATGGGGCCTGGACCAAGATTCCAAGTCATGGTTGCAAAACGGATGCTACTCCCTTCAGGACACAATTTATATATTCATATTTATATATACGTTTCCGATAAAATAAAAAAAGAAACAAGAGAAAAACAGGCGATTCAACTCATCTCATCCAATAGCTTGCCTTGCTCAAAATCAGCTGAGAAACTTTGTGGTGGCGCCAAAGGCCTCAGAGTCTCCAACGCAATGGTACAAGCCAAACCCTTGGAACTTATCAGAGTCTGTACCTCCCACCCTCGAAGCTGCAGAGACAGCAATGGACTAACTGACTACCTGTCAAAACCTCTGAATCCACCTCTGAATCCACGCATTGGAGAGCATAAAGTGAAACACATACAAGATCGCACTTAAACACTTTCTATCTCCATCCATGGCCACTTCGCCTGCCAAGCGCTGCGAATAGCAGTGCTGCAGTGAGGGTGACTTGGGTGACTCGGTCCTAGACTTTCTCCCAAGTATTACACATTTCAAAGCAGAGAAAAAACGATTGTAGTAATTGTAGCTGTGTATATCCGTGCATGACTAGATTCCATATTCACTCTCTTGTCTCTTGTATCATCTTGTCTTATATTCTCTAATATTGTTACAGTACAATCTAGTGTTATGTTGTCTCTGGATTTGGGGAACTTGGATGTTCAATGCACAATGGTCCACAATCGACACAGGCAGCGCGGTTGCTCAAATGTCCTGGCCTGTTCGCTGCTCATGGATGCATACCTCACAGGGTCAAAGACTTCAATGAAGTTTTGCTTACAAGTAGTAAGGAGTTCTAATTGAAATCCACCACAAAGTTTTTACCCAAAACTTTGGGTAGAACTCCCTGTGCCCTTGTGCCCCAAAACGGTTCCCATTTGGATCATGCTCCAGATACCAAAATCCGCACATCGGAAACCCTTCAAAAAACAGCTGGGCCAAGAGGCTTCTTCAAGTCCTTGGCGTTCTCCCATTCGAAGAACTTGATGCCGTCCCTTTGGGGGTGGCAAATGGGAGACTTGACATCTGCTCAAGTCCCCAAACACTAAGCTTATATGCTGCATATATATATATATATTTATTTATTTATTTATGCTCCACTTCTGACACGGTCATTTGGGTTCCGTATTCAAAAGAACTTATACAAATATCTACAGATTTACATTCTTTGACCTTGTGAGACTGAAGTCAGTGATCCATGCGGATTCTTGGTTCTTGGAAAATGAAGCCCCGCGGTCCAGAATGACGGGACCGGCGGGAGATTTGGAGGATGGAACCCCAAACATGGCCTAAGCGGTCTCCTCACCATGGTGTGGGAGTGCTTTGTTCCTGGTATCATTTCAGCAAAGTCTGTAAATTGATCAAATAGATTCAAGGCGATATAAGGCGATCAAAAAGTGATGAAACCTATCCCTGAATGATTTGTTTGTCCTTTTCAATATTGCACGATCCAAGATTTTGACACTAGGTAGGAAACAAACTTTCAAATCAGGTCTCCTGGTACTTTGGTTCCCGAAGGGCCAGGGACGCGGCGATGGCACCGGGACGGCAGTCGAACTCAATCCTCAGTTCTCTGAAGCCAAGAATTCAGCAATGTGAACCCACGATTTTCCAAAAGGAAACCCATGGACATGTGTTTTCTTTTTGCGGTGCGCTTCACCTACAGTCTGATGGTTCAAAGATTCAATTCATGTCTGACAGACACACATCTTTCCATGTCTTTGTACAAAAAATGTGGTACTTCAAACTCCACTGGTTGTCATCACTTTTCCCATCGAAGCAACTTTGGGGGGTATGGTCTGTTTTGAGACACAGCTACATCGTTCCACATCTATTCCACATCTTTCCACCGAGTTTCTTCAAGACGTTGGTGATGTCATCCACCGTCAGCTGGCCCTTCTCGCTGCCATAAGCCTCCACCTTCGTTGGGAAGGTGGGTCCGGCTCAACATCATAAGTAGGACATGCTTTGGATCTCCATATCCAGATGAACTTGGGATATTTTACAAATAGGTTCAAGTATGGTTATTACAGTACATTACTATACTAGTTGCAGTCTTCACTTGCTTGCAGATTGGCATGCATTTCCAGGATTTTCCAAGTATGTCTCAGTGTCCATGTCGTCCACAACTCCCTCACTGTCACCAGTGCCCACCAGGTCTCCCCACGAAGAGAGACAGGGGCTTGGCGACACCGATGGCATAGGACAGCTGCCTCAGCTCCACCGGCGGACGGTAAACCAATGGCCAATGGCTTGAATTGTTTTTAATATGCTTTACCGTCCGGTAATCAAAGGTGGCAATTGGAAATCCTCTATAAATGGAGATTTTAATGGGAAAATCTAGTATAAAGAGTGGATTTTCTGTTACCATGTTTGATTACCAGAGGGAAACCATTTTATCTCATCACCATATCTAATCAATGAATTTCCAGAGATGAATCAATTTCCAAAGATGAGATTTGGATAGCAGATTGCACATGATTTCATACTGCATTCGACAGAATATGACAGACTGGTTGTATCGTGCCTGCACTTAGCAAATACCATTTTATATCATTTTATGCCATTTGTGATTATGGGTAGCATGGGTCTGGCCACCAGCTGCAAACCTACAGAAGGACAGTTGACTAAGCAAATATCTTCTCCCGTCCAAGCCAGCCCCAGGGTTTGTTGCCACCTAGAACATATCCTGAAGCAAACATGGTGAAACTAAAAAAACCTGGACACCTTTGATACAGTACAAGAATTGCTGCTGGTCCCAGCAGGAAGAATGGGAGCACAATCCGAAAAATCCACATGCTGCAAACTCCGTGCTTCCTGCTGCCTGGCTGCACCAAACACCTGGCTGCCAAACCAGAAGACACCACAGACTTGGCCTGGGGCCGCGGGTTTGGGTCAACCTATGGGCTGCCATGGTTGCTACAGGCTTGAATCAATCAAACATCGGCAGCGTTTCCATGATTTCCACCCTGCAGCACTGACAGGATTCCATCAACCCACTCGGACCCTGGCCATCTGTCGGCAAATGTATGCTGCGGAGCGATCCACCTGCAGCACTGTGCATTCAAATTGACAAATCCTATGCCATCTCTTAACCATTGGCCGAAGCATTCAACGTGCACAAGGTGCCACAATGAGACCGTACCCGTGCCGACCCTTAATGGTTCTTGAATATGTAGAACAATTCCAAGAAATTGCCAAATAATTATTATGCTTCCCATATGTTCACAGTGCAGCAGCCAGAGGAAGAGTTACCACCCTTGTCCCAAAGTCATAGGCAATGACGGGAAAGTACACTACCAGTAGCTTGGAAGAGGCTTTGTATTCCTTTTCTGTTGGCCCCTTGTTGCTACTCAGTACCCCCATGTTGGTCTAATCCCTGAAAATTGGGGGGGTTCTTAAACTTGATGCCCCTTATCACCACTGGTTTCCCATCATGGCCAACTTAGGATCATTCCGGGGTCCCCCAATGAATTAGCATCCCGCCATATTATCGGGATATATTCTTGTATCCCAATCTGGATCCCAATGAGTTAATTACTCTCTGGTACTCAAAACATGGCTTGCTGGAAAATCGCTCATTTAGTTGGATGATTCTGCCATCTAAATGCCCGTTTAGATATAGTTGATTTCCCAGCTAGTCACGTTTGATTATCAAAGGACATGTGTGATATTAATCAATTGTCCTGTTCGTATTTCATTCTATCACCATTGTATATACCACCATGTTTTTGTTGGTGAATTCCCCTTGTTTCAAGGTGAACATCACTTTTTTTCTTCATGAAATCCATCAATTCTTCATGAAAAACCCTCCAACCCGGCAGCACCTTGGTGGGATCCTTTCCACTGAAGGCACCACCACCGTGGGCTCCCCAGCCGCCGTAGGTGTCAATGATGATCCTGGGGACGCTGCTGTTGAGCTGGTTTTCATGGGTATAACATGGTATGACCATCTGTAGTTTACTGATGTTTATGGTAGATATAAAGAACTAGTTGATGGGGTTTATATTCCAATTTGTAGTTAAGTGTTTTTGTTATTTTAATGATTTTAATAGGTATAAAAGTACAATCATGGTGAAATAGCACCCATAAGCCGATATATATATATATATATATACTATAAATATAGTTATATATATATACATATATACACCCCTATAACATCTTATGACATCTTGTGACTATGGTTATATGATGTTACATGACCACTTCTTAGTGGAGCTGCACCCCCAAGAAGTTTTGGGGTAGCTGCCAACGTGTGAACCACAGGCGAGTGGAGGGATCCAGAGAATTTCTGGTTTCATTGGTTTATTTCCTGTTTTTTTGACAATCAAACGTGGGAGATTTGGGCATCAAAGTGTTGAATTTCACCAACAAATAGAACAATGAACAGATCCATTGGTTGAAGGTAACATCTACAGGAAACCATGGTTTCGACCCACAAGTTTGAAGATTTCCGGCAACATTTTCCTTGGACCTGACAAACAGCTGGGTGATTGGTGACATACCAGAATCACCAGCTGGTTGAAGCTAAAGTACGATGTTCATCGATGTTCAACTAATTATCCAATCAAATGTCAACAAGTATAACATAGTATAACTGAAAAGTAAGGACTTTGAACCGTAGCCTATTTATCAGAGAAGTGAAGTACGTGACTGCTGTCTGCATACAACGGACATGAGAACATTTGATGAGGAAACAGGGGGAACAGGTGATCCCGTGGGACCTGGGACCTCCTCGAATCCGAGAAACATATGGTGTGACAAGTTGGTACCCCAAAAATGGTCAGATGCATGCCGAAATCACCAGAAGATTGAGCAACACCTGCGCTGGGTATGAAGTTTTTCCAGAGCGATCTAAGCAATCTTCACCCATTTCCTCGCAAGCACAGTGGAGCCAAGAGGCTTGCGGCCTGTGAGGCCAGCGTCACCCTGAGGGCCGCCGATGATGAACTTGCCCGAGGGGTTGATGTGCAAATGCCTCAGCGACCGAGTCGCCAGTTGCACTCCATGATACTCCACCGCAGGTGAGGTGGGCACTGGTCATCATCCCATTTGGTTGAGAACAATGAAACCACAGGCCAGATCAGCATTGCTTGGTTGTATATCATGTTATACTGTATCCCATCATATAAGCTACTATATACCCATCATATCCCCTAAGTTGGTCTACCTGCATCAAAGACTTCATGATCGTCCGTACCAGGAGCCATTTTTCCAAGGCACGTGTGGCTGCCATACAGCGTCAAGGCCTCATCTCAGAGGAAACAGAGGAAACAGATGGCCCGAGCATACCATACATCAATTCGCCAGCTAAGTATAGGTACCCTCTGGTGAACTAATATAACTATGGGAAAATCACAATTTTTAATAGGAAAATCCACTATAAATGGCCATTTTCAATAGCTATGTTAGTTTACCAGAGGGTAAATGACATGCTAAGTGTTTGCTAAGGAACAGGTTTGCCGCTCTTAAGCTTGATCTCCTGTACAGCATCTTTGGAAATCTCAGCTTGGGTGTGGTGACTCACCCAAACACCTTGACTCGCAGGCGCCAATTGCAACCTGCAACATCCCTCTGGTAATGCTATCCTTGGCAGCTTACTCCTTCCTTGAACTCTCTGTTGAAAGGTAACAAGTCTGAAAAGCAACTTTAAACATTTTGAACTGCATTTCCTTGATGTTCGCAGAATATGTGAACACTAAGATGGCAGCTGAATAAATCTCAAACTTGGAAAACATGTAAAACCATGTAAAGTACTGTGGAGTTTATATCTTTCAGCTGAGCAATGGTGAGCAATCACGTCCAGTCCTCCAAGGTGCGCTTGATCACCTTCTCCTCAATCTCCTTCCCATGTCGATGGTATTGGATGATCCACTGANTCCAGTCCTCCAAGGTGCGCTTGATCACCTTCTCCTCAATCTCCTTCCCATGTCGATGGTATTGGATGATCCACTGATCGCTGCTGAACACATTCTGGCACTGTTTCTTGCAAGTTTCCACCCTCGCTTTTGCACCACTAAGATATGATTTGGTCTCCAGCAGTTTTTTGGACTGTCATACCCTGTACTGTACCAATCCCCAAATTGCCCAGAATAAAAGGCTGGGGTCCTTGTTCATGTCAGCCATGCTAGGAGCAGTCATCTCTGGACCCTTGTAGCCAGCGCACTCCTGGCCATCAAGCAGTCAGGTTGNGGGGTCCTTGTTCATGTCAGCCATGCTAGGAGCAGTCATCTCTGGACCCTTGTAGCCAGCGCACTCCTGGCCATCAAGCAGTCAGGTTGTGTCTGGCTGCCACAACAAATCATGAACTATACCACCCCGACAACATACCACAACCACCACTGCCACAGCCACTCCCACCACCGCCACAAACACAACGACCACTTCCCTATTGAGTCGGCACCTTGCTTCGAACCGCCTTCAAAGGCTCAGCATGCTGTGTGGAGATGACCACCGTGTGGATCTTCTGAGGTTCCACGGAGCCNCACCTTGCTTCGAACCGCCTTCAAAGGCTCAGCATGCTGTGTGGAGATGACCACCGTGTGGATCTTCTGAGGTTCCACGGAGCCATCCTCCTTGCCCACGTACCTTGGTGTAAGATCTCGGACCGCGTCAAGGAGGGACTTGACGTTTTCGCCGGGCAAGTGATGTGAACTATGAACCCTCTGAGACAGAGATTCACACAGTATCAAGCTTTATGCACGGCCCATTTTCTTATATGTTCTTTTGGATCTTTTTAACGTTGCTACATCCCAGCATCTGAGCCTGACCCACACATGGCAACATCTCAAGAAAGGTGCTCGATGGTGACCTGCGTCTTGCCATCCGGGCGCAGCCACCACAACTCGCCGCTCTTGCGGACATGCCACATGCTCGCAGCAGTGCTCCAAATGTCTGTCGAGAGAATTGGACTTAAACACAGAGATCCTGATCCTCCGTTTTGCACATTAGCACAGATTCACACTCACATTAATGTTTGATATATTATTTGAAGATTATATTTGATGTTATTTGATGCAGATCTATTCCTATATAGACAATATTATATATTCCTGGTGCTCAAAACGTTGCCCTGCCGATCCCTCTATCCTTTGCCCAGAAACTTCTTGCCCAATCGGGTAGCGATGGAATGGGTCAGGGGCATGCAATCCTTGGTGCGGACCAGATCACCTTGCATGTTGTTCCTTAACATGGATATTTCTGAGCATGCTTGAGACTTGAGGCAAAAAAAAATCTTCCCGTTTGCACCACCAAGGAGCAGAGGTCTCATCGCTCGCATAGCCGAACCTTGCATTGCAAATGAGGGGATACGCTATGGCAAAACATGTTGAACTACTGAAAAGAGTTACACAAAAAAACGTGCGCTTCCCCCCAGCACACGACTCGTCAGCAGAGCAGTTCCATCCGAGGCACATGATTCCCTGGTCTCCAGCACCGACATCCATCTCATCCTGGGCCAGCATTGATGGAGGCTAGGTACAAGCTGCAAGACTAAGGTAGTGTCAGGATTTGAACGGATTTTTGTTGTTGTTCCTTGACTGCCTTGACTTTCAATGCGGTCAAAGAACAGAGGGTTTTTTCACACCTACTCCCCATCCATTGGTGATTCATGGACCGAAACAACATCAAACAGTCAATGGTCCATGGTGACTGTGTGAGACTAGGCCCATAGTGATCAAACAGTAGTGGGCAGAGAGTGGCAATCCATGAAATTCCGCCATGTTGACAGGGCTTTCCCATGGAAAATGGCTGCCTTCTCACTTACTTCCAGATGGCTTTTATGATGCGGAAGTTACAGCGAGCTCGTCAATGTTTGACACATTGTCCACAAGGAAGCTACATTTGGATTTGTGTGAAACTTGAGGATCTCCAAAACTGGCAATTCTCAAATTCAAAGTGATGATTAGCCATTGGATTTGGAGCCTTTCAAAAAAAAAATAACTCCCCAAAATCCCAACGACCGGCCTTGCCCACGTGCACGCCGCCCGCGATGTCAGGGCTCTGCTTGTTGATGCCTACGGAGTTGGGACTTCCACATTGCCCAGCATTCCCCAATCGTTGAGGCAGCGACGGACCAAGACGTCGCAGGTCTTGTCGGAAAGGCCCTTGCTGTCCACGGAGGACAGGTCATCAACAAAGCCTTGGGTGGTGAGACTGCAGTTCTTTAAGGGGTATGCTCCAGTGATGTAACAGTTTGCTATGGAAGCCATGGCCCATTTATACCTATTTATATCTATTTATCATGGTTATTCTCCATAGCTATATTAAATTGCCAGAGGGTACGTACTTCTGGCAATGGAGAGAATTCTGGAGTAGAAGTGGAAGATTCCTTTGCAGTGGATGCAGTTGACAAGGGCTATTAGATGGGAAGACATGGTGTTTCAGTTTTCAATTGGGAAGGCTGTGAAGCCTAAGTCCATTCATATAGACATCCAGGAGTTTACACAGAAATGGAGGAGGCCGTTTTAATAGGGGAAACACACATGTTCTAGGCCATTGGCTTTTGATGCCCGTCATGCGTCTGTTGATCCCCTAGAAGTGGATCAGTGGGATCCCGGGTTATAGCCATCCCATCATCATCTGGGATACCTGAAATATCAAGTATTGTAAAACAAAAAAATCTATTTAGTGGATTGATGACCCAATTTCCCAAACCTGGGTAATATATCATCCAATTATTGCTTTTAGTCGGTTATGTATCCCATTATAATCGTTAAGTCCCCATATCCAATGAAATCCCCATCTTTTATTGGTAAACAATCCATTCTTGAACCATTGAACCATGGCTGAGAAATGGAACCATCCCAAGGCAACTCTTTTTCAACACTGGGACACACCTGACAGTCACAAGTGATTGGCGATTTAATCTTCCCTTTTCTTTGGTTGAAATATATATATATATATCTATAAATATATTTATAAATGATGATAAATGACTGGCAGTCATACTTGGACACCCTGAATTCTGGACTACGGATGTACCATGATGTAGCCTGCTTTTCAACCCCATTGAAACTCCCAAACAGCAAGAACTTTCAGCGAAAGGCTGTCGAAACCAATCTGCGCCACCACGCCACGAACAACCTGAAAAGATGCGGCATGATGTGGCCAACGTCCCAATCCGCGGGTCCCCAGCCACCAAAAAAGAATGTGAATAGAGTTGGACACATCTACAGTATCTGAATCTACATAGTTTAGATATAATATCATGATATATCATGATCTCATGATATATCTTTGCAAAAATACCCAAGTCCTTTAGAAAAAAACACATCCCAACCTCCCCCCCCAGATCTGTGAAGCCAACGGATCCGACCGCATCGGCTCCCCAGCTCGCCTTCTCATAGTCCAGTTTGGCCTGGGTGGTGATTTCACCTGCCACCATGACCATGTTGTCCTGGCCGATCGCAGATCTGGTGATTTCCTGACGCATCTCCGAGGATCTGCCGCACATTTATCCTTATTTATAAATGTATAAAACCAAACATGTAGCCAGAGTTGGTCCTTTGAAGATTTTGAAGTCTCTATAGTTCATTGTAGTTCTATATCAGGGATTCTTGATAGCTTTCAGACACTCAACATCTCCAAATCCGGAGACATTGGTCCTTGGTCACCGTCTCGCAAGCCACCTTGGACTTGGGATCAACCTGTGCCGACCGAGCCGGGGGTTGGCATGATACAGGTTTGACAATTGAAATAAACGTCTTCGTCTGGGGGTGATACGTATATAATATATATATATATACATACAAGACTTTGACCATTCCAGGTATACATGTCATGTCATGAATTGGTATACACAAATAAAGGTGAACAGTTGTCTATCGTGATACTTTGTTACAAGTTTCTGGGTGCATTGGTGCATTTGTATTTGTCCATCTATCCATCTATCTATCCATCCATCCATCAATCCATCAATCCATCCGTCCGTCCGTCCATCCATCCTTCCATCCTATCGATCTATCTTGTGTCTTTCTTCTCCATCTTGTCTTGTCGTCATCTCATCTCCGGTGAACACGTCATGTGAATTTATCTGAAAATGGGGCATCCCAAATTTTCTTGGTTAATCATCATTTTCCCAACATTCAGATAGCCATTAAATCGGTGGTATTCTCCATTTTCAGACACACCAACAGGTAGTTCTGTGACAAAATCACATGCAGCCAGCCTTGAGGCAGGCATCCAAGACAGCATCAGAGACCTGGACTCCCGATGTACTGGGGATATACTGGGAATATAACGAATTTATGGAGGTATGACCTCTGTATATAAATATATACATATATGTATCATGAATATGATATATATATATATAGTTCTATCTAATTGTACCTGTATATGTATGTAAATGTAAATGTAAATGTAAATGTATATGTATATGTATATGTATATGTGTATATGTATATGTGTATATGTATATGTGTTTATGTATATGTGTATATGTATATGTGTATATGTATATGTGTATATGTATACATGTGTATATGCATATGCATATGTATATTTTATATGTATATGTATATGTATATGGATATATATATATATATGTGTAAATGTATAATATATGTATCTGTATCTGTATATGTATATATGTATGTAACTATGTAGACACACCAAACAGCTCTGATATCTATGGATTATGCTGAAAACGGTGGGTTTCCACACGCCATGTATGGCGATTTTAAGAGGGAAATGCATGATTAAGACTGTTTAACGGTCCTTTTTATTCCTTTTGTGGTAGCCTATTTTCAGTCAATTTGGAAGCATCTTGCCCAAATAACAAGCCCGAAATGTTTGGATCCTGACTTTTTATGCACCTTTTCCTTTTTCGTGTTCAAAAGCTTCTTTCATCCCGTTATACCCTTTGGTTGAGATAATGATCCCAAAAACTATGTATAGCATCATATCATCCCCCTAGAATCCTATCTGGATTTATGTTCAACCCCAAACCTAGGATATAAATCTGCACTTTCCTTTCAGTCTGTTTTATTTCTCCACAAGATATACCATTTTTCCCAGTTCGCGGTGGCGGACTGGGCCTGATCGCAGAGCTTGTCCGGGTGGCCCTCATTCACAGACTCCGAGGAGAAGAGAAAGGTGCGGGCAGCAGTGCGCGCCTGGGATGATCTTTGAACAACTCGAAACAGTTGCATCCGCGATAATATATGGGGTTTTCCATAGTCATATCCCAATAGCTGGATGGTTTACAGTGGAAATCCCATTCTTTTGGGGGTACCCCTATTTCAGGACACCTCCATATACTAATAGAATCTGATATACAGTATATTACAGTATAGTATAATATACTATATATGGATAGGGAATTGTGGTTAAATCTTGAAATTGGTACAAACGAAGGGTCTGGTTATACATATATGATCATGTATTATATGAAAATAGATATAGGAATTGGTTGGTCGCTGGTTAGTATAGCTAGGTTTGGTCATGGTCATTCAATGGTGATCTACCCAGTAAGCGGTGTTATTGTATGTTCTTTTTGAACATGAACCTCAATGTATTTATAGATAGAGGACTTGCATACCAACAATATCCTTATTAGTCACTGGCTTGTGCGTGTGTGTATCCTCCAGACATACATCAGGTATGTTTCATGGCTTATAATGCGTATAGGGTCACCAGTGAACTAAATTGAACTAATTCCATGGCCCGTCGATCGAATTCCATGGCAATTGGGGAGCTGTTGATGGGAACGTGTCCGAACCATTGCTATATATTATCTTGTGATACCCAAACTATATCCAAACGTATCCCAAAAAACTGGATGGACAATATTAACATGATCATACGAACATGTCAAACATTTGTCCAAAGGTACGCCACATGAGTTCCAAGGCTTAGCTGTACTGGCTATAAATCAAAAAGCCTCGTGTCTCAGTGAACATCAACGTCTATATATATATATAAATATAGGATTTATCATGATTTATCCTCATCCCCAAAAAAACTGCTTTGATATGCTATTGCTGTATAGGTTCATTACATTTCATTACAGCATAGCTTTTCAAGATTTTGAAGCCAGATCACATGCGACCCCCATGACAAAGCCGTGCCTTCTTGGCAGCAGGCTCAGCCATTGCACAGGCCGTTGTTGTGGATTTGTTTCAGCTGGAGCCGGAAGCTTCCAGTTGGTTGAATCCAGGCTGTGCCAATGGTGGATTCAGCAACTGGGGGCGATTTGATGTTGGCAAAATTGCGAGGTCAAAATTTGGGGGTAAGCTATTCATCCAAATTTCATCTATCATCATCTATCATTTCTGGATGAAGTCGATCATCATGGGATCGTTTCTCCACAAAATTCTACCTCATAAAAACATACACGCAGACGCCGTCCATTTTTGGTCTAGTGCTGGACTTGTTCACTTCCCAGGTCCCAATGACCGCTGCAGTGTGCCGGTTTATTCCAAATGTTTGGTCAACAAAGATACCCTGGTCTGTTGGCTCAGAACTCGCTGAACCCTCAATCTTTCTTGGTTGAAGGTGCATTCTTGTTGGTTAAACCACATTGAATCCACTCCTTTGCTCATCAAATCCGAGCTTTTCGTGTCTGGAACCTTTCCTGGAATTGGATGGAGGGAATATGTTATGTGCACTGATCCTTGCAATTGAGTGGTGAAATCATGGTTTCCTCCTAAAAAAAAGGAAAACTTGGCGTCCCCATGGGCAACTGGACTAAGTGCTATCTTTGGATACACTCAAGTTGCACTTATTATTCTTATCTTTATTTAATAAGACATTGTGACACCTTACTATATTTCTATATATTGTTCTTAATTATCATTTTGTAAACAATATCATTAAATGTATAATGGTTATATAATTACATGTAATCATAGATATCATCAAATATACATATGCGTATCTGAATATATCATAATCTGTTCAGACTAAATGTAATAATCATCATCAATATATATATATACATATATACAAAGACACTACTACCACATATATATATATATATATATATATGTATATATATATATATACATAGTATCAATTATTGTAGCTGTTATTGAGTTATAATCAACATATGTCTGATCTTTGTTTTGTTTCGATACATATATGTATATACATATGTATATACATACATAGATTAACTCATTAGAGTTGTATTTTTGATATACTTAACGTTTTTCTATAACGCATGTTGGCGCATGTTTATCTATATAATGGCAAGTCTTTACAAACACAAATCATGCAATTTTGTATATGTTCCGTCTTTCATCCTACGATGTTTTCAATTTGCTGTCTTACTTTGATATTTATATGCATTGATAATTATGATAATGATAATACGTAATGATGACAGTATATATATATAATTATATATATTGTATGTACACCTTAAATTCAGTCCTTCTTGATTTTTGTTCAGTTTGATATCATTCTTCGTAGCGAGAATTTCCCGGAATACATAGTTCCGATTCCTGTCAGGCAGCGCAAGATTGTATAGGATTTGTCTGGCGAAACACATCCTCGCATGGGAGAAAATCTTGAGAAAGCTAAGTACAGTATATGGACAATCTTGGTGCATCTTGGTGCCTTTTGAAAAAAAAATAGCAAAGCAAATGGATATTCAACATGAATTGACTTGGGTTGTCTGAAAATGGTTTGTATACCAAAAACACTTGGTTCATCTTGGTTCCAATTTGCAACCCCCAAAGGATCTGAAGGCTAAACAAAATCAACCAACTTCCTGTAGCGGGGAGGTTGAGGCCTTATTCAACAGCTCTCCGGCTCCAAACCAATTATTTTGGGACTTTGGGACCGAAACCACTTGTCACATGGTGAGTATAGGAAAAACTCAATTCACATGGACGATGCTTGAATGAATCCCACTAAGAATGGATTTCAAGCGTCCATTGCTTGACTTTGGGCCTTTACAAATACTCTATCTTGGTGGTTGAGCCACCCTCTCTCAGATCATCATCCCAGAAGAGCGATGGTGGTATTGCCATAGCTTCGGTAAATCCAATGCCATAATCCATCCCCAAAAAAGTGGTTTATGAATGGTATAGCCCTAAATGAGGGGATGATGTAAAATAACCCCCAATTGTTAGTTCATGGGATGGTTTATGGCATATCCCTTCTAGCCCCATTATAGTCCATTCTGTTCCCAATATTTGAGAAATTCAACATTTGAGAAAATGATCCATTTCTCGATTATTAGCTATGATTTTCCATTTTTATGGTCAATAAATGTTGATAAATATCCCCGTCATCTTCCATTCTATTCCCAAAAAGGAAGGTGCCTCTGGCCTTGGCTCCCAGGTGACCCGTCCTGCACCCAGGAGCAGTGAGGTGACGAAAAACCACCAGGGCGATGGAACGTTGCCCATCCTCAGGGCGATTTCCGCCTTCTAAAGCACATAAAATGTATGTGTTTAGATATGTACATATATATATATATTTTGTTTGTGTATCTATATAAATATATATACTGATTATATATATATATACATCTTGAGAGAGAGCGAGCAATCTGACCGAGTGGACCTCTGCACAGGTGTCTGCTGTAGAGATTTTAGGGTTGGATAGACCGACGTGCGTTGCCAGATTAACGCATCCATCAATGTCATTCATCAACTCAATCCCTCTGGGGCTTCCCCTACCTTTTGTTTGCCTATAGAACTACCTATCTATCTACTTTTCTATTCATCTATCTACCCACTTCTATTTCGTCTCGGTCAGCTTCCTGTCTAGACCCAAGATCCATGTAAAATGTTCATAGATTTCCCCAAGCATGGATCCTCTTTCAAGATTTGGGTATTCAAATCGACTCAACGGCTGTGCCCAGCATCAAAAACATCTGTACTGGCTGCGTGTTCTGCGACGACCACGTTGGTAGCCGCAAGGTCCTGTTGGTCGTGGATGAAGCACATGAAAACATCAACAGTTTCCCCATCGATGTTTCAGGGAATGTTTTGAAACCCCATGATAATTCGTTTTCATTATGCAGAGAAAACATTAACTGGCGATTTGTACATGTATCTAAAGGAAACATATTATATAAATATACGTAAACGTATACATACAGTATATATATATATATACATATATACACTTGGTGTGTGACACCTATGTTCCTACAATCCCCAGAGCCCATCCTTGGGGCTTCTTGATACCTGGTCTGATCTGGCAAACGAACATGGAGCACGTGTTTTGTCATTCAAGGTGGTACCCCGCACACCGTACCCCCTAGTTATGTTTGTTGGATGAGTATAATTTATAGCTTCCACTTTTAGATATATAATGATATATCTATCTACAATAGATGAAATCGTTAATCTACTGAACTTAACCAACTGAGCTTACAGGATCGCGGGCCCTACCTTGGTGGGGCCCTTCTGAGTTCCAAGATATTCATTGGTCGATGTTCATTGGCTGCTGGTGAAAAAAAACGACTCGAATGCGTGACATCGAAGAGACCCCATGTTCATTGGTTCTATCTACCCTTTCCAGAAGGCCAGCCATGGGGAGAGTTACCCCAATCCAATTCCCATCTTTGTTGGCCGACATCTCCAAATATCCACAGATCCCAACAATCATGGTTCTCTGAACCCTTCTCTGGCTTTTAAATGCGATACTCATGTGGATATTTCATGGGGTATGTATATATATATATGTGTATATATATGTATTTATACAACCATTATATATATATATATACAACCATAATATAATAATATGTATGTATATATATAAATATATATACAGTTTCTATTTCATGGTGAATTCCAAGTTTTGACCATGACACGGACATGTTCCCACGCTCCTGGACACACCAGGGACGTCCTCGATGTCTGTGGTCGACGCGGCCTCCAACGAAACACAGAGAATTCACGGTGAAATCCCGATTTCTTAGTGGTTACCCTCCGGTGTCATCAAACGTGGCAAGCTGGGAAATCCCCTATCAATGGAGGTTTTAATGGGAAAATCATCTATGAATGGTGGATTTTCCATTGCCATGTTTGATTACCAGAGGGTAAACCATGTGAACCCCCCCGTTGTTGTTGCTTAAATCGAGTAAGTTCATGTTCATCACATTTCTTTGCGAGTCAAGATCCAGCAACATATTGTTTGCAGCTGATTGAAGGTCTCACTGTCCCTTAGGGGTTGATCTATATGACTGAAAAAAGGACCTTGTAGCATCATGGTTTTACCGTTTTACCTGAGAACACACAGCAAGGAAACATCGAATTTACATGAATTTACCTGAGAACCCTATTTTGGTTGAGTTCATTGCAAACATTGGGACTTCCAGCAACCATGATTTTGTCGAGAAGTAACGATTCACCAGCTGGTTGATCATGTTGGTGAAGAAGATGTGAGTCAATGGGGTCAATTATATGCCAAATAGGGATGTGTGAAAATTCTATTCAGATTGCTTCAAATCAAACAATACCCTCTGGTAATCCACTATAGCTATGGAAAATCACATTTTTTCAATGTTTGACATTTTTTTAGGTATAACACATGAATATAGATATATATAGACAATTTATCTATAAATGAGATTTTTTTCACAGGAAATTGTTAAACAAAAGCCAGAGATTATTATATTAGGTACCCTCTGGTAATTTCACATAGCTTTTGAGAATGACCCATTTAGTTCGATGATTTACCTATGTGACATGGTGATTTTCCAGTTCTCTATGTTAAACTACCAGAGGGTAAACATCTCAAGTATCTCCTTGGCTCCAAACAAAAGACTGAAGGTCTTGACTGACACCTTCGGAGTCTGCAATGCTAGTTGTCCACAGGCTGCAGCTTGCGCCTGCCAGGTCGCTGATTTCACCAACACAGCATACGCAAGGTGATGCCGAAAAACGAGTTTGCTCAGTTGCTTTATGACTCCAATAACTATAGTTTATGGGGCATGAAACAAAAGTTGATAGGGTTTCCAAAGCAACTTCCAACCGGGAAACCTCACCTTGTAGGGAAGGCATGGCTATGATTCTGCAAGCAGCATCGCTCCAGCTATGCGGGAAACACATTGGCAACAACTGGCAATTTTCCTCATGGAACGTTTGCTTAACCTTTGGAGAAATTGAAGTCCCATGCTTGGACTAATCATGAAATTCCAAACGCCCAATGTCTTGTTTGAATCAATATGTCTCAAATCCCCACTTTTTCCGGACACATCGCGGAATTCCCATGCACTGTTCAGCAACCGCAAAAAACAAACGTGTTTCCCGGTACATCCGCCGACTTTGAATTCATTTTCCGGGAAGCCGTGATGAACCCCAAATCATCCTATATTTTCCCTAGACAAAGCCTCTAGTTCATCCTAATTTGACTTGATATACTTGTATTTTTTTAATAGTTTTTTTTTACCAAGCCCTAACACTTTTTTCTAGTAAAATACCCCCAACTCACTTAGATTATACTGCGTATTCGGCTCTGCTTAGCATACAACTAAGGCAATCCTAATTCACCCCCCTAAAAAAGTTTGCCTTCAAGACTAGATCTGAATCCGCTATTTTTTCTTAGTCAATGCCCCCAAATCTTTCCACTCTTTCCAGTTTCCCATCGTCTATCTACCTAGACCCTCCAAATACCCCAAATACCCCGCAAAATGGTTAAAGTACACTAAGTACACGTTCATTCTGGGGTCAAACTCCATCTTTACAGCTACAAACGGAGTGTGTTCAGGTAGTTTCCTGAGTAAAGTCCCTCAAATCCTTCAATTTTGCCCGGGCAAATCCTCCGAAAATTCCAGTGTTGGGCCGCGGCTCCTGCCCGGGCACGGTGCTCCAGCGAACGGTGCACAGCAAAGGTGCCCCTGCCTGAAAAACAGCGTAGCGTGGATGTTTGGGGGCCCTAAGAAATGCTGGCAATATCATGAGAAATATCGAGAAAAAACATGGGTGATTTACCATAGACCCCTGAGAGTTCACCGAATTTGGAATGATTTGGATCTGGAAATCGGTGATTTTTAGCAGTTCGATGGGGATTAGATGGGCGATCATGGGGATACCTTTTGGGTGTTGATGAGGATGTGACAAACTGGAAGACGTTGGGTGTGTTTGAAAATGGGGGATCTACCCTTACTTTATGGTGATTTGAGGGAAGATTTCATGGTGAGTAATTCTATATGATTTTATATGTGGTTTTCTGAAGATTTCATGGGATGTTGTGATACCCTTGTAATTACCATGGGGATAACACAAAATATGATTATGGGTTTCCCCAGAAATGGAGGATTTACCACCGTCCATGTATGGTGACTCACCTCAAATTGTGATCACCTTGAGGCATTTCTGCTTCAATCCTTAGAGGTTAAACACGATAAATGTCAAATTATGAATTACAAGAAAAATGCATGCGTATGGGTGTAAAGACAGATACTAAACTATGCAACTTCTACATTCATTTTGTCACGGTATCCTGAACAACTCAACGGCGTTCAACGTCTGCCCACAACGGCACCTGACCGTCGGCACCTGGCAACACGAGGGACTCCATTCCCATGAGATTCGAGAGACTGCTGGGATTCAAGCAGGAATCTGGGCAAATTTCCTGTGATTCTGAAAAAAAAACATCTAAACTCCGGAGCAGGAAATGAGCCTTCCTTGGAAAGATTCCGTGTTGTTATTGATAGTCTATGGCAATCTATAGTGAGGTCGTTGCGGCGTTGGCCTGCTGGAAACCGGAAAGGAGTTCTGACTCCGCGGGTTTTGTTGAGGTCTTCTTCCATATGGCGACATCCATACAAAGGCAAAACGGAGCATCCAATTTATTTGTGTAGGTTTTATATATTAGATGCATATTTTATGTCTGTATGATATGCATAACATACTACTGTATATACTATAAACATGATTATGTATGTATATGATTATGATCATTACTATTCAATTTTATCAATACTATGATGACAAATCATTACAAGTAGTAGTCTTTGTAATGGTGGTAGGGGTAAAAAGAAGAAGAGACAGAAGTAGAAATCACAAGAATAATAGAAACCATAATTAAATGATAATAATAATAGTAATAATAACAGTAATAACAGTAGCAGTAGCAGTAGCAGTACTGTTATTGCTGACACCTGTATGAAGCTTCCCACCTGCAGCTGTGGCATCCCAATGGCGTCGGTACTCCGCAACGATGAACTTGAATCTGCGGCAGTCCGCCTCAGGATGTCCCTAGGCATCATGGCCGGGAAGTTCCCGAACTGGAGGTGTTGATGTCATTGGATTGGTCTAAGGGAAAATTGGAACCGGAAAGCCCCATATTTCATGGGAAAATCCATGGTTTCCTGTAGATTGTCCCTTCAACCAATCCAATGATTATGGAAAATTCATGGGAAAAAATCATGGGACATCCCCGAACAACATGGGGGTTAGTTCGCTGGGAAAATCATCGATACATGTGGGAGTCTCAAGCCGGAAGCCCAAAAAGGGGTGTGTCTGAAAATGGGGTACGCCCCATTGAAAATGGCAATCTAAATGATCGGTTAAAAGCCTCAAAATTTGGGGCTTCTTATTTTCAGATTAACCTATACTATGGTTATAAACTATGATATAACCCTTGTACTAGAGGCCACATATATACAAGGTGAGGCCCCCCCAGCTATAAGTTGGTTTATAAATCCATGGACTAATATAGTTATATCATATATCGACCAAAAACCCAACCGTTAACCAAGCTACTACCTACAGTTAAAGCCCTTTGGCAGTTACAAGTGTTTATAAACGGAGTTATACATTCCATTAATGTTTTTTACACCCGACTTATAACTGGTAAAGAGCCAGAATTGTAGTGGGCGTCAGCTTGTGCAATATATATATATAATTGTATATAGATACATATAAATCTCTCCTACTATGGTCATTAAGATCACTTCCGATCCCTACGATGCAGCAAGAGGTGATGCTTTCAGGCTCAAAAACCATGGCTGGTTGATTTTTTTTTGGAGGGGTCCCTAAAAAGATGGCACACCAAACAAAAACAACATGCTTTACCATCTGGTTATTTAACATAGCCATGGAAAATCTCCATAAATTTAGGTTTTAATGGGAAAATCATCCAAAATTAGCCATTTCCCATGGCTATGTTAAATAACCAGAGGGTAAATATGATACATATATATATATAATATATTATATATATATATTATATATTATATATATATATATTATATTATATATTCTATAAAATATATATATATATATTATATTATATATATTATATTATATATATTATATATATATAATATATATATATATATATTATATATATGTACACATGCTGTCTTGCCCCTCAAATTTCCAGGTTTCCAACTCGTCTATACATTTGAGGGTTGCTATATTAGTCTATATTTAATATATCCAGCTGAAATGTGCTGAAATATCATCATTCACCCACCTGAACAAGCGAAGCACGGGCTGGTTCCCCGAACGGTCCATCATCTGTGGTAGCGTCGCGATGGGATCGTTGTAATCCAGCAAGTGAATTTAAGCGATACCCTGTGTGGGTGTTGTATTGGTGAGCTATGTTCTGTATATCGAAAAACACCACGCACTTATTGGGAATGGCAAGAATGGCATATGTACACTCAAACCTTCCTTTTGGAACAAAATTCACTGAAATGTGGGATATGGAAGAAAACAACACACTATTATATCCCCATTGAATGTTTATGGCACTGAGGCTTCTATCCAACATGTCATTCCAGTCATTTCATTCATCCCAACATATACTGTATATATGTATACAGATTATTTATTCCACTCATTCATCTCAACATATACTGTATATATGTATATATACAGATTACATGTATATATATATATATATATGATGATTTTGGTTGATGAATCTTCTGTACCTATTCTTCCTTCATCCCAGCCTCCCCTCGCATCCACCCGGCTGCAGCACAAGTGTCATCCGATGGTGACCGATAGCCGTGCTCGTCTCCACTGGCCTTGATATTTCTACTGGTAGGTGGAGCGCCTTAAAGATGGGGATTTCACCAGCAAAAAAGGACATCTAATCAGGTGATTTATGTTAGGTAACTTGGTTATTATAATGGATAGAACTAGGGGTGTATGGTAGAAGGGGCATCATCTTGTAGAAAAGGATTTCCAAATGGTAGCCCACCCCGCGGTTCTCCAGACAGAAAACTCACAGAATCGAACATGATTCCGGCGGAAAACTAGCTTACCATCTGGTAATTCAAGATAGCGATTGAAAATCACCATGTTTGATCGGTAAATATGGGTAAATCATCTGTAGATGGCTATTTTCAATAGATATGTTAAATTACCAAAGGGTGCCAGCTGAATTTCCCCACTTGTGCTAGAGTTTAAATCATATATATATATAATATTCCCATTTTGCATCAGTTTCTCGCCTCTAAATTTGATGCGGAAATTTGCAAATCCACCATTTTCAGACACACCTTTTCATATCGTATCTATTCCGGATGACTTTATTATTTTCCATATAACATCAACTCTTCTTTTCCCCGTTGTTTCCGCATGATGCCCATGTTCTCAGAGCCACCAGGCCGCTGTTCTTTTGGGAAAAGCATGGAAAAGCTGTTGTTTTTTGAGCTGACCCCTCTATGAATCAACCAACCAATGGAAAAAGGGACATCTGTCTGGGCAAATGACAATAATTCACTAGCCTGAAGAGTGCGGTGATATTTCAATTATTCCCCCTGAATCCGAACCAGGGTTCGCTCGCAGTGAGGTCGTTATAATTGACATTGCCAATCTTAGATACCCTACCGAAAAATAAATGCTCAGCTGGTGAACGTAGATATCCCCCATTGAAATCGCAAAGTCGAGAATCCGGATGAGTTTTCTACACATCCAGTCAATCGAGTTTACAGAGATCATCCCAGATCTATGCTGCCACCAGGCTGTAGGATTGTAGGGGATGATGTTCAGCATCACCAAGGCCTTACAGTTGGCCAACAGCATTCCCAGTTGGTGGGCGCATTGATCGGAACTGTTCACGTCAGTGATCAAAATGTACTCCATCATCACCTGCAGGAAGAACTCAAGCCATATTTCCCTCTGGTAATTTAACATAGCTAATAGATGCTAATAGCAAACTGTTTTAAATCACCCGTTTTGATAGGGAAGTCCGAATATGAGACATGTATAGACATGTTCTGTATCCAAATGATTCCTGAAAACATGGGCCAAGAAAGAATGGGTTCACATCAAAATATCTGGTCCTCATGAACAAATATAATTGAAAAGATACCCCAGATAAAGGACCCCAAGATAAATAATCCCTTCCCCCTTTTACTAAACGTCCCCCAAATACTAAAAACTAGGGTCCATCTCCAATTTTGGGAAATTTGTGGTTGGCCAATTTGACTT
>BGPT01000175.1:214847-237168 GCA_003297045.1 Symbiodinium sp. clade C Y103 | reverse complement strand
TGCGTTTTAAATTGAGATTTAATTGATTTTGAAATCGAGACAAATAGTTTTTAATATTAAGGTCTGACGCTTACTATTAGGGGTCCGCTTCGAAATCCATTTTTTTGCAACGTATTAATTGCGTTTTAAATTGAGATTTAATTGATTTTGAAATCGGGACAAATAGTTTTTAATATTAAGGTCTGGCGCTTACTATTAGGGTCCCCCTAATAATAAATACCCCCCTAATACTAAAAACTACCTGAGGTGTTTAGTANTAGGGTCCCCCTAATAATAAATACCCCCCTAATACTAAAAACTACCTGAGGTGTTTAGTATTAGGGGGGGGGGTTTAGTATTAGGGGGAAAGGATTATTTTGGTCATACCTGTTCATACATCATATCTGGACCCAGGTTCAGTAGGTGTGTGCTGTCCATTTATCTACTAACCCCAAAAAATGCTGGTCTTCGAAAAAAGTCCTGCAAAAGTGATCAGTGGCAGCCCAATAACAAACCATCCCCAAAATCACCAGAGATGGCTGGTACAAAACATCCCCAAAAGGTAGGTTTGGCAAATTGAGTTGCCAACATTAACTGATATTAACATACTTTTCTCATCTTTTCTCCATCTGGGTGCTGTAAAGAGAGCTGATCTTCCCACCCACTTCAGCAGTGGGCTCCCCTGGTGGCTCCACTGTACCAGGAAAGTACGGGAAAATGATGATGATCTATCCTAGATGACCAGATGACCGGATGGCCATCAACTCTTTCCCAAGTTGTTCAGGTACCAACTATTAGTTGGGAAAGTCCATTCGTAGCTCCAACTGGCTCCCCTTGAAACATAGCCCCGGGTACATCCACTGGCACTGCGTGCAGCGCGCAAAGACCTGGTCAAAGTGACTGGCCTTGACGTCCTGCAAGGGCCACGGCGAGCCGCAAGCTGCTCAGGGTTGGAAAAAAAAAAAACGCAAATATGGTGGTTGCACGGGCAAGAATACGGTGATTTGAAGTTTTAACCAGGTCCGTGCGATTATAAGTATGGAAACATGACATGTGATTCAAACAGGAAAACGTTGATTACTGGCAAAACTATCAAAGTTGGGATTTCAATAGATTTCAGCCACAAAAAAAATATTCAACGAAGAAAGTTTAGATCTTAGCCGTAGCCAACAAACTGTGGCTTTAGCGAACTTGGGATTTCAAGTTCAAACTTTAACTGTTTGGCCTATGGCATATGGCGCTTTGTCGAGCAGTGGCGTTGCTACATGTTTTGAACCTTCCCTGAGGAGAATTTGCTTCTTGGGCTCTACGATGTGGGCCAGGAACAAAGCCGAAGATGATGAGATTGCTGTGGGCCAGAGTTGCACATGGCAATGACATGTTTCTCGTTTTTGGATGGTGACCCCTGAAACAAAGCTGCCAGATGATTCTGCCCCATTGCTATGGCAGCCCGGCAGCCCGGCCTTACTGAAAGCACAAGCGGTTTGGAAGCAGCTGTTCCAAGTGAGACACCTGACACAAACTCAGAAACAAGTAGTTTCATGGCTGGGTGGATGTCAAGTGAAAACATGGGAAACATATTGCAGGAAACTCCATTTACTCTCTCTCTCTCTCTCTCTATCGCCGTCTCTGGGGCGTTTCCTCTACTGTACCATCCTGAAATTGTCATGATGGGAACCTGACAAACTTTGTCTTCCGAGCCTTGGTTCCTAGGCGTCTGGCCGGGCAACAAGGTTGGCCACCAAACTGGATTCTTGTTTGGCATTGTTTGGCCATCTGTGTCTCAGCTGAGGGGCATGGCAAAACTCGTGACCTCGCAAAACAAGCGAAAGCAGCCCTCCCAGTCCGGCATTTTCCTCGGTTCAGTTGGCTCAGAGATTAAAGATCAGGGGATGGTGTTCTGCGCCATAAAATCCTGAAAAATTAAGTTGGAGCATGTCCTGCACAACCTTCATCCCTACATCCCCCTCTAAATTGGATGGTTTAATACTTTGATAATCTATGATAATCCTGGCTGGCGCCACTCCCATCCTGTCCCATCCCAATGATGTCCCCAAAATGGGAAAATCTTCCTGCGTCGGTAGCTGCCACCATTTACCATGATTCACTGGGAAAAGGTGATCTGTCGCATAGGAGCCCCCAGTGAGCCACTTGCTCTAACATATACCGTATACATATATACACATTTATTTGTGTGATTTATATTTGTAATATATAGATATATATATGTGTGTGCGTGTGCATTTCTACAGCTGTATGCATTATACACATATGATCAACAGTAAAAGAAAATAATCACAATTCGACAATGACGATTGTTACTCCATAAAACACCATAAAACCATGAAAACGTCTAATTACAAAAAACACATACGTAATTATATATATATATGTATATATATATATATATCATTAATATACACCATTAACAATCATGAACAATCCATTCAACATGTGTGACATCATTAAAATTCATGAAGTCATCCATTCATAAACCATCCATCCACCCGCCGAGCATCTCCCGGGCCATCTCCGAAGCCACACCCAGGGCAATGTTGGCCAAGCTGAAGGCCATGGCGCTGTACATCTCCGCCTTCATCACCTCTCCTGGGCCGTCGAAACATGGCGAAAACATGGTGGGTGGGTGGTGAAATGTGTCAGAGAGATCCAGAAATCTGGATCTAAATCTGGATATGGAGTTTCTATATGTGTCTATACCTGTGTTTTCTTTTGATTCGAAGATTTTGAACCGCTAAGTCAGAGTTTCCAGCTCTAAGTGGGAGAGCTACTCATCAACTTTGAAATTGAGCATTCCCCAACGATTTCGCTCGGCTCCCAGTTCCACTGAGTTCGGCACCGGCAGGGGCCAGGTCTCCACTGGCCATCAGCATCCCGTGATCCAGCCACTTGGCCCAGAAGAAGGCGCCCCAGGCGGACCAGTAAGCCTCGGCCCCCGAAAAGCGACGCGAAAAAAACGCAAGGAGGAGTTTTCGCGAGGTGGAGATGGTGAAGCTTGGAGGATAGATGCTTGTGTGTGTGTGTGTGCATTTGTTTGTATATATATGTGTCTATATATATATATATATGTACATATGCATGTGTGTGTGTGTGTCTATATTATGTCTGTCGGTCGGTCAGTCTGTGTATAACGTAACGCAATGTAATGACATATAGTGCAATTAATCTAATGTAATGTAATTTAATGTCATGTCATGTCATGTCATGTCATGTGATGCGATGCGATGTGATGTGATATGTATGGCAGCTATGATTCATTACGACACTTTTTTCTGTGGAAAAACTCTAGTCTTCAATAGGAAAATCATGATGATTTCCTCTTCCGAGGCTTTGAAGCACCGGCGCTTTTCGGAGATCCCTTGACAGCTCGAAACCGGAGGCGCTGATTCCAAGTCTTGATGCTTATCCTCAAACACATGCCGTGGTCATGCTACATGGTTTCTGGTGCCCCTGGTCTTTCCACCATCATGAATGGAATTTACAATGGGTAACCCCCTACTGGAAAGTTGGGGGACCATGCACATTGAGAGGGGTTTCCCGTGTTCTGATGACAAATGTCACGAAATCAAGCCATGCCAGGCTGCTAAAGTCTTCACAGTAGAAACGCTGGTGCTTCGAAGAGGGCCGCCTGGGCCCGATGATGGAACCAGATGGGACCAGATGGGACCCCATCTTCGATGGTTTTAAGGGAAATCTGCAGGAAATTGGCTTCAGGTCTTCCCTATTTTTTTTCACTTCCCAGAAGTGTCCAGCACTGTCAGGGAGTTCTTCAAGGAGTGGTACGGAAAAGGCTTCGGGAATGCAGATTCCATCATATCAAATCTTGGCAAAACCATAGGCCCCTATGGGCCAAGGAGAGTTGAGTTGGGTGGGTACCTATTATTGGCCACAAATTTGGTTAGTCAACTTACAATTGCGGTTTTAACCACTCACCAAATAGGATGAACAAGCAAGTAGGGATGATACCACTCACCTCCATGAACTTCAACTAATCCTAGTTGAGAGCACACACTGAATACCCTCTGGTAAACGTTTACATAGCTATGGAAAATCACAATTTTTTATGGGAAAATCCACTATTTCTATGGCCATTTTCAATGGCTATGTTAGTTTACTAGAGGGTACGCGATACTGAACTCGTTTTTTTGCTGGACCGTTGATTGAGAAGGGATGAGATTTTTGACACACCAGGCCTGCTGGGAGAGACTTGAGGCCTCTTTCGCCCAAACAGGTGGCTCCAATGAGGAAGGGCAGCGTGATGAAGAGGTAGGTGGTTTCCTGGCAAACTGCTGAAACCCACTCATTGAATAGTATGTGGTTGACATGGTGATCAGAAGTTCCCCATCCTTAGGGTACCCTTGTTGTAGGTGAGGAAACTAAACATGACACTCCCATCACATGCGCATGTCATTCGTAGATGATATGTTACCCGTGTCGAAATTTGAGATGTTCACGGATCTGATGACCATTCCCGGGCTCGCTGACTGCAGGTCACAAGAGCACCTTCCAAAATTTCCAGGCCATGGATGTTCTTGTGCATACACATTGCATATCTATGACATTAACTAATCCAAAGATACGATCATTTATGTCATATCATATGTATGCATTTAATTAATTATAACATATATATATATACACATACATACATACATATATATATACACATACATACATACATATACATATACACATACATATACATATATATGTATATATACGTACATATACATACATATATTGGAGGTTTCCTAAAATGGAGGGTACCCCAAAACCATGGGTTGGATGACTTGTGGTACCCTTAATTTAGGAA
The DNA here is from genome assembly GCA_003297045.1 of Symbiodinium sp. clade C Y103. NCBI lineage: Eukaryota > Dinophyceae > Suessiales > Symbiodiniaceae > Cladocopium > Cladocopium sp. clade C. The sequence continues at coordinate 232,358 of BGPT01000175.1, read as the reverse complement.
ACCCGCATTTAGATAGACAGCATATGATGTCTCAAGTCGGAAACATCCCATGAGTTTTGTTGTTCTTGCAACTCACATGAAGAATTGTCCATCACCTTCCCATAGATTTGGACAAGGTGGTCCCCCCACACTAATTTTGTGTCGCTTGATCAACCCCCATAAACATCCACTATCATCCACTAACTAGTTCGACATATCCACCATAAATCAAGTCACCTGCTTCCAAACCAATAAAAAACTCTCATAGATCAAGTCTCAACGTCTCAATCCCCATGTTTTCTGATTCAATCCCCATTTCTCACTGCCATGCCCAGCATCCGATCGCTTGTAACCGCTACGCTGGATGCCCCAGAAATGCGGCAAGCGCCCAGCCAGAACGAAACGCCAAAACCTGAAGACCAAATGGTTTCAGACCACACTCAGGGTAAGGTGGTCACGGCTTCTACATATTATAACATATATATATATATATGTGTGTATATATATATATATATATACTCCAACACATAGTATAGTAATATGAGTATGTACGTGTGTGTGTGTGAGTGTGTGTATCCATCATAAATCTATCATACACTGATCGCCAACCAGCATTGTGGCTTGCAACCATATGAAGGTTTCCTAAAATTCCGGTACCCCCAAACCATCCAGCTACTGGGGGGATATACCCCCCCCATTTGTGGAAACCCCCATATCTCACCCAGCCTTCGCCATGCCAGGTCCAACACGTGTTGGTGGTTCCCCACCTGCCAGGTGAGGGTTACTAGATTTTATCAGAGCGACGCGGGGGCGGGGGTGGACAACTTCCTCGTCCTTCTCTTCCTCCTCGTCCTCCCGCGTCCTCCTCCTCCTCCTCGTTCGCCTCGTGCTTCCTCGTCGCCAGCTCCAGATCGCAGTGGGCACTGCCGGACTTCATCTGCCAGCTGCAGATCGCAGCAGGCACTGCCGGACTTCATCTGCCAGCTCCAGATCCCAGTGGGCACTGCCGGACCTCAACGGCAAGCTCCAGATCCCAGTGGGCAACGCCGGACCTGAACCGCGAGCTCCAGATCTCAGTGGGCAACGCCGGACCTCAACCGCGAGCTCCAGATCTCAGTGGGCAACGCCGGACCTCAACCGCGGGCTCCAGATCCCAGTGGGCAACGCCGGACCTCAACCGCGAGCTCCCGATCCCAGTGGGCAACGCCGGACCTCAACCGCGAGCTCCGGATCCCAGTGGGCNCAGAAAGAATGTCAGATAGAATGCCAGAAGAATGCCAGCTAGAATGCCAGAAAGAATGTCAGATAGAATGTCAGAACATATGTCAGATAGAATGTCAGATCATATGTCAGATAGAATGTCAGAGCATATGTCAGAGAAAATGTCAGATAGAATGCCAAGAGGAAGAGGAGGAGAGGACAACTNTGCCATAAAGTTTTGCCAGAAAAAGAATGTCAAAATCTGTATCACACTATATTCCAAAGAAAGTATCGTGGTGGGGATCACTCGAAGCAAAGTAATTTCCTCCATTTTTTCATCAAGCAAGATGGGGATCATCATCGTATTCTTGGGGGAATTTAGGACTATAATGCGGTAAACCAAATGCCACTAACCTACCATTTGGGCATGGTTTATACAACCCATTTAAGGAAAATTTGGGGAAGGTTTCTGATTGAGTTTGCCATATCAGCATTGTTCAACAGTGCTTGAAACATCTTTCACCAGCCAGAATTGGCAGTTGGAGCCTTCGCCCATCATTCTGTTGCCTTCATCAGGAAAGTTACTGTAGTGCTAGAAATTTGTAGGCTGAAGCCTTCCTTGTTACCTAAACAGATCTTCCCAGGTCGTTCTATGACCCTAGGAATGCTCAGCCCCAGAATCCTTCCATGTTCAACGGCCCGGAAACTGCAGCAGGGTCAAGGAAAGGGTCACCGCCGCTACAGTGCAATCGCTCTCACGGCAGCATTCCTGCCATCTTCCGAGACAATCTTCGGGATCATCCATCACTAACATGTTCAATGCACCAAAAAGACACAGAACCCCAAAGATCTCATGAATTACAAGCGTAAAAAATCCTGGATCAAATAGCCATGGGACTACTTCAGGGAGACACTTAGCAGACTTAGCAACTGGCTATATACTAACCCTGGTTAATAAAACCCTAAGTGGGGTTGTCCCATTTATGACTGGGCTATATGCTGGAACGATGGCTACTGACCAGTCACTAAGTGGGACTATTCACCTACCCTCTGGTAATCAAACATGGCTCACTGGAAAGCCACCCTCTAGTTCGATCATTTTCGCAGCTATAATAAGTATTAATAAGCTATAAACAAGCATTTAGAATGGATTTTCCAATATTTTGCCAGGATGTTCATTATGTTTCCATATGTTTCCCATGATTTTCCTGATTTTTTGTTCGGGGTTGAACCCAGCCATGTTGGATGACGCCCTTGTGCCGGCCTGCTGCGCCGGATCAGTCACAACCTGCGGGTGCTATATCTGGATTTTTTTCGGATTCATTCATGAATATGCATGATACCCTCTGGTCATTTGTTACAGTTTGCTATTGAAAATGGCCAGTTGTATATAGCTGATTTTTCCTAATAAAAAATTGTGATTTTCCATAGCAATGTTAGTTTACCAGAGGATATTGCATCACTATTAATCATTACATTGACATGCAAAGATAGATAAAAATAGATGTACATAATTGTACTCATATCTAAAGATTTACAATATAGGCTCTCAATAGGTCTCAACCACCCCCCTTTTCCCCAAAAGTCCCAAAACATGACCAAATCAACCCAGTTCAACTGGGGGGATCCTGGGTTGGTTGGAGGATAATCCCATTTGGCTAAAGTAGTTAAGCACCTTGATGGGGTTCCTGTACCATCCCAACTCTAGATCAACATATTGATATGAAAACCCACCATTTGTAATGTGGGTAAAACAATGCCATAAACCACCCATTTGGGAATGGTATATACCAACTATTTATAGTGATTTTGGGGATGGTTTATTATTGTTTTACCAACATTAGATAATTTTCCTTGGGAGGCCCATTGGTTTCACATATCGATGCGAACTTGTTGGAGAGCCGCTGGTTAGTAGCCATACTAAAATTCCCGGGTTGAATCCCACTGATACGATTGAGGGTAACCCCACGAATTGCTGATCATTGCATATGTATCAAGGTTCTGAATCCATTCGGATTCGTGGAATTGAGTTCCACTTGGATTCTTAAGATGCCCCAACCACTCTTTGACATAATTCCAATAGATTCCCAGCTTTGCAGTTGGACTTCCCATTGCGAACAGAAAAAGAATCACCAACTCAGCAAACCATCGAAGGGGATTGCCATACTCAACGCTCCAACCCTACAATCATCGACCAACAGGGGTTTAGTTAGATTCGCAGCCGCTGCTCGACAGCTTTTGGAGATCAACTGCGGTTTCCTGCAGATTTTCCCTTCAACCCATTGGTGGCTCCACCCCGACAATTATGGAAGTCTGTCTGATAATTTAACGGGGCTGTAGAAATTACAGATGTGTAGGTGGTTTTGCTATTGTTTCAATGGCCTCTCACCAGCGTTTTCCATGGGAAACTGTTACATTACCAGAGGGTAGTCACCAACCGGTATGTTCCCACTCCTATCTCAACATCCAAACTACAACTACCTCAGGTGGCGAACTGTGTGGTGGACATATCCCATAGCCATCCCGGTGCGGTTTTTCACATGACGCGCCTTGTTGCGCCCCCAAGTGGCGGTGGCCACTGACCCGGCCACTAAGGTGGTCGCAAGGCAGACCTGCCACCGATCATGGGAAAACGGCAAGGGGATTTCATGGGACTTCGTGTGAATTGATGAAGGGTTTCAATGGGTGGGACTTCATGGGATTTCATGGGATTTAATTTCATGAGAAGAAGCAACATGTCAAGGATATGTAAGGGGATATAGTTGGATAAGGGAATCACTGGTGTGTGTGTGTGTGTGTGCGTGTGTGTGTGTGTGTGTGAAAATGTGCCACAAAATTTGGTGATTTTAAAAAGTGGTGTGTTATGCAACGTAACTGTTGGATCAGAATAGGAGATGCCGGGATACCCAAATTTGATCAACTTTGCAACTATTCATTAGTATTGAGCATGCTTGTTGGGTGACCCTCTATAGGGACCCCTCAAATCACTTCCTTTTTCAGGCACCTTCGGTATCATCAGACATGGCTGGGAAATCCTTGAACTCAATGGATACAAGCGATATAAGTGGACAAAATCATCGAAGTACATGGATATGAATGGATATAATTGAATGGAAATCCATGTGGCACTTAAATGGAGGTTTATAGCTGCGAAAATCATCCATCAATGGAAGATGTTCATTGATTTTCCAATACCCTCTGGTAAACTAACATAACTATGGGAAATCACCATTTTTAATGGGAAAATCAAGTAAAATTAGCAATTTTCACTAGCTTTTTGTATGTTTACCAGAGGGTAATTCCCAGAGGCGAAATCTCCCCAACTCCGATCGATGTCAAGGAGCCAAGCCGAAACTGCTTCCCGCCGAGTCCGTGAACGGAGGGCTTTCCTGTTCGCCGGGGCTTGGAAATCGTTGATGAAGATAGGTGAGTCCAATGGTGAGTCCCATGATGATATCATCATATTGGTGGTACCAACATGAAAAACATGGTCTACTAACCGAAAAAAACCTCCGACATGAAGGGAATTGTTTTCAAGGTTTACCTCCGGTCTTTGGTGTTTAAAACATCTTAAAACCATGGTTTGCTGTACATGTTCCCTTCATCTTCCTTCAACCAATCAACTGACTCCTTGCTGGCACCGTCTAGCCAATACCATTTGGCCCCAGGAGAGTCCCATGTTGACAGGGAATATCAGGGAAGATCAACACAAACTCAACACATGAAAGTAAGGTTATCATGCAAATTCAATTCAAACATGGAAGATGTTTGGAAAACCTGGGCGTGAACGACCATTCTTGTTGTTAACCTTTCACATTTTGGAACTCAGGCAGGTGCAATGGGTTGTCTGGTGAAAGTTGTGAAGATTGGTTATCTTATTGGCTGTCGATCGCCACCATGCTGCAGATCGCCATGTAAGATCATTTGCATGTATATATATATATATATATGTGTGTGTGTGTATGTATGCAGTAGGCATATATGTATATATATATGTACATACGTTTATATACAAATATATGTATATTTATATGCATATATATGTGCAAATGTGTATATATATATATATACATATACATGTATTTATATATGTGTATAAAGACATATTATATATATATTATATATTTACAGATTTATGATATTTGATAATCACCGTATACCAGTCGTTGCATTTTGACCTCAAAAACTGCAAATTCTACACACGACACCAGCCTGCCACGTGGCGAAGGCATCTGCCCCTAGAAGCCCCACCACTTGCGCTCCAAAGCTGCTGGCAACGCTCAGCAAAACCTTTCGCTGCCTGAACCGTTGGCGAAATTCCACCCCCTTGGCAAAGGACCACGCACCGGACTCATCATCACCCCAAGATATCCCTAAGAAAGTGTGTAAAACACCTAAAAACACCTGAAACTACCAACCCGTTCTGCAGAATGTGTCAGACAATTGATGTAAAAGATGCCCACAACTTGCTAACATCTCCAGGGAGATTTGGAGTTTGCTCATGTCCAGTGTGGCCATAGCCCCTGCCTTCCATTGATCAGCACGGCCTGGTGAGCACAGAAACCAAAAACGAAGCGCAGAATCGCCACCTCGCGCGCCGCTCCAACAAATGGGGTACCAAGGGAGCCACAAATGGGCCATGTTTAGTATTCAACAAGTCATTTTGCGGAATCAGTCTGGCGGGTTGTCATCCATTCAACCGGCGAAGTTAATAAATGTTCATGCGGTCAAAGCTGACATTTGGCGTCATGTTTCTGTATCTATATATAGCCATTTAAACTCTGCCGAATGGAAGCCCAAAATTGCATTGCGAATTTCTATGGCCCAAGAAATGAACATACAGAACCCTTGGCCCAGCAAACTTTGCCTCAAACGATGTCAAATGCTTGCACCAATACAAACACAAAAAAAAGAAAAACATTGACTGTCCTTTGCGCCCTGCGCACATCTGCCCACTGCCAAAGCATGTGGCAACCCACCACCATGCAAAATGTGGCAAGAACAGCCAAGCCGCAGTCACTGCTCCAGTGCCGCTGCTGGCAGCTGGTGGCAGGTTTGGCAATTGCCTGGCAGCGAGGGCTGGCCACACTACGTGCAAAGGGCGACACCAAACAACAAACGTTGGCAAGGCTGGAGGAAGGGATTGGGGGACAAAGAGAGAAGAGAAGAGAGGAGAGGAGAGGAGAGGAGAGGAGAGGAGAGGAGAGGAGAAGAGAAGAGAAGAGAAGAGAAGGGAAGGGAAGGGAAGGGAAGGGAAGGGAAGAGAAGGGAAGGGAAGCGAAGAGAAGGGAAGGGAAGGGAAGGGAAGAGAAGAGAAGAGAAGAGAAGAGAAGAAAAAGACAAGACCGAGAAAAGAGAAGAAGCCAAGACACGCCTCCGAGGGAGAATCGAGCTCCTACTTGTCTCCAAGTCCCCGGAACTGAAGTCCGGTCCCGGCACCAGCCGGACTCACGGAGGCTTTGTGCTTTCCCAGGGTTCTGGTTTCCCTCCATGCCTATGATTCCTGCCCGAACACAATAATGATATATGAAAAGGGTCCTGCCAATCTGCGCAGCAGTGGCAAGGGTCAATTTCGAAAAATCTTTTAGCACCGGCTCGGGCCCAGGAGGCCAGAAAAAGGTGTGCTACGTGGGCCGGCTGTCCACGTCATGGCCAGCCAAGATGTGCAGAACATGCTGGCATTGCTGGACTCACTTCGGCCACCAACCCCTGCCTCAAGCCCCGCAGAGACACTTCCTCAAAAACCATCGCGTCCGTGACCATCAAATTGGTGATTTCTCCTCGTCACACCCGGCGGGAGTGGAAAGCTACAATGGAGGGCTCAGAATGGCTCAGAAACCATCATGTTAGCACAGATTCCCGAGCTACTTCTCGAAATCCGCAAAAAAGCTGCCATGATGAAAGTCCTATTTTTTTGAAGGTTGCAGAGCTGTTTTCGGGTATATCCTCAATCTGTGTTGTTTTTCCTTCTTGGTAAAGTCCTGCTTTCCGTTGGCAACGTTCACATTTTAGCATCGTCGCCGCTTTTTAATTATCAGGCTTACCGTCTGAAACCTTTTTTGGGGGCTCTACAGTTCAAGTCCCAGCTTTGCTTTATCATTGCCCCCACCCACAAAAAAAGAACAGTTTTCTGGCAGGCTAGCTGGGAAGTGAACAATTATCAGATGTTTTCACGGCTTAGGCGTTTTCCCTTCAAGGGTTCAAGGTCTGCCTGGTCGCTGGTTCATCCTCCGTCACACGGATGGCAAAAAGAAACCGGCAATCAAACTTTGCAGTGGGATATTCCTTCAAGATGGTTCAAATGACTTTGTCTGACAATATTCGCCCCTGAATCGATTGATTCACCATCATTGCCCCCTCAGGAACAGCAATTTTGGTGCATGTACACCAATGGGCTGCAAGGAAAAATGGCTAGGGGGAGAAAAAAACTTACAGCAATCAGTCCACATCAATGCCTTTTGCATGAAAATGGGATACCACCACGATCATCACTCAGCTTCACACAAAGTTATGGTCAAGCAGATGCCTAGGGTCTGAGATCCCATGGGACATTGCCCCGAGCCTAGCCACCTAACCCAGCCAAGGATCTGATTAAGTAGTATACGAGCAAGGCACAGAACCAGCTGAGTGACGTATTCAGAGTCTTCCATACAGCCTGCATGCCATGGATCCAGTGGCACCACCTCGTATAAAGTTGGAAATAATGGTCTATGTCATGGGCGGATCTTAACAGATCTTAACCATCTCCTGTATATCATCCTTGGTGGGATCACCTTTCGGTTGGTTGAACCCCGGAACCTGGGAAAATTCATAAGGACACCGTTCCCGATCACCAGATCACAAAAGCCACATGTCTTTTCAAGGTCCAAGCATTGCCAATCTTGGCCCTGCAAGATTGTGCAATGTTGTTAGCTTATGTGTACACACCCCTGGTGTTGAAGTAGTTTGGGGCATGTTGGGTTCAGGATCTTCCCCCCTTAAAATCTCAAAGCATACCCAACTGCGGATGAATGTACAGTATATTATGTATACACAGGACTCCTAGGACATTTATAGATATTTTTTGGGACATTTCTCCGTTGTGGACGCGCTAGTTTGAGACCACTCCAAGTTACAATGTCAAATTGACAGGTCCTATGTTTATCGGTTTGTTGGATGAGCCAGTCCGAATCCAGCCTCATCGAAACTTATTGATATCTTCACAAGATAAACGCCATATCTTGGCCTTGACCCTCCCCAAAAAAACAAACGAAAGGAACGCACCCAAACACATCGTTTCGCAAACGTGTTGATTGTCATTTGACATTCTTTGGCGTAGCTTCGCGTGTGTCGCCTGCTGCATCGCACTGTGAAGCAAACAGAAGAGACCCGCGAAACAGGTCGTCATCCCCATGATGATGGTCGCGGCTGCCTCGGGATGGCTATGGCGGCTACATCTTAACGGAATGAATATTCCACGCAAATAGAACAATTATACCTAATACATGTATACAACATTATACAACGTATTACTATTGACATATCTACACTGTTACAATAATCTGCTCTTATCTGCAGTGGTAGCATTATAACTAATATTTGTTCTTGCTATCATTGTTACAATAAACAGAACTACATCCATATATTTGCCAATTGTCAATGGTTGAATCCCCCTGCACACCTGCGTGCCCCTTGGCCATCTGGCTGGCCCCCTTCCGAGGTGCCGATGCAGTTTGAGCTGTGTAGACCACTGTTGGAGGCCCAGAAGCCTTTGGAAATCAAGGTGGATCCCGCGATGCGGATGCCACATCATGATTTGGGGAAGATGTGGGTTATTTTTTGTCCGGATTCATCATCAGAATTGACAAATCATAATGTACTCTTCATGGTGAATCATTCATAATCTGGGTTCGTAAGCTTCTAAACAATCCCTTCCCCAGTATATGGCATGTAAATCTATATGCAGATATACATAACCCCAGCTAACATCTGTCGTTGTATATGTGAAGCCTCCATTTTATGTGCCAAATTATCCATAATGGGTAATAAGAAATCAGGACTGGAAATTGTGCCGACTATACCAGTGGACAAACTCATGGCAATGAACATTAACAAACCACTTGCCACTCGCTGGATGGAATGTTAGGTCCAGGAAGTTCATTGGAAATGGATGAATGTGCTCTTTACGGGTTCAATATTGATTTTGGGACTGTGCTCTTTCAATCCCTTCCAAAAAATAACCTAGAATTGGCCATTTCATTATTCAGTGCACTAGAGCTTAGCTACCGGGTTCCAGCATGGACCATTTCCACCCACTGAAAATCGCTTGGTGGAGCTGAATCCTGAGACACCATGGAACCTGCAGATCGACCTTTCCCACCGAGTTCAATCTCTAGGAGGCCGGGCCGAGAAAGGTTCTTCAGCTGTGACCTTGGCTTTTTTCCGCACCTCTTCCCATACCCCAGAAGTACTGTCGAAGTCGCCTCGGGATCCGCTGGAAGGTGACGACTTGACTACAACTTCTGATTGGCCTAAAATGTTTTTTAATCAGACCCAAACCATGAATCTCAAGCAGGGTTAACGCTAGACTTCGTCAGGATTCATCCGAAATTCATCCAAATTCATCTGAATTCATCCCTGTATCCCTCTAAATCCTGATTTCCTAGCAATTTTTGGCTCTCTGCTCACAGTTTGAAGCACTGACCATCCAATATGTAAAGGATCTAAAAGACCATTCAATGGGATCCAAAAATATTGAATGGATTTGTCTGAAATTGAATACCTCCAAAACCCATGGTTTGGCACCTTATTATCATTTTTCGCATTAAAATTGAATTGGGGTTAAAGCCCACCATTTTCAGACAGATTGTCAAATTGTCATTGCTGACTACCGTCTGGTAATTTAGCATAATTTAGCTGTGGGAAATGGCCCATTGATGCTACCCGCCATGGATCTTCCAGGGATACGTCCCAAGTTCGACCCGAGTTCGACCTCTGATTGCTGGGACAATCCATGATTTATCAATCAATGCAGCAAATGGTACAAGGTGGGGACCCCTAGATAGCTAAGTTACCCTCTGGTTATTTAATATAGCCATGGAAAATGGCCCATTTACAGATGATTCATGGTGATTTACCTATTAAAAATGGTGATTTTCCATGGCCATGTTAAATAACCAGAGGGTATATATAAGTATCATAAATTAAACTAAACCATCGTTTTTTGAATTCTAAACCAACGTAGCTATCTAGCTAAGCCCGACTTCGTAGCATCCAACTGGGGGATGTTCAAAAAGAACAGACTCAACCCAGGACAAGTAAATTTCCCGTTGGTTTAGTTGGAGAAGTACAGAAATACCATCTTCATCGCCATCGTTCACTTCGTATTTTTTGGGGCAGCTCCCCAAATATCCCAAATGAATCAGGTCTGTATTGAACCGCTATGGATGAAATATGTCATGCGATCTTTGAATGCCTCACCTTAGATGTCCTGAAAAAAAAACATACTTGTTTCAGGCACCATCTTTATCGCCATTTATGCCCCCCACCGCCCCCCAAAAAAAACGGCAATTGTCCCCACCAAACGACTCCACCATGGATTTGCCGCCCAGTTGCTGGCATTGGATGGCCCAGCCTCTACCTGGAGCCCGACTTCACCATGAAAAATGGTTTCACCAGCCCAATGGGTGATTTAACCATGAAAGATATGGATTAAGCCAATGAATGATGGTGATGCTTTATGGGATATGAGGGGATAGAAGAATGAAAAAAAAACATGCTGCAATTGCTGCAATTAACTAGGTGATATTCTACGATGTCCTGTTGAGAAAAAGAGCTGGGCCTGTTTGATATCCCTTCCCCGTCACCTACTGGGTTGTCCATTGGTTGCTTACATCTCCGTTGTTGTGGCTTCAAATACTGAAACATCCTCCATTCACATGTATCATGTACACATGTGTATATTATACATATGCATATATATTGTATATCTCTATGTGTATATGTATTTATATATATACACATACATGTATAATTAATTATTTATATATATATATATGCATATCATATGTGCATATAGAGAGAGAGAGAGAGCGTGTGGTACCATACAACTGTATAATAAGTCCGTAGTCCAAAGGATCCATCTGTTATGATTCACTTGTCTTAATTACATCCTTTATAGTCAGGAAAAAAACAGTCGCCCGTTTACTTGCAAAAAAAAACAAAACAAGTGTTCAAAAACATTTCAAAACCCTCTGTCATTCCATTCTACTGATTGGTTGATAGGGATTCTCATTTCATGGCTGATGATAAGCCCGAATGTGTTCGATAGTCAAACGCCCGAACCAATCATCAACCACCAACCAACCAATCAACTAGCATTTACAGTATCATATATTCCATGATATTCTCATGTTATTGATGCTCAAAACCCACCTTAGTTAATGGTGGAACCTCCACTTTCTCTAGCTTTCATCATCAATGATCAACCAACAAGGGTTGTAAGCAGCCACTGCTCAACTGAGGCAATCCTCCACCCGGGGCCTCTTCCAGACTCGCTTCTTTCCTGATGAGCTTCGAATCCAATGTCAAATGCCGGCCCGCAGCATCCACCTGCGGCCCATGGCAGGTGGACATCATGGGGTCATGGTAATCAGACTTTTTCCAATGCAAATGGCTATGCATGTGCATATGCAAAAATATAGACAAATAATGACCAATATGTTTTACATGTGCAGCTCAAAGCATATCGTTCTTTTGGCATGTGCGCGGCATAGAAAGGCAAGTGTGATCTACACTGATGTTCATTATATGATTTAACCAGTGGCCCTTTTCGGTACGGTATTTTTGTGTATCCCTTCGATGTTGCCCTCAATCCCGAAGTTTGTTGGCTCCATCTGCGCCTCATAAGCCGTGTAGGCCACTGAAATTCTGGGACCTCACAAGAGAATACAAAAGAGAGATCTGAAGCTGGAAAAGGTCCAAGAAAAGGGAGGAAGAGTGGCAATGGCAATGTTCATGTTGATGTTGATGATGATGACGATGATGATGATGATGATGATGATGATGATGATGATGACGATGACGCTGTTATGATTCTTATTGATACCTGCTACCTTATCCCATGTCCGATGTCTGAACCCTCTCATCAACTCGATGGCTCCGCCCAGATACAAAGTCCCACATAGACGAGGCAAGGAAACGTCCACTGCATCCGCGCACCTCGGTCTGGATGGTGGAACTCTCAACTGCGTTCAGATTTTTTCAGACCAAAACTTACTGGTGCTTAGTAGGGAATGGGGGAATGGGATGATTATTAATGGTTATTATAGGTCATTCCTTCATTCCCTGCTAAGCACCAGTAAGAAAAGAATCCAAAAGAAAACTTTGGAAGGCTGTGGCCTTGATCCAATTGTCCTATTTTTTTCCAGCCTGTATCTGGATTTGATGGAGCCGCCCCAGCCAAAATCACATCTACAGCTGGCTGCTGGCAGCTGATGCGATTCAGCCCCTACAACATATCATGACATGTCTGACAATACGGGGTGCCCATAAGATGTAGCCATTTGCAATAGGGAAAATACCTGAAAATCGTGACAATCCCGTGGAATTGGGGGATACCCTATTTTCAGACAAACCCATAGCATGACATGTAATGACATATTCAAGCCAGAAAAGCTCCAAGACTCTCAGATTCCTCGCTGTAGATGGGGTTCCAGCCATTCAATCGCAGCTATGGCTGGTTTTAGCCCCCTGCTTAAAACCAGCAACCTGGCTCTACCCAGCAACTCCTGCGGCTTGGACACTGAACATGCCTTTAAAAATGGAACCTGCGGCACCGCTGCGAGGGCCGGTGGGGCTTGGAGATGCATCATTTACTACGAGACGTCACAGTCACCGCCCGGTCTGATTTTGCCAAGTTCTTCGAAGCACAAGGTGGACAAGTTCTGTTTGTTGGTTTATGAGCCCAATGAATACTATACCCTCTGGTAAACTAACATAGCTACTGAAAATTGCAATTTATAGTTGATTTTCCCATTAAAAATTGTGATTTTCCATAGTTATGGTAGTTTACCAGAGGGTATAGTTGTATCCCCTTATAATCAATCCAAACGTTAACCAAGTTGAGCCACATTTGGTGGACCAAAAAGTAGTCACCAACCCAACCCAGCCCAGGGCCTGAACTTAGATCCACGGCGCAAGGAAAAATTCAGTTCCCTGCGCCATGTCGCCGCTGAGAGCCAAAATGTAGCACGTGGGGGATGAGTCAATATGGGGATGGATCTTAAGACCTATGAAATCCTATGAAATACGATATTTGGAGGGGATGAACATCCATAAATCCCAGCCATTTTCCGGGTTCACCACGGAACCGATTTGGCTCGTGAAATCTGAACTTGCTCATGCCATTTCGGGCCATTCTCAAGCTCCATGTGAAGTTTGGGTAATGTCAACCCAGATTTAGAATCCACCCATTTATGATGTAATATATGGGGGTCTCCAAAATCGTGATGAATTGCTATCAAAATTGGCACTTGCTAAACCAGCCGGTTGTTCATCCTTGTCATGCTTAACATGCACAAATCGTTCAAATCACCGCAAGACCGCGTTCACCTATACTTGGCCCATTATTCAACCAAAGCTGAGATTTAAATCTTCGCTTCCTGTCCATTGTGTAACTATAATATAATTTTCTATGTGGGTTAGCTTGTGTTCACCCATCTAGTTATGGTTACAGTATGTCGTCGCCATAACTTAAGCCATAGCTAATATGCTGAACTTACCAAGTTAGCCATCATAAATTACTTCTTAATCCCAATTTTGCTATGATACTGTGTATGGAAGAAATCCTGCACCGGTTGGTGGATGGTTTATCCTGTTATAATCCTATCATTTACATGTGTTTACTTTGTTTCATGGGAATCCCAATAGTCACTGGTGCAGGATTTCGCAACTATCCACAGTAAATGCCCAACTTAGCCATCGTATGTATATATATATATATTGGAAAAAATCTTAATCCCAAGTTTGCTATGATAAATCCCCATGTTTTAGTGATTAAACCACCTTGCCGGCTGCGTTCGATGCACGAGACCATCGGACATTTTTCGCTGCTGCTTCCCCGCTGGTCCTGTCAAGGCCGAGGGGAAGAACAACAAAAATGGGGAGGGTTGAAAGGACAGAAACTAGGAATTACCCTCTGGTAATTAAACGTAGCTATTGAAAATGGACCATAGAAATAGTGGATTTTCCCATGAAAAATGGTGATTTTCCATAGTTATGTTAGTTTACCAGAGGGTAAGGAGCAAACAATCATAGAAAAATTGGGATCGAAAACAAGAAACCTATGATACTATGGGAAAAAAGATGGATTGGAGCAATAGAAATGGGGATTGAACTCGCAAAAATGGGGATACAGCTGGTATAAGCGACCAGAGTTGCCACTTACGCCCTTCTAATCAAACCTGGCTGGGGGGAAAATCCCAAAATGTTATTTTTGGGGGAGAACACACGCACCGAAAGAAAACGCCTCGAAAATTGTGAATCTGCATAAGTTGATTTGAAATCTCCACTTCGGAGACAGAGCAAAGAGCAATTCTCTTCGAAACCGTCCATCTGGGCCCCAAGTATCTGGTGGTTCGGACCCATCCCAACATGGTTCTTCCACATCTGCCTGGTGGTTTCTGGGGTAGGACACCTGAGGTTGCCGTTACTGGCTTGCAAAACCCATGCGAAAACGATGGCTAATAGGAAACCCCCCTTAAGCCAAGAAAATGAAAATCTTCCTGGCCTAAAACATCGACACTGCAGTGTCACCCCTACATACATCACAAAACAATGTCTTTTTAAGGAATGGGAATAGTATGGGACTTTTGCTGCCTTCATGGAACGTTCCCCAATATTCTCCATGAATCTGCCATGAACATGGTTTCCCTGGAACAATTTCTCAAAGAATGGGTGATCCACCGCCCAATTTCGTCGCCCACCGCCGCAGCTTCACCGGAACCTCACCGCGCAGTGGCAAAAGTCCACATCGCCACCCTGAGATCTTCGCGCCTGCCATGGTGGAGCCCCTCCTGTGGGAAAAATGAATCTGGTGGATCAATTACCATCTGGTATTCAAACGTGGCAATCGAAAATCACCTATAAACAAATGGAGGTTTAAATAGAAAATCATCTATAAATGGCGGATTTCTGTTGCCATGTTACGGTATACAGGGGTCATGCAGGAATGGATACTGCAAAATGACGCCAAAACTTCCTCCGGGATTGACGTCGCTGGGATGCTGTTGGCTCCCCTAGAGCTCCATGAACTTGACTTTGCTGATCAATTCCCATAGATCCTCACTGACTCATGGCTTTCAAACCTTCAAAAAAACGAACTTCGATTTGGGAGCACTGCTCACCCCATGTTGCATTGAAAAAATATCACCAATGAAGGCACCAGATCCATTGATTGATTACCTATTCACACTGCCATAAGATACCCATCTATTCCCATGTCTTGCGATTATCCTCCAGTAGATTAAGGTAAGAGCCATTCACGCGTACCTTTTTTTTCCAAATAATAAGAAGGGCTGTTGTGACACCAACTCCAAGAGTTGGCAAATTCTACGGATGTTGACCTAACGTTAGGCGTGTTTTGGGCATGTATCAAGCCTGGGCCAGGTAAGCCCGATTCAAAAAACCACCTTGTGGAGGTGACCTTCTGGGCACTCCCGGGGAGATACCCAAATGACCGCCATTTTTTCCGGGCTCATGTTGAACCAATTTTGAGTCAAAACCACAATTCTTGCCAAGCGAGGCATGTTTATCCTGCGTTGAGCCAATCTGTGCGCCAGGCATGTTGTGGGGCTTAAGAGGAGGTACGCAGCATGGGGGTCTCTTGGCCAAAGATAACCTTTTTTTAGGGGTTCCTCCTCATGGTTGTTTTCCATATCTACAGCTACCAAAAATGAACAAGAGAAGCTAATGAACCCGAATGCAGATCACGGAAAAAGACACATAAACAAATAGGATGAAGAAGGATGGTCACATAAACAAACAACTATAAATTATAAAAAACACTGTAGATCACTTCCTGCATACGTCGGCGGGAAGCTCAGCTAGATGTTAAGTGTAGAGTATGGGGTGTGGAGTGTGGAGTGTGGAGTGTAAAGTATGGACTGTAGAGTGTAGAGTGTGGGGTGTGGAGTGTGGGGTGTGGAGTGTGGAGTGTGGAGTGTAAAGTGTAGAGTGTGGGGTGTGGGGTGTGGAGTGTGCAATGTGAGGTGTGGGATGTGGAGTGTGAAGTGTGGAGTGTGAAGTGTGGAGTGTAAAGTGTGGGGTGTGGAGTGCAGAGTGTGGGGTGTAAAATGTGGAGTGTGCAGTGTAAAGTGTAGAGTGTGGGGTGTGGAGCGTGGAGTGTGAAGTGTGGAGTGTGGAATGCAAAGTGTGGAGTGTAAAGTGCAGAGTGTGGGGTGTGAAGTGTGGAGTGTGAAGTGCAAAGTGTGGAGCGTAAAGTGTAGAGTGTGGAGTGTCGAGTGTGAAGTGTGGAATGCAAAGTGTGGAGTGTAAAGTGCAGAGTGTGGGGTGTGAAGTGTGGAGTGTGAAGTGTAAAGTGTGGAGTGTCAAGTGTAGAGTGTGGATTGTGGAGTGCGGAGTGTGAAGTGTAAAGTGTGAAGTGTGGAGAGTGGAGTGTAAAGTGTGGAGTGCGGAGTGTAAAGTGTGGAGTGTAAAGTGTAGAGTGTAGAGTGTGGAGTGTAAAGTGTGGAGTGTCAAGTGTAAAGTGTGGAGTGTGGAGTGTGGAGTGTAAAGTATGGACTGTAGAGTGTAGAGTGTGGGGTGTGGAGTGTGGGGTGTGGAGTGCGAAGTGTGGAGTGTAAAGTGTGGAGTGTGGAGTGTGGGGTGTGAAGTGTGGAGTGTGGTGTGTGAAGTGTAAAGTGTGAAGTGTGGAGTGTGGAGTGTAAAGTGTGGAGTGTGGAGTGTAAAGTGTGGAGTGTAAAGTGTAGAGTGTGCATTGTGGAGNGGAGTGTGGAGTGTAAAGTGTGGAGTGTGGAGTGTGGAGTGTAAAGTGCGAAGTGTGGAGTGTAAAGTGTAGAGTGTGGAGTGTGAAGTGTGGAGTGTGAAGTGTAAAGTGTGCAGTGTAAAGTGTAGAGTGTGGAGTGTGGAGCGTGGAGTGTGGAGTGTGGAGTGTGGAGTGTAAAGTGTGAAGTGTGAAGTGTGCAGTGTAAAGTGTGGAGCGTGGAGGGTAAAGTGTGGAGTGGAGTGAAACAGCATCACCTTTGCAGCTTCCCCCATAGACACCGACGTTTCGAGAGTCCAAAACATCATCACTTTTGCAGCTTCCCCCATAGACAACGACGTTTCGACATC
>BGPT01000175.1:88287-212579 GCA_003297045.1 Symbiodinium sp. clade C Y103 | reverse complement strand
ACTGAACGATGTGTCCTGTCTTTCACCCAATGCACTCAATTCTCCCAATGCACTAAGAGAGAAAAGAGAAGACGCGGGACAACACCCGGAGGGGAAAGGACCACAAGGGGCAAAAGACAGTGCTGCATTGGCACGCCACCATGGGTCAGAGAGTCCATCACGGGATATTCCATCTGCCCAGTTACTAGCGCTGGGTATCCACTCCCAGTAAATATGGCAATGAAGTGCGTAGAGAAGAAAATGGACAAGTTGGCTCATGAAGTCCAATTCAAGGCTGTCACTTCGGCCACGCACCAAGCTCATCAGAGCGGCCACATTATCAACCCACCAGACTACCTTCNAAGTTGGCTCATGAAGTCCAATTCAAGGCTGTCACTTCGGCCACGCACCAAGCTCATCAGAGCGGCCACATTATCAACCCACCAGACTACCTTCCTGCCACGGAAGTGTGAAGGGAAGGTCAACAGACCCTGTAGGACTGCTAGCAACTCTAGCTGGGCGATCTTGGTGGGGTGGTCATCCCAAAGAAGGAAAACAGATTCATCAATAAGGATGTAGGTGCCCAAACGCGGACCACTCTGGTGGACAAGTAACATTCCAGCTTGACCTTGTCGAGGGGAATCCTGGGAGGCATCACTGGCGACAATCATGCGGGGAGAACAAAACGGATTGATCTGAACAACGCGACGAGGTTGTAATTCCAACACAGTTCGAACCACAGTGAAACACCTGGACAACTCGGCTGTGAGGTCGTTTTGAGCTGAGTACTGTCTTTCCTTAAGGTACGTCAAACCAGGACGAGCCACATGAGCAAACGCACCTTGGTCAAGGAAAGTAAGGCAGCCAAAGAGCTTACTGGCCTGTCCAGGGGACAGATTCTGGGAATTTTCGGCATGTGCCATCATTGCTTCGACCTTGGAAGTCAAACGGTCACGGACCCACAGGCGAACAAGTCCATCACGACGCAAAGAACTCAGGTTATGGACCAAGCCAAGGAAATCGTTTGTGGCGCTGGGAGTTTGTTGCTTCTCCGTGGCAAACGGATAACCCAGGATGGCACACAGCTGCTGGACACAGAACTGGGAATGCGACGCGCAAGTACTCCAGTCCTGGGTTGTCAGGTCGTCGAAATAGAAGGAGCACAGAACCAACAAGACCCTACGAAGGACAGACTGCAGCAAGAAGGGCAACCGGTTGAAAGCGGTAACAGCCAAGGGCAGGCCAAAAAGCATTCCAAAGTATCTCCGGAGATGGATCTCCCTCTCTCCAGGGCGCAGTGATGCAACAATGCATGCCCATGTGTGGTCAGGCAACATGGGGATCTTGCGATACGCAGAAGGCAAGTCTTCTCCAGAACTCACGATATCATCGGGCCAACAGGCACAAGGAAGTCCAATCTCACTTTGGAGTGCTTGGAGGTGCAAACACGGTTGGATGGCACTGCAAAACCGGAGCACATTGGAGTCACTACTCAAGGCACTCTGGNAATCTCACTTTGGAGTGCTTGGAGGTGCAAACACGGTTGGATGGCACTGCAAAACCGGAGCACATTGGAGTCACTACTCAAGGCACTCTGGCCGCCAGATGAGGCATCATCAATGACTCGTTTCTTGCCACTGGCCTGGCTGATTACAAATCGACGGATCAAACGGAAAGGCCTGCCAGATGATTTGAGAGAAGGAACATCGAAGACACTGGAACAGAAGCCTGCTTCCTCATCTTTGACTCCTGCTTCGGCAGCGACACTGTCGTCAGGTGAAGGGCGTGCATGAAACGACAGTCGTTCGGCATCTACGGAACCACCAGCCAGGACCTCTTCAAGATCGATGAAGGGGGCAGGACGAGAGTCCCAAAGACCACAAGGAGGGATCCAGCCAACCGCTGGAAATCCGGTAAAGAGTTGCCCAGGAAATCTGGAATCGGGCCAAGCAAACAACAAGACCAAGACAGCAACCAAGGCAAGGTGTACCACAGGGTTGACACAGCGGACTTCGGGGTGTTGCTGTTGGCGCAGGAAGGCAGACACAGGCTGTAGTCGACAGCCTAGCTCCTGGAAAACACGCAAGTTAAACTCTCGCATGGCGGACACAGTCTCTGGACCCAAAGCCATCTGGGATGCGGCAAAACGAATGTCAAGGTCAGTAGGCCCCAACCAATCCAGGGGTGAGCCCACTTCATGAACACCAAGAGCATGTGTAAAATGTTGGTCAGGCGAAAGTCCAAAGGGTACCAACGGGGCTACACTGGTCTTGCGGGCTGCTGCGCCGGACTGGTCTTGAACTCCAGTTCGCTGTAGGATGACACCACTCCGGCCCAAAATCTGGGGGCCCAGGTCTCCATCGAGGTCAGGAAAGCGACAACCTACCCACTGGTGAAAGCCAGCAAATGTTGGGGTATTCACAAGATCCTCCACAAGAGGCCACCTACAACCGTCCCAATCAACGCCTGGGAAGAGGTGACGGACACCAGATACAAGGCTGGCTTGGGTAACCGGATTGGCCACAACAGCCGGGATGCGCAGACCGACCATGAGACCCAACAACAACCGCTTCGACCGACGAGACGAGCGGGAAGGCTGGACTGGTGGGGCATGGGACTGGTTGAATGCTCCTACAAGGACATCTCCATGACAAAACTGGCTGGCGTCACAATCACACAGGAGTTGCTTGCCGGACAACTCATGCAGTCTTGCAAACATGGGACTCGTAGGGAACCAGTCTAGGAATCGAAGAACAACTTCATGTGATGACCCATCCCGCCCTTCAACAAATGGGCTGCACCAATCCGTACAAGGAAAACGATGCCGAAAGTGGCCATGACCAATGTAAATGCTGTGCTCTGGAAATGGTTCACCTGGGGACCACACGTCTGACACCTGTCGACGGACAGGGGCGTTGGACTCGGACACAAGACCCAGGAAGGAAGCTACTGCAGCCATGGCATCTGCTCGGAACACTGAGCTGGGAAGGCACAGCAAAGGTCTCCAATCTCCAGACACCTGCATTGGCGGGAGGCGCTGGATTTTCTGAACAGCAAAACCATGTTGGACTGCCCAGTGGCTACAGGCAACAACCAGGGTGAAACATAAATGGGCAGTATATTCTGACTCCTCCTTACTGGGAAAGAACCTGGAACCGTCAGGTCGTTTGGATGGGGTCCACTCTTGGGGATCATGGATATGTCCACAAGTCAAAGTGGGAAGCTGACGCATGGTTTCCAAATTATGGACAATTCGTTGTCTCTTGCGGCGACTGGCAAACAAACAACAAGCATCGTAATCCCAGGACCACCAACCAGGTTGAGAACTCAGCCATTTCTCACAGGGGTCTTCCCAATGGTAGCTGTTGCGTGGATTCTCACGGAAGGCCCCTCTTCCATGGGTGTTCATGACATGCTGGATAGCTAACACGAAATCAGAACAGCAGTTGTCACCAGAAACCCTGGAGGCCAGCAACTCTGGCAGCCCAGGCAACCCCCGGGGGTGTCGTGACGATCGAAGAGGCTTAGGGCCAGAGCCACCTGACAAGGGAATGTCACGGATCCGGGATTTTGTGGAGCAATCCATGGCACATGAAACAACATGCACAGAAGGCAACACTTTGGCAATAGCCTGCTGGGTAGAAACATTGGTAATATCAAAATCTTTACTGATTTCCAAGTCCACCGGTTGCAAAACATTCCAGCCAGCCCAAGCAAATGCAATGGACAAAGGGAATCGAGGACCCGACAAAACGTCCAAAAAGCAAGGGATTGGGGGTTGGCTATCATCAGTTGCAATGGCAGACCAGGATTTTTCCAAGAGCTGGACAAATGGCTCGAAGGAAGTATCGGTGAGAACACTGCCTCCGCGATGCGACACATCGCTGGGCTCTCGAGGAACTGGGCCTCTCCCAGAATAACCCTCGGAGTCCTGGGGCAACTCCCCGGAGGATCACTTGTCCTTACGGGCGTCAGNACACATCGCTGGGCTCTCGAGGAACTGGGCCTCTCCCAGAATAACCCTCGGAGTCCTGGGGCAACTCCCCGGAGGATCACTTGTCCTTACGGGCGTCAGGACACTTGGTACCAACATGACGCGGGCTGCCACACACACGCCCGGAGGCAAATTCCACAGCACAGCGGTGCAGTCCCTTGGGACAACGCGGATCTCGCTGACGCTGGCATTTGCCAAACTGGTAATCTTTNACACACACGCCCGGAGGCAAATTCCACAGCACAGCGGTGCAGTCCCTTGGGACAACGCGGATCTCGCTGACGCTGGCATTTGCCAAACTGGTAATCTTTGCACAATGCTTGGCCGTCTCTCAGCTTGGAAGCAAACTCACGGGCTGGTTGGCGCTTCGATGGAGGATTACGAGGTTCTGCAGGGTGAGCCGACGACGAGGTGGAACTCGCAGCAATGGGCACCCAGTGTGAATCACGATCACGGAAGACCTGAAAAATGATGGCCCCCAAGTTGTCGGTTGAATTGGCAAAACGGTGAGCCCATTCTCCCCTCTCAGCCCGGTCCAAACTCTCCAGGCGGCTGAGGCGAGAGCCATCTGGTGTCTTCAGACAGAAACTCTCAGCCCGACACAGGTACTTCTGGAGGATGTCATAGGGAACCAGGACATACTTGGTGGTGTCTGAAGTGGCAGCCTCTGCATCATTGGGCTGTGGGTCGATTTTGGCTGCACCAGCCATAGCCAACGAAAGGAGGTAAAGACGCAGCTGGATGAGATACCCCCACCACGTAGCTGGAACTCCTTCAGAAGGCGTCTCGTCTGGGTCGCCACTGATCCAGAGGTCGCCAGCCAAGCGGCGTCTCTTGGACACGGAGAGCCTCTGAGTGGCAATACTGCGAACTTGCCACACATCAACCACCTCCAACGAACGCTTTGTCAAAGCACGTTGGGCTTTGGTCAAAGTACGATCAGAGGGAGTGTACTCTGGGGGGAACACCAACTTGTAGCGCCCCCAGAACACCTCACGAATGCCCGTGAGCTGGACGGAGGGCAACAGATCCTCCTCGTCCAGTTGGAGGGGAGCAGCCGAACCACGGTTGTCCCTCTGCGACTCAGCCACACAAGTGGCAGTCCAGCAGTGGCGCATCCTGGCCAATTGGAGGCGCTTGTTCCCCAGATTGTCCTGGATAGGGGTAATGAATTGACCCTCCAGCTCCTCAGCACTATTGACGTAATAGCGGAACTCGCTGAGACTGGTAATGCCGAGGGCTAAAATGCGGTTCTTCACAGCATCTTCCAACTGGAAGCGTGTGCACAATTCGGCAAAGATCTCAGCCGCCATTGGTCACTCAAAGCTTCAAGGGCGGAGGAGGCAAGCACTAATCTAAATCTGGGGCCAAAGAAGGATATAAATCCGGAATGATGCATGGGAACTGAAGCATCAAAATGGTAAACAAAACGGGGATACTTCGTATCTGACTGACCACGACAACAAACTGAAAACACCTGAATAGCAAGGAGCTGCCAACCAGCATCAAGGTGAAAGCAACGTCACTGCTACTGAAGAGAGCGCACTCCCACTCTTGTCAACCCGACAAGGGGAGGTCCAGCCTCTGCGCCACCCGCAGGAGGAAGACAGTGAACAACTGTCGAAAAGCAAGGCCTCAGCAACGACTGAACTTCATTGAAACAAACTGCAAACCTCCCTGCATTGATACGAAACTACACCAGAATCAGCATCACTTCAGACTATGAAATGCAGAACAAACATTTCATCGTACAAAAACATCCACTCTCACACGCTTGTCAACCCGACAAGGGGAGACCCGACGCTGCGCAACTCGCAGGAGGGAAGCAGCCCAAACGCACCCCATTTTCCAAAAAGTCATACCTCGGCTGCCATGCACAGGTAATCACGGGGCGGGGTCGCAGCTGGAACCCGACAACTCCCCTAACCCAGAACCGGGTACTCCTCCCCGGATTGAGGAAGTGCACTGGATCTGAACTACACGGAGCTCTATGGTTCTCAGAAACGAAATCATCATAGGTGCCATTGGAAAGTCACCAGCATCGACAAGCATGCCAAAGAGGCGGATGTTACTGGCAATCACAAAGGTGATGACCAAGCCACGAGGAGCAGTAGTCTCGGTGATCTTGTCAGCGATCTGGTGAGCACACTCATCCAAGACACGCTGGAAGTCGTCAAAGATGGCCGCCAAGACCTCACGCTCCATAGCGAAATCCAAGGCTTCACGCAAGACAATGCGGTCTCCATTCTCATAGGCACCCAACAGAGTGTGACCCATGTGGAGAGCCTGTTTGGCTGTTTGGAACACCAAAGCAGCACCCGGACAATCCACCGTTCCACGGGAGTTGCTCAAACTGCAGCAAAGCTTTGGTGAACATGGCTGACACGAAGGAACGGGAAAGACACGAAAAACCGATACTGCAATTATAGCTTAGGCCTAAAACCAAGGGCGGATTACAAAATGGGGAGTTATCAGGAAGGTCTAATGGTAAGGGTTAAGTAAAGTGGTCAATGAGACTGGACATTGTCTGAAACAGCAGCAACAGAACTGACTGGCATGTACTGAACAAGAATTCTCCGGAAACAACACGTCCGCCACACGGACAAGTCACTGCCTTTTCATGCAAGTGCCACGCTCAGGTTCTCTGAAAAATAGGCACACCAGCATATTACTGGGCTTTTATCCGGAANCCGGGTCCCTTCAACAGCTCAATAGCTGAATTGCTAAGAACGCCCTGAAAACTGGCAGGCAAGTTCTCAATGCACTGGCGGCACCAACGGCGCTCGTGGACCAGGGCTTCCTCGACACTGTCAGCGGTCAGGATGGTGCCCTTGAAGAAGGCTTTGCGCCCGCCAGGGGCCTGTCTCCACCGACAGGAGGGTTGAGGCAANCAGGGCTTCCTCGACACTGTCAGCGGTCAGGATGGTGCCCTTGAAGAAGGCTTTGCGCCCGCCAGGGGCCTGTCTCCACCGACAGGAGGGTTGAGGCAACTCCTGTTCACCACGCTGGGTGAGGGCATGCCATCCCCCCGTAGGGGTATCGCTCCGGGCCAACACCACGGGAAGCTGCACCATCACAGACTGAAGAGTCTGACGGTTGGCCANGTCACGAAGCCACCACATCATCAATCTGTTGGACTTCTTGGTCGTGATCTTGTGCGGCTCAATGCGACGCACCGTACCAATCCAGGCCAACTGGTCGTCAAAGGATGTCTGGGTGAGCATTGCTTTGATGGCCGCAGCAACTAATGGGGCCCGATGGACACCTGCCATACAATGGATATACACGCTTTCCCCAGCGTCCAGAGTGGGCAAGAGGGCCTTCTTGATGTACTGCCAATTCTGGAGAACCAAACTCTTGTTATGGTCATAGTGCGTAATGGGGAGCTGGAAGACACAGACGCCGGCAGGTACACTGCCTCCACGTGAAGTCAGCGGCTCCTCAAAAGCAGAGATGACCATCTTCACGTTGTGCTCCTGGAAGAATCTGGCCATAGATGCCTTAGGCAAAGGGCCGAGAATCACTGCCGGCAACAACTGGTTCTCCTTGTAGGTATGAATGATGGTCGGAGGGGCTGGGTTGCCACTGTGGCCCACCGTGGCCGGTAAGTTCCGAGCCAAATCATCAAAGTATGCATCAGGGTTGAAATCAGGCTGGCGATCATGCACAGCATACCCTGGAAGCTTTGGCAGAGGGGCAACTCCACGAAGATGACGAGGGGGGTGNAAAGTATGCATCAGGGTTGAAATCAGGCTGGCGATCATGCACAGCATACCCTGGAAGCTTTGGCAGAGGGGCAACTCCACGAAGATGACGAGGGGGGTGTGCTGGCTCAGGGACACCTCCCCTACGCGGAGGGTGAGCAGGCTCAGGCACGGGCCCTCGAGGTCGAACGCCACGCGGCAGCACAGCAGGGCGAAGCGTAGGCACAGAGCCAGCTGAGGCAGGACGCTGCACAGGGAGTGGAGGACGCGCCTTAACCGGAACACGGCTAGACGGCTCCAAACTCACCCCGGCAGGAACCCCAGGGCTCACCATGGCTGGACGCCCCGGCGACTCCGGGGGAGAGGGGGCAACACCCCTAGTGTGCTTCAACTTGGTGATGAATGAACTCGTCGAAGCATGGGATCTCAAGCGAACCACCTGCTCTGACACCAAGCGCTTGGTAGAAACCTGCTCGAAGACAACGGTGGCATCCTCGGATGGCAGGTATTGTCGCTGCTCATCAAGTACTTGTTTAGCCAGTGCAGGGGAGATGTTATGCCAGGAGGTGCACTTGTAATCAACCACCAGTGCACGAAGGCAAAGTCTCATCAACAGCTTCAAAGCTTGTGCTTGTTGCTGTTTACCACGATGATATCTCCAAGGGGTGATATTGACTCCCTTCTCCGTAGTATCCAGCCAGTTACCAAGAGCACACACTTGGGTGNTGTGCTTGTTGCTGTTTACCACGATGATATCTCCAAGGGGTGATATTGACTCCCTTCTCCGTAGTATCCAGCCAGTTACCAAGAGCACACACTTGGGTGGGGTCAAGTTCACTCAGANCATGTGGAGAGCCTGTTTGGCTGTTTGGAACACCAAAGCAGCACCCGGACAATCCACCGTTCCACGGGAGCTGTCCAAAAGGCTCATGAGACACACCATCCCACCCCAGGCAGCCAGCCAAAGGGGAAACACGGCAGGGGAGCGCAGCACGCCCACGGCCGAGATCTCAGGCCCGTTCAACACCATAGAGTGTTGCTCAAACTGCAGCAGAGCTTTGGTGAACATGGCTGACACGAAAGAACGGGACAGGCACGAAAACTACACTGCAATTATAGCTTAGGCCTAAAACCAAGGGAGGATTACAAAATGGGGAATGATCAGGAAGGTCTAATGGTAAGGGTCAATTGAAGTGGTCAATGAGATTAGACATTGTCTGAAACATCATCAACAGAACTGACTGGCATGCACTGAACAAGAATTCTCCGGAAACAACACGTCCGCCACACGGACAAGTCACTGCCTTTTCATGCAAGTGCCACGCTCAGGTTCTCTGAAAAATAGGCACACCAGCATATTACTGGGCTTTTATCCGGAAGGGGGACACCAGCAGTTCACTGTGCACCGGGTCCCTTCAACAGCTCAATAGCTGAATTGCTAAGAACGCCCTGAAAACTGGCAGGCAAGTTCTCGATACACTGGCGGCACCAACGGCGCTCGTGGACCAGGGCTTCCTCGACACTGTCAGCGGTCAGGATGTTGCCCTTGAAGAAGGCTTTACGGCCACCAGGGGCCTGTCTCCACCGACAGGAGGGTTGAGGCAACTCCTGCTCACCACGCTGGGTGAGGACATGCCAGCCCCCCATACAATTATCACTCCGGGCCAACACCACGGGGAGCTGCACCATCACAGACTGAAGAGTCTGACGGTTGGCCAAGTCACGAAGCCACCACATCATCAATCTGTTGGACTTCTTGGTCGTGATCTTGTGCGGCTCAATGCGACGCACCGTACCAATCCAGGCCAACTGATCGTCAAAAGATGTCTGGGTGAGCATTGCCTTGATGGCCGCAGCAACTAATGGGGCCCGATGGACACCTGCCATACAATGGATATACACGCTTTCCCCAGCGTCCAGAGTAGGCAAGAGGGCCTTCTTGATGTACTGCCAATTCTGGAGAACCAGGCTTTTGTTATGGTCATAGTGCGTAATGGGGAGCTGGAAGACACAGACGCCGGCAGGTACACTGCCTCCACGTGAAGTCAGAGGCTCCTCAAAAGCAGAAATGACCATCTTCACGTTGTGCTCCCGGAAGAATCTGGCCATAGATGCCTTAGGCAAAGGGCCCGGCAACAACTGGTTCTCCTTGTAGGTATGAATGATGGTGGGAGGGGCTGGGTTCCCACTGTGGCCCACCGTGGCCGGTAAGTTCCGAGCCAATTCATCAAAGTATGCATCAGGGTTGAAATCAGGCTGGCGATCATGCACAGCATACCCTGAGAGCTTTGGCGAAGGGGCAACTCCACGAGGATGACGAGGGGGGTGCGCTGGCTCAGGGACACCTCCACTACGCGGAGGGCGAGCAGGCTCAGGCACGGGCCCTCGAGGTCGAACTCCACGCGGCAGCACAGCAGGGCGAAGCGCAGGCACAGAGCCAGCTGAGGCAGGACGCTGCACAGNGAGCAGGCTCAGGCACGGGCCCTCGAGGTCGAACTCCACGCGGCAGCACAGCAGGGCGAAGCGCAGGCACAGAGCCAGCTGAGGCAGGACGCTGCACAGGGAGCGGAGGACGCGCCTTGACCGGAACACGGCTAGACGGCTCCGAACTCACCCCGGCAGGAACCCCAGGACTCACCATGGCTGGACGCCCCGGCGACTCCGGGGGAGAAGGGGCAACACCCCTAGTGCTCTTCAACTTGGTGATGAAAGAACTCGTTGAAGCATGGGATCTCAAACGGACCACCTGCTCTGACACCAAGCGCTTGGTAGAAACCTGCTCGAAGACAACGGTGGCATCCTCGGAAGGCAGGTATTGTCTCTGCTCATCAAGTACTTGTTTAGCCAGTGCAGGGGAGATGTTATGCCAGGATGTGCACTTGTAATCAACCACCAGTGCACGAAGGCAAAGTCTCATCAACAGCTTCAAAGCTTGCGCTTGTTGCTGTTTGCCACGATGATATCTCCAAGGGGTGATATTGACTCCCTTCTCCGTAGTATCCAGCCAGTTACCAAGAGCACACACTTGGGTGGGGTCAAGTTCACTCAGAAAAGACCATGTAACGCTGAGCTGGCGCCAACTCTTGCTGGTGATGCGCTGCAGGTCCTCGGGGGCAACCTCAGTGGTCAGTGCGAGAGCCACCTGGCTCTTAGCAACTCGGTGAGGTATCTCGGCACGGTCACTGAGCTGGAAGGCAATGGCAGCAAAGTCCGGTGGGAGAGTCTCGGCCACATTCACAAAGGCTTGCCCAAAGTCATGGCCGTCAAAGGTGGAGTAGCGCGGACAAGCCCAATAGAAGCCACATCGCCTAAGGCGTTGTTTGCCACGCATGCACTCCCAAATCAAGCTGTACTCCGTCATTTGCCAAAGACGGGAGCGTTGAATGTGCGCCCAACGCACGCAACCCATGGCCACACACCAGGTGCCGAACAGGCCCAACCATTTGTCATTGTCAGCGACCAGAGCATTGGCGATGGCCTCCTCAAGACGAGCCAGCAACACAGGCTGGACAACAGGCGCCTGGGCCTGACCAAGCCCAATGGCTGACTTGGTGGCCTGGCGCAACGCCGTGGCCAAGGTCAGGTCGAGCTTCAGGTAGAGGTTCTTGGACAAAAACTGCAAGGCAGGGATGACCCGAGTTGGAGCTTTGCTATCTTGCACAAAAAGACTATCTGGGGCACCATCAACACAGCACTCGGAGCGCTAAGCTCGGCGCTGTAACGGCTTGCAACCCGCAAAGCCTCCTCCAAAGGCCTGCGATGCTCCTCGTTGACCTGGGCCAATGGAGCAGCCGTAGGATGGGCCCGTTTGCGGGGCATCGCTGCCTCTCGAACGCCCGGCAACACCGGGGAGGAGGCAGGAGGTGGGGCGGAAGAAGGACGCGGAGGAGGCTGGCCCAAACGCAGGGCANCGGGGCATCGCTGCCTCTCGAACGCCCGGCAACACCGGGGAGGAGGCAGGAGGTGGGGCGGAAGAAGGACGCGGAGGAGGCTGGCCCAAACGCAGGGCATGAGGCATAGCTTTGGAAGACTGACGGGCGTAAAGGTCTAAAAGAAGACCTTTAACAGACCCTGAAGCCTCAGTCTGCGCCGAAAGCCANNGGCATAGCTTTGGAAGACTGACGGGCGTAAAGGTCTAAAAGAAGACCTTTAACAGACCCTGAAGCCTCAGTCTGCGCCGAAAGCCATGCCTGAGCAACTGCCTCTCCGGCTTCCGCTCTAGCCTCATCATATGAGGTAAAGAAAAACGCTAGGTCACCCACCGATTCAATGCCTTGCACCGCACACCACTCCTCGACTGAGGTCATGAGGACTGGCNTCACCCTTGAGCCAAAAGGCAACAAGGCTGAAGGTTTGACCACATGAATATGATGGACAGTTCACCACACCTGCCCTGGAAGCACAAAACTGCATAATAACAACAATTTCAAGAATATATAGATTTAATTCTAGAATCATAGATATTGGATATATAATATCACCCATTCCAAAGTAACAATTTAAGACATAACATGACATAGAGGTTTCCTGAAATAGCGGTACCCCCAAATCATCTATTTTCAATCCGGATGTTCCATTTTAAACCATCCATTTTTGGGTACCCCCGTGACTTAGGAAACCCCCATTTCTGAATATTAGTGAACATCAAAATAGCTGGTAAATGGATGTTCATCCCATAAAAATGGAGAATAATAGGTTTTGATCCATCCCCAACTATTGAATCTGAATGGCTTGATACAACCCCCATTGGCCTGTGATTGATCCCACTCCGAGCTTCCGAGCCGAGCCATAGGCGCCAATTCCCACCTGTTTTCGGCGCAGCGTTGCACACGTCAAGCTGTCGCCTCGAAGTTTAGGTCTTTATTAAAGGGAAAAAAATGCAGAAAAATAGTGGTAAATTATAGTAAGAGGTCATCTAACATATCTGACATCTATGTTTTCTGATGCTTTGCCATCAAACATGAGGGTTTTTAATGCTTAACCATGCTGAAATAACGGGGATATATGATATGTATACACACACGTGTGCATTGACACAATACAATACACACACCAACTAAGAGGCCCCCCAGCCATAAATAGATCCAAGAGTAAAGACAAGGGTTGCAAATGAAGGGATTTACGTAGTATCACTAGTAACTAGTATCAGGATATGTGGGCGCTACTTTTGCTAGTGCTATGTTTAACAGAATAAACAAGAATTGCAAGGTTGCAAGATTGAATCTGATAGAATCCACGAACTCGAATGCATTCATAAAATGCATACATTTTTAAATGCGCGCAACATGCACACATGAGTAAGTAAACCCAAAAGACAAACCCTGAAGATAATATTGTACTTTGTCCTCCACACTCTGCGCTCTGCATTCTACACTCCATGCGTTACACTGGACTATACCCACCTCAAAACCACCCGATCAAACACATGCCGCAACAGCAAGACTCTCACACCCTACACTTTACACTTCATACGCAACATGGCAAACGAACTAATTACACTTCACGCTCTACACTTAGACACTCCACACTCTACCAGCCAACGGCCCACAGCTCCCCCAAAACCTTTTCCTTGGATTTGCTAGCACCGTCCGATACAAGGTTGCCCAATGGGTAAGTTGGCTTAGGGCTTGCCTTCAGCCATATGAAGCCACCACTTGCCAATCATTTTTCTGTTTTCTATTATCTTTTGCCCAATTGTTCTGCTGACCCTCTGGTAAACTAACATAGCTACGGATAATTGGATGATGTATCGTTGATTCACATATCGAGATGGGGATTTTCCATAGTTATGTTACTTTACTGGAAGGTTCCCTGGATTGTTTTAAGGGACAATTTACAGGAACCCCCTATATTTGATGGGAAAATCCAGAGTTTCCGGTGAAAATTTTCCCATTCACCAATCCATTGAAAGGTAAATTATAAACACCGTTGGGGACCACGTGGTTCCACCATCTTTTGGAGGGCGCATGGTTTCCCCGGCGGTTGCGCCTTTTCGAGCTTCCGATACTTCTGAGCCGACGGCGACGCACCTGGCCGAGGCCAGTTCGACATGGGGGCCGGGGTGGAGGCCATTTCCTTGGGTGGAGACGGAATTGATGAAACACTTTGAAGAGTCGATGTTCATTGGATTGGCTTAAGGGGAAACAATTACAGGAAAAGACCCAATTTCATGGTGAAAAACCCGTGGTTTCCGGTCTCGCCTTTTCCTTCAACCAATCCAATTAGATGTTCCTCCGAAATTCGATATATTCGAAAAAAACACCATGAATCCAATTAATAGCCTGGGGTATAAACAAACTCGCCTATTTGGGGGAGCCTTTCCTGTCAGGTCTTCGTTTGGGGCCAGGAATTTCAACTCCCTGGCAGAAACAAAGGTTGCTGGAAGGGAATAGGACCTGCAAGATTTTCTAGTGAAATATAATAGGGTGGTCCTGCAAATGTTCCCTTCATCCAGTTCTGCGAAGAAAAATGTAGCGAGAGATTTATATATCCACTGGTTGTTTAACATAGAGAAGCAAATACAGGTAAATCATTCATAAATGGACCATGTTCCATAGCTATGTTAAACTACCGGATAGTAATTTCAAACACAGGAATTCAGCTCATGCCATCCCAAAAATGTCAGGATCATGATCCAACAGTTTCTTGGGGATGTGCTTCGAAAAGATACAGCACAACTAGTTGGAAATATGACAATGACAATATCCATGGCTAGTAAACATATATCACATTATGTATAGTCATTTATGTGTATATATATATATGTACAGTGTATATATATATATACACAAAAGATGTATATATAAAATTGAAATGTATCTATAATTATCTATATGTATATATATATATATATAACTATATATGTATACATATATATATATTATATATATTATGTATATTTAATTATAAATATCATATCATGCATATAGTTTGAAGT
Organism: Symbiodinium sp. clade C Y103; assembly: GCA_003297045.1. NCBI lineage: Eukaryota > Dinophyceae > Suessiales > Symbiodiniaceae > Cladocopium > Cladocopium sp. clade C. The sequence continues at coordinate 197,965 of BGPT01000175.1, read as the reverse complement.
CCTCATTTCTATCTGGAGATCCCCCCCAAATGTTCCACTCCACTTGGCACCTCCGCCGTTGATCCATGGTGTGCTGGGCGGCGCCACCCAAGGGGTGCTTGGAGGGGCCACCTGCGGCCTGGAAACATGGGATTTCATCAAGAGAAGTGCTGCTTTCGACGAAAACAAATGAGGATTTAAACTAAGAAAATGTAGACTTGACATGATTTAACTTAACCCCCCAAAAAGGTGGGATTTAAATGATTTAACCATCAGAAATTGAGCGAAATGGGGATTTAACCAACAAAAATGTGGATATTTGGACGATAAACCATCAAGCATGGCAGTTTGTTATTGGGAATTGAGTGGGATATTGTTGGGATACTATTGCGATATTACTATCCCAGGGTCCCAGGATATAAGTCACCAACCACATCCAACTTGGGCGTGTAGAATCAGTTGAGGAAGAAAAGTGACTAGCAGGAAACCCATACAGAGTTCGACTAGAAAAATACCGGGATACAATGCAAAAATAATTACGTAGTATCTAAACAAGGGCGGCACTAGCTAGGCACAAGGTAACAACATATTTTGTTACTTCATGTTTTAGTGTCAGAAGTGGATTAAGAGCCTCCCTACATGAATAAAATGATAATTTGGTTTAGTAGCTATATTGGACTATGTAATACTATGTAATACTAAATAAGTAACACTAAAATATACTAAAATAATTGTTCAAGCCCCGAGAAGAAGCTGAACGTTAGTTTTGTCCACATGTTGTGAGACTCCAGGGCCCAGCAGGGCGGCCCACATTGCAGCGCTGATTATTCCAAGGGGAATGACTAGACAAACTTGGTGGTGTGTCGTTCCCGCCAAAACAGATAGCCAGCAGTGAGATTTGGTAGGAGCAAAATAATGCTGAAAAAACTCAACTCAACTCATTCAACTGTATGGTTTGAATCCATCCAGTATACCCAATTGAGGTGGATGAAGGTTCAATTGTTTCATTTCTGGAATCCCGTATATAATCGGAACATATCGTAATCCATAATCCAATAGCAGCTTTGCCGATCCAAATCCCCAGTTTCTACCTGTCTATATCCCGTACTTGGTGAGACAGTCAAGTTGCAAGTTGGTTTATAAACTATAAGACTATAAATTGATTAACTCTCATAATCACCATCAACCCTAGATATCCATGTTCTGCGGGTCAATTTAGCTATTGTTTGGTGGCCTCGCCTTGTATTCTTACTAGTGAAGATCCCGAGTTTGAAGGGTCAAGCAATCAACCGAAGCTTGAATCGCCAGTATTTTGCTGCTGAAATCCTCAAATGTACATGTGGACATATGATATATGTTGTTCAGCTTTAACCACAAACCATCCATATGACTAAAATTACAACTGGACTATCCCTACTTACCCTTCTTGTAACTGGGATTGTAACTCGCTTGCGATTCCTGGGGTGAACCACCAAGTATCCCCAGTTGGGGTTTCCCCCACCGTTCCCCCGGACACGTGGCTCTCCCAGTATCTCCGCCTCTTCTCACCCCTTGCGGAGACTTTCGGCTTCTCCGCCTCGCCACGTTGAAAAGTGGGATGATTTGGGTATTGTATGATCGTACAAGAGGGAATATGACTATATAATCAACAAGAATTGGGGTTAACTCAAAAAACTAGGCGGATATAGTGGCGAGAAAATGGGGTAAACAAATATATATATATATATATATATGTGTGTGTGTGTGCCTGGACCACCATGTGGTACAGAGAAACTTGCCCAAACCGATTTTTGGTACACAAAAAAAACGAGCACAATCTTGAGAACAACATGAAATCGAGCAAGTTTTTTTGAGAACAACAAAAATCTTGAGAACAACATAGAACAACAAAAAATCGAGAACTGCTCGACCCGTTCCAGAACCCAGCCCCAGCAGCACATGTTTCACTCAACTTTCGGGTTCCTGGATCGAGGGGAAATCGATGTAAAATTGCATGACCCGCTGCGTAAGCTCAATGCCACCATGCCTTAGATTCAGGGGACCATCATTCATCACAAAAATACCACTCAAATGGATTCCCCAATAGCCATTTCCGGTGGTGGGTGAACAATGCGAAAACGCAAAAAATCACCAGCAGATCCAGGGTGCTGCATGATCAGCGGCCCACACTCTTCGTTACTGGCGATGACAGCAAGGAGATTAAAGCCCTGCGTGATGAGCTCAATGGTGCCGACATCCGTCGCCAGTGCTCCAGCAGGGATGACGCCGAGAATTGCGGGAATGCGTTGGGACCTGAGACATCTGCTGGGAGGAGGCCAACAAAAACACAAGTTCCAAGGTCTAAATAGATTCCAGTCATGAAATTACCAAGAAGTCTTCTGGATATTTCTGCTCCAAATCAAGTACATGGCGAAACCAAAAACTCCCCAGCTCAACCGAGCTTAGCAAAAACCAGGGCACACCTCAGACATGGCTGTGCAGTTGGCACACAACGCCGCTAGAGACTGAAATCCCTTCGCTTGGACATTGGGAGCTTGATGGATGACGATGCCCACAAGGTTTGAGATGATGCCTGCATTCACCTTGAATTTGCGTAACTTCAAGGAACCAAACAAAATCAAGAAAAATAACAGGTACCTTCCGGATTTTTTTTGTGACGGAAAGTGACCCATTCAATCCGATGATTTTCGAATGAAACATTGCAATTTTCCATATAGAAAGTTGTTGCATTACCAGCGGGTACCAGTAGAAGTGGATTCACCAATTCTGTTGGGCCCAACGAGAAAATAATAAATTATCGACTCAGCAAATCTAGGCCACCAGGGCATCCTTGTCGTACTTCGCCAGTTCATTGATCAGACCTTGCTGGTGGTTGAACCACCCGACAAGTATGACAGCTGTTGGGATTATCATCCCATATTTTTCGGGTGGCGGAAACTAAAACATGCTTTGTCCGGAAACGAAGCATACCGTATGCCCAAAAATGCAATCTTGAGGTACTGTACCCCATTTTTGGGCAGACCACATTAAAAAGAATAACGTGTAAAATGATGATAAAACCCACCTAAGGGCTGTGCTGCGCACCTGGACAAATCACCACCTAAGGGCTTTGGCGGCTACTCACCTGGATATCACACTGGACCATTCCATCATAAGTGCTATACACACATGCATCCATCCATGATTCCATCAGAACATGAATATACTCACTTTTCCGCTTTTCCGACGCGCGTCTTGGGAACGGCAGCAGCTGCAGATGTCCAGGACGTCAAAAGGATGAACTTGTCGAAGTCGGGATCGATGTAGTCATGCAATAATTTTGAGCTCCTTGGAAGTGGCAAAGGCAGATTTCCATGTGGCCAACCACGCATCCGGAGATTGTGCTCGTGCCTGAGGCACTCGTACCGGAAGGCAGTTAAGCCAGTAGTGAATGGTGTGTGATGAGGGACTGCGATAGGTCACCGGCATGTTGATTCCCAAAACCTTTGCCAAGTTCATGAGATACGTGGTCAGCCATCGAGTGCGTCTCACAAAAATAGCAGGANGCGATAGGTCACCGGCATGTTGATTCCCAAAACCTTTGCCAAGTTCATGAGATACGTGGTCAGCCATCGAGTGCGTCTCACAAAAATAGCAGGAGGCATTGTCTGTCTGGATTCCCATCGCAGTTGCTTAGTATGAAACCATGGTCCATGCGCAGGAAACATTTGCTGGAAATCTGCATATAGTTGAAACCATGACCAGTATTGAATGACACCTGTATCCATGTGAAGAGATTGTATCCATTCCTGTATACAAGGCCAGTCCTCTATACGATAGTGCTCGGCATGTGCTGGTAGCTGAGCCGGAAAAAGCCATGGTCGCATTTCGAGATTATCCAGAACAAGGTCTTTTCGCGCTGTCTCTCCTGTGTCTACTTCTGCTTGTTTCGCCTGGGTTACTGCCAACCTACCTACTTGAACAAACACATGATGCGTCCAATCTCGCATCGTTTCCAGTCGTTTAATCTCATCGACAAGCTGATTACGTAGCTTCAAGATATTGGGATGATTCAAGAATTCGTACGCCGCCAGTGCATCTGCCGCCTGGTTGCCGCAGATTGCCCAATTGTCAAGGGGTGACAAGGTAGGGCTGTTTTGTTGATGGCTATACACTTTAAAGACTCCCTGAAAAGCAGGCAAAACCTGTCGCAAAGAGGAATAAAGCAGCTGGAGCAAATCGTGGTTAGGTTTGTTACAGTTAATCTGGAGATTATCACAACGAGCAAACCTACGGATTCGATTGAACACTAACTGATTGTCTACCCAAAGTCGGAAGGGAAGACCCAGCTGGGTGGCATGTTGAATGGCTATGATAGCTGCGAAAAGTTCAGCCCTGGTGACGGACTGATATCGGCCTGGCAACAATCCGGAGCATACTGGTGTAAAGTCCCATGACTTACTGCAGGTGGCTTGGACTACGCTCCATGATGCTAGGCGGGAGAGTGGGTCCCCGGGGCCTAAACATGAACCATCCGTAAACAGGTCAAGGCAGGCTTGGTCATGCTCATGGCTTGGGTCTGCCGCTTGGTGGAATGGCTGGGCGCTAAGCGCTTTACGGAACGGCTGCAATGACGGGGGTGTTGGAAACCACCCGTGATTGTAGACTGCAGGGCTCATCTGCAGGACTTCGTCCTTTATTTCTGTTGGGCATTCCGCACGTGCAGGTGCAAGAACTGAACAAAACCATTGCCTATGTGTAATGGAATCTGGCTCTCCGCAAAAAGGACATTGGTCGGAAAACGTTTCATCTCTGTGAGGCATATGATCAGCTGTGAAGAAGGTCCCATTCATAACAGTTCGGAGCAAACTACGGTCAGTTGCATCAGTGGGCATTTTCCGTGTTGTGAGCTGTGCATGGGTATGTTGCATGCCCGGGAATGTTTTGCGACACGCAATACTACCTGCCACTTGCTTCTGCCAAGCTTCTGCTACTCTGATCTGTAACTCCTGGATTGGGATGTCCCATAGGTTGATCTGATCGCCTTCTTCATCTACAAAGCTATCCACCTGATTCCAATGCCAATGAAGTTGGTGCATTCGAGACAACAACAAATGACACGGACCTGGCTTGGGGACTTTGTGGCAAGCTCGACTTGTTTCGGTCAAAACTGGTCCAGCGCGATCAACTGAGGTATACTTTCTGGTCTGCAAGAGTGTCTGCCAAATAGCAAAGAATGCAGGGTCAGCGGTAGGGTATGTAACCAATGACAAATGCAGTATGGGAGAGACACCTGGTTTGTGTTCTCCAAGTGCTCTCAGGGCATTGGTTCGCATGTCATCAAAGTGGGCTTTGCCTAGGAACGCTGAAGCTATGCCGTGCATGATATTGGGCCATGCCATGCTTTTGATAGCATACAGTTTCCTTGCATAGGAGGCTTTGGAGCATGCAAGCGTCTTCCATCGTGGTTTAAACTGCTCGATTTTCTGAGTGAGAACGGAGTTGGTCATTTGCTTGGAGTACTGGACATGCCCTCCCAAATCTCTGGTCCAATAGACTACTTGGGTTTCACCGTTTTTCAAAGTTTTTCGTTCCGAGGAGTGGGTGGACCAAAAAATACTTTTCCGGGTATCTAGAGGCATCTCTAACAAGGAAAAAAGTTTGGAAAGCTGGTCATACCCTTTTTGAACATCAGTGGCGTGGGGGGCTGTGATTTCGATGTTATCCACATATGTCCAAAGACAACATCTTGGTACCCTGACTGTGAGCCATTTTTCTGCAACTACATTGATCAATAGCATTCCAACTACACTCAATCCACATCCTTCGGGGAGCCCACTGCTAGATCGCAGTGGCGGGCCGGTTGCCCCACGAATGAAGAAGCGTCGCTCCATCTGGTGCAGTGCTGAGCTCCAAGCTTTTAGGACTGGGGATGGTATTCCTAGCTTGATCGCTATCTTCATGATGGGGACCCTGGGGATATGATTGAACGCTTTTTCGAGGTCACACATGCACCCAGTAAGTGGGGCCCCACTGAAGTAATGCTCTTCAATGTGTTGCTGTATGTTGAACCATACATCTTTTGCCGTTTTTTGGGGATGTTACCAAAGCACTTAGCGGGTACTTTATCTGCAAGAAAACTCAACAGTTGACGAGATCTAATGGAGGACCAGGTACGGTATAGCATGGAGAATACTGTGGTTGGTCTATAGTGTTTCACTTGGGTAGCATCTTGCTGCTTCTCAAGAGCATGGATGATCCCAGTGACGAGGGACATTGGCCATGGGTTCCCCGCTTCGATCCAAGAAAACAGATTTGCAACAGCTTCCAACAAATCAGGTGCCATCCTGAGGATGTCCTGTCTACTCCAGCCATCCGGGCCTGTGGCTGCTCCTGGCTTTTTGCTCCGGACATTCTGGTAGATCTGTTCTGGGGTGATGTTTTCGTATGGCATCTCTGGGTGTTGTGGGATAGCTGTGTCTATGAAATCTAGCAAGGGGTCCCAATGGTCAGAGGCTGTCGTCAGGTGTTTGTCCCATCGAGCGGACCATTCTTTTCCAAAACGCTCGAACAAGGTAACCAAGTCGCCAACATGATTTTCTTGATAAACTTTATCCCCTGGATCCAAAGGTGGCAAATTTTCAACCCCAATTTTTTCTTCTGTGATGACTACCGGCTGCAAGGGCCCTTTGGTGGAGAGCAGTGGTCGGTCAGGGTCGAAGTTTGGTTGGGTTTCACATAGGAAAGCCATTTCATCTGCTGAAATCTCGGTGACTGTGGTGGTCACTTGATCTGTCAGCATCTGGACTGGCTGGACTTTGGGTTTTTGGGCATCTACAAAGACTTTATTGGGGTTATCAGAGTGGGCTTGTTGAACCTTAGCTTTTAGCTCTTTAATCAAGACTGTTTCCAAAGCTCGGACTTCGCTCTCAAAGGCTAAGCACAGGTTCCTTGCGTCCTGCGCTGGCAAAGGGCTATTAGGGAGGTCATATACTGTATTTGGCAAGCGGCTGGGTCTACATGCCCACCAAAGTTGAAAACCTCCCGGAAAACCTGGTGCACTAAGGATTGCTCGCCATTCTCTGGTGAGATGCAAAGTCTTGGAGATACTGGGAGTTTGACTGGGTTGTGAGCTGCGGGCATAGGCTTCAAGCCTTCTGAGCTGCTTGAACCATCGTTTGTGAGTCAGGTGCACTCCATGGAAAGCTGGTTGGTGGTCACCATGTCGCCCTGGTCGCAACAAGCCTTGGTTCTCTGGAACGAGCACGGGCTCAGTGGTTCTAGAGCGACCTTTTTGGCAGTCTAACAGTGGGTGACCTACTGAGTGTTCGCACATGGCCGAGGCACGATGTTCAAACTCCTCCGCAAGAGATACACAAAAGTTATCAGGGGATTGGGCAAAAGAAAAAGTACCTGTGGGCATACTTTGCTTAACTTTGTCCCATGGGATCTTTTTTGGCTGTCGCCACAAAGGGATTTTAGTTGGTTTGCCAAAAGCACGGAATGTTGCACTTAAAACAGCATGGTCTTAAAGGCAAGCTGATTCACCGCTGTTGACATCCAATGTTCTTGCAGCTCTGGGCTCAACCAAAGAAAATCTTTTCGGGTTGCATTTTTACACGTGTTTTTTGGCAAAATGCCAGTTCGCTCCATCTCAAGGTCCTGGGCTTCGCGCCAGCCATGCTGGGACCATACCTCAGTTTGTGAGAGCACCCCATGGATTTGATTAAAATCTCCTGTGATAAAACGTTTTCCTTTCAGCCCCAGTACAAGCTGTTGGGTGAGATGTGACAGAAGGGAATCTGTGTCATTCCTGACGGAGACAGTTTCGGCTCCTTTGGCATGTCCATAGAAAATTGCTCCATGGATCCACTGGTCGCAGTACCTGAACGTGTGTGACAAGATTCTGGCTGACTCTCGTACATCAACTGGCCAGGCATTTGCAATTGGTCTGGACGGCATGGTGGTAAGAAAACCTACGCCTACTTGCTTGCCTCCAACTGAGCTCAAGGCACTAGAACGGTGTGGGGCAGGAGCCCCTGCATAAAATGAGTATTGGCTTCGGTTAAACCGAAGTTCACCTCTGAATTTGCTGACTCCTAGCTGAGTCAGATGACTTTCTGAAACTCCCCAAATTGCATGTTCGCTAGTGGGGAGATCTGAGAAAAAGGCACTTTTGTGCATCAACCCTGTCGGGTTAAATGTCCCGATGGTCAAACCTGGCAAGGCTTCGCTAGGGCCAGGGTTGNCAACCCTGTCGGGTTAAATGTCCCGATGGTCAAACCTGGCAAGGCTTCGCTAGGGCCAGGGTTGGCCGCTTCCCCAATTCGGAAGTGATATCCTCGGACTAGGATGTTCCAAACTTGTGAATTAGAGAGATGAAATCTCAGGCATGCAATGCGGTATCGGGCTCGNCGCTTCCCCAATTCGGAAGTGATATCCTCGGACTAGGATGTTCCAAACTTGTGAATTAGAGAGATGAAATCTCAGGCATGCAATGCGGTATCGGGCTCGAAGCCCCTGTCACTCTGCTGTTTTGCTTCGCTTGCTCAGGAGCGCCTCAATGCGTGTCATTTGATCTTCCAGTTTGGAATCAATCATGGTATGCAATGAGGCATGCTGGCTGTCCATCTGCTTTTGCATTTTCTGTACCTGGGCCCCTAACTGATGTTGCTGATTGTTGATGGTGTTGAAGCTTCCATTCAAATGGCCTACACTGTTGGTAAGTTGCTTGACTTGCTCTTCCAACGCATCAACTCTCGATGCTTGGGGGCCGTGCATGATGGCATCTTCGGACGGTGCAATTGCAGGCAGAGAATCACGCAAGTTTTGCTCGATATTGGATTGGATCTGCGCCAATTGGCTTGCTGTGACTGCTGGTGCGACTGGCTTGGATGGCTTAGGTGCCCATGGATCATCGGTCAGCCAAGGGTCGATGCTTGGGCCATCGGACTTCTTTACGGGAGCCGTCATATGCCTCAGGGTCTTGGCAGATGCGATGATGGAACTGTCCTTGGTGGTCTTGGCATCTTTGATGGTGTCATTATGGGATATCAACACGTCCCCGTGGTCCATGGTGAAAACCCAGTGGGACGGATGCTGTGTGGCTTGTGCGGACCAAAAGACACCATCACCTGCTTGACCTTGTGGCTGTCCTGGCCTTGCCGGCCATTGCCAAAGTCCAAAGACTTTTTGCAGGCTGTTTCGGGTGGTACCCCATGGCAGTGGACCTACCTTGTATGACATAGTGGCATGACCATCAAGGTAATTGACATCTGGTCTCAAGGCATGATGATCAGCTTCGGCAACTCTCACTCCAAAACGGTCACCGTTCCTGACCAACCACGATTGCTGTGGAGTGGTCTGGTTGATCAAAGCTGATTCAGAGAAATTCTTCTTTGGCATCCATATGACTCTGTACTTGGGATCAGGTGCTCGTCCGCTATCCACCCGAGGTTCGCTGTACAATCCCCCTTGACCATTTAATTCCATGAGCAGGGATGCGGACTCTGCTTGGATTCTGAAAGTAGTGGCAAACAAATATGCATCTTTGGGTGGCGTCTTTTTGAAGTGCTTGTCAAGATACTGGCGATCCCAAATGTCCAGGATGTGTTCTTGAGGCAGGCTAGCCAATGCTTCAAGTTGCAGAAGTTGCTTGACTGGACCCTGGATCATGCTTGCCCACTCAGCTTTCAGCTGGTCTCGGTATGCCAAAATCCGGAAGACCTGAGTCTCAATCTCATCCACCTTGACACAGGTATCTGGCCGGTGTCTTTGCACAGCTTTGGCCCCGATTTGGAGCATGGCGGCGGTCAGAAGGATGGGCTCATCCGTGTCACTGAAATGTGCTGGGAACTTGACAAGTTGCTTGGCGGCTGGCACTCGTTCATCTGCGTGATCCAAAATCAGCAGTGCAAGTCCTTCGGTGGTCACAGGCTCGTTCAATTGAAAAAAGGGCAGTGCCTCGTTGACATTCACTACGACCACCCCCTTAGCCCCCTGCTTGATCTGATGCAAAGCTATCTGGTTGACTTTTTGCCCGTCATGTTGCTGAAAGATAGCATCAGGCACAGCGATCTGAGTGGCTCGAAGGACCACTGGTGCTTTGGCAGGGGCTGCACGTTTGTTGGCTCTGCGGCCTACTGGCTGTCCACTCTGTGCTTTCTTGGCAATTGCAGAGTGAAGTTCGGACTGCAGCACAATCTGGATTGGTGGTTTGGCCATACTCGCTTTGGTCTTCAAATCTCTCCAAGGCTTGGGGGACGCAAGTGTGTTTTGGATTCCATGTTGGCCGAGTGCTGAAATCAGTTGTTGTGCACATGTATGGGAGCGCTGAGGATCCACTCCGTGGGATTCAATCAGCTGTTGCAGGGCCAAATGCATTTGCTCTGTCGTCATTCCTCCCAGAGAGAACGGTGTTGATTCATAGTGTTGCAGGCAGTCACTTTCAAATTCTGCCCTCATGGCGACAGCTCGGAGATAGCACATTGGGGTCGGAGTACCCAGTGTTCCATGTTCATGAATCCATGCAAAGGCTTGGAACCCACAATCATAGGGGAAGTGGGTATGGATTGTGACGGCATGCCAGGTCATGTTTTCATACTGTTGGAAACAAGGCAAACGCTTCAAAATCTCAAGCCCGTCAGGAGTGGAAAACATGTCAATGTGATCGTCTTTGATTTGGATTTGCAACGGTGTCCAATGTTGATCTAGAAGAAACACTGTGTGACATCGAAAGGTCTTTGATTGGTCCTTTGCACGATCAATGGAACCAAAAACCCATTCTTCCATGGATGCATCAAGGTCTGCAAGATTGGCCGCTACCAAAGGCACAGTAGTGTTGAGACCCCACACCTGCAGTGATTTCATGTAAAATGCCATCTCATCGGAGGCAATCCACCCTCTCTGATTCCAGAGGACTTGAAGTCGCTCGGTCAGTGTCGGACATCCCAAGGCAAACTGATGTGGATGAAACTCGCACGGATCAAGTGGCTTGAATGCATCACGGATAAATATGATTTGGCCATCTGTCAACAGCTGAGAAATTGGTACATACATACCCATTGCATCTGTGGGTTTCCAGGTGATGTTGGGATCAATCTGATGACCTTCTGCCACTGTCAGTTGTCCGACTGTGGTTCCTTTTTTGACAATGACCTGATGCAATGCTTCGCCCCACTGAGCAGTGCGGACTGTAAGGTGGATGTCTTCACCTGCGGCTGTGGCTAGTCTATCGAAAACTGGTGCAGATGGCACACTGCTCCTGGCAGGTTGTGGGATCCTAACTGTGGGAACTGTCTCGGATGCTTCGTCCGTGGCATGATCCAATGACTGATCATGCGTACTGTCTCAACAGGAGTTGTCTTGGCTCTTTTGACCTGTGGCATGATCTTGGTCGCACTGCATGAAGTGTGGAAACTAGCAATCCCTCCTGTGTCAGAATAGGCATCTGTCGCATGCAGAGGCCGCTTGTGGTGGATTGAGTTAGCCTCGGGTTGGGAGGGGCCCTCATTCAATGGGGAATGGGGCATGGCCTGAAAACTCACATGGGAGGGGGCGCTGGCAATGAATGAAGTCTCAACAGCATCTTTGATGGGCTTTGAAGTTCCATGTTCTACCTGACCTGGATGAATGTCACTTGCTCCTGGGTTTACATGTGCATTGGCTGCTTGATCAATCAGGTCACTGGCAGTGTCGTGATCAGGATGACGCTTTGCTGCTTTCCTGGAGGCTGCACATGCATGGGGGTCTGCATGAGGATGGGTGGGGCCCATTCCTGGCTGGAAGGGCGTGGCCTGAAAACTCACATGGGAGGGGGCGTTGGCAATGAATAAGGTTTCAACACCATCTTGAATGGGCTCGGAAATTCCCTGTTTAGCATGATCTGACTTGAGGTCGCTGGCTCTTGGTGCTGGGTGTGCATTGTCTGTTCGTGCGGTCAAGTCACTTGCAGTTGCATGATCCGGATGACGATTCACTGCTTTCCTGGCTGTCACAACTTCATGGGGTTCTGCAAGGGGTTGGGTGGGGCCCATTCCCGGCTGGAAGGGCATGGCCTGAAAACTCACATGGGAGGGGGTGCTTGCAATGAATGAAGTCTCAACACCATCTTGGATGGGTTTGGCAGGCCCATGTTCTACATGTGCTGGATGAATGTCGCTGGCTCCCAAGTCGGCATGCGTATTGTCTGATCTATGAATCAAGTCACAGGCAGTGGCATGATCAGGATGACAATTCACGGTTTTCCTGGCTGCTACAACTTCATGGGGTTCTGCAAGGGGTTGGGTGGGGCCCATTCCCGGCTGGATGGGCGTGGCCTGAAAACTCACATGGGCGGGGGCGCTGGCAATGAATGAAGTCTCACCACCTTCTTTGGTGGGCTTGGAAGGTCCATGTTCTGCAAGTGCTGGATGAATGTCACTGGCTCCTGGATGTGCATCTGTCAAACTGTGATGGCATGAAGTTGTGAGATTGTACCTGGTGGTCTGAGTTGAACTGAAGGGAATGTGCATTGTCTCTGGGGGACATGTGGTGGGTGTGGGGCCCTCTTCCGGCTGAAGGGGCATGGCCTGCAAAACATGGGAGGGTCGAATCTCGGATGCATCGTGCCTGCCATGATCAGGTGCGAGAGTTGGCGTCTCGCGCATGTGAATGTCATCAGTGTGCAACTCTTCAGAAGGAGTGTCTGGTCGAGTGGCTTCTGGTGAAGTCCTCTGCAGATCTTGACTCCAAGGATCACGGACAGCAAGTGGCGTATGCTCGGATGCAGCTGTCCAAGGGTCCTGACCTACCATGGCCGGATGCTCGGGTGCATTTGCAACAGGCTCGGATGCTCGGATGCCAATGGGATAGTACTCGCAGACCTCAGTGTCGGTGGCGGGAATGGCATCTGGATCTTGGGGGATTTCCAAGGTTCGTGACACACTTTGGGTGAACCATGATTCTTCGCTTTCTTCCCCAAAACGTTGGTGAATGGCCTTTTCAAACAATTGCATGGAGGTAGTTTTGGTTGGGTTCTTCCACCATTTGTCCCGGTCTTGCAGCAATTGGTGAATCAATCCCCCAAGAACTTGATCAGGATGTGGATGCGTCGGAAGAATTCCTTGTTGTCCCAATTGATGAAGGACATTGGCACATACCCATCCAGATTGGATTGGAGATGCGAGTTGGCCTACTCCAGCAAGGTCCAATTTGAGTGGGATTCCCCGGGTTGGGTTCACATGGCTAGGAAAAAGACCACACAACAGGGCAACTTCTTGCGGGTGAAGATGTCTCATCGCTTGGAATGCCGCTTGCTTGGAGTTGAACAGTTCCCCCAAAGGTGCTAACTTTCCGTACAACCCTTTTTGCTGGATTCTGGCTGGATTGAAGCCCTCACTTCGGCATCCGCATGCGCAGCTGGTGAGTTGATTTCCCCACGAATGGGTCGCTGTCGGCATCGCTTTGTACAAATCCAGAATGCTCGCTACAATGCCCTTTGGCTGTGCACTGAACATGGCATGCTCATGGATGTTCAGGATCAACTGCTCAATATGTTCTGGTGGCAAGTGCAGAAGTCGTGGAATGACATGAACTATGCTGGGTTCAAAACTCTAGCATGGTACCTGCGGAATATCCTGAATGTCAAGACTTGGATGGTAAAGAACTGCCCACCATCTGGTCCTATGGGATGGCCATGTCTTGTGCAGGTGTAGTATCGCCTGTCTGCATTGAAAGCCCGTCATCAAACAGAATTGGTTGAGGATTCCCTGAGCCCATGGGGAGAAAAGAACTTCCTTAGTGCACTCCATGATGATGCACAGGCATTTCAAATAGAAACCCAAACGAAGAAGCCCAGGAAATGATCCACTTCGTTGATCAAACTGCTCACGTTGGTCTCCAAGGGCGGAGAATGGTTGGCAAGCCACTCCTCCCGATAGGAGTTGTGATTCAATTGATGCCGCATGAATGGCATATATTGTCCTGGGGTCATTCAGGTCTCCCTCAATCACTGGAATATTGGTCTTACTTCTAAGCCATTGACAGAATCGTGGGTTGAAATCATTGTAGCATGCTGTCTGAACTCCGTTGTGATGAAAACCTACCCCCATAGCCCCAATGCCGGCACATGCTTCGATGATGGAGAGGCGATCTCGAATGTCTGGATTCAATCTCTGAAAGAACACTGATTTGTCAGTAGGTTCAAGCCAAATCTTTCCTCCAATGGTGGTCTTGCGAAAATTCAACATCACAGCAGAACCCTTGGAAGGATCTAAATTGACAGTGGTGTAGAAATTCACTTTGTGGATACAAGAACATCCAATGGAAGCACCTGGGATACGGAAGGCTGTGTCAGCCATCAATGACACTGTGGCCCCATCAATCGATTTCTGCAAATCAGACTCCAGAGACAACTCCATGGCTGCACGACGCAGGGGAGGACTGGAGCTCAGGAAGGAACGGACAACCCCAAGTCACTCGCCCTGCCCAAGCATTAGTTAGAACCGGTGCACCGCTGGTAGGGGCCTTTGGGCCGACACCTACATGAATATACTCATGCAGTTCTTATTTATCTACAGTTTGCAACATAATCCATAAAAATATTTCCCCAAAAGACAACACCCCAAAATCATCAATTTTATTTTGAATTTCTATTACTATAAACAATCCATAAATTAGAAACCTTTTGACCAACATCTATGTAGTAACTCGCCGAGTAACCCTCACGGCGATAACCTTCAGCTCGCCGCTGAGGCCATCATACACAGCCTGCAAATTGGCCGGCAAGCAGCAACATCAGGGAAGCAGCAGCAGGCAAGCACCAGCAGGGGAGCAGAAGCAGGCAATCACCAGGCAAGCAGCAACCAGGTGCCCGATTGAAAGATTCATCAAATATAATTGCTAAAAAATGTCAAAGTACAAAAATTCAACTTTTTCCACACGCACGGCTCGGCGCAGGAAGGGCTTCACGTCAAATTCCAGCGTTCAAATTTGGTGATCGGAGAAGCTGATTGAAAGATGAAAGATGAATAGCATAAGACGTCTGGATCAGCATGTCTAAATCATTCACCATTGAAGATGAACTAGTTCATTTGTTTACGTGTTTATGCACTTGCAACCTGCTGGGGTTTCGAGAGGAAGGGCTTCATGTCTGGTGCCACGAGCTCTTGAGCGCGGCGAAGCAGCGAGGCGACGCGTGGAATCTCCTTTGTGATGAGCTTTTAGCATCTGCAGATGTTTCTGACAGTGGTGCAGGATTTATTTAGGAGAAACAGACATCAACAGATTTTCGATGAGATTTGGCGGAAAATCGGTTCCGATGTCTGCCAGGTATGGACAGCTTTGTCGTTGCCAGAGACTGGCGTGGCTGGACAGCTCTACACACAGCTGTCAAGAGTGGACAGGTGGGAGATCTCAGTATTTTGGATAGGGATCCGAGCAAGAGATGCGGTTGAAGATTGCGTCAACGGGTTGTCTCGATCATTTTATCGGGAACATGGTGAAATATACATGTGACATTCATGAGATGTCATGCATTTTCCTTTGGCAACGTGCGATTTTATTTTCCTGAATTCTTATATTATATCCCCAATGCATTCGCAGTATATTCCTTTCATGTCCCCATGATATTCCGATGATACCAGATTGGGAATAATTGATTAACTAATAGCCTCAATTAGTCATTATTGACCCTTAGCAAACATAGGTTGTGTCTTGCCCATGGCGTGTAACAGTCAGTAAAAGGGTTCCTTACTAAACACGATCTCCAAATGGTGCAGATAGTTCATTGAAGTTTGTGACATGGATTTGGCAGGAGTGAAGTGGGGAGTTGTGTCGCCGGATGCTCTACGAATTGGGTTGCAGCAAATTTTCTTTCGAAGGCTGTTGTGTTCTGATGCTTCTGGGTATCGGACATTTCCGAATCATGCATGCAAAGGTTGGCTTGCACCTGAGTACTTTCGAGTGCCCCTGCTTTTTTGTTGCATGGCCTTTATGGCAAATCTGTGCATGAATGACATTCATCACATGCATATGTTTTTTGTGTGCATTCATGCTTGCATCACAGTCATGAAAACGGCATGCATGCGTCGTCATCATCATAATCATCATCATCATCATCATCATCATCA
Source organism: Symbiodinium sp. clade C Y103 (assembly GCA_003297045.1). Lineage (NCBI taxonomy): Eukaryota > Dinophyceae > Suessiales > Symbiodiniaceae > Cladocopium > Cladocopium sp. clade C. Next base: position 181,898 of record BGPT01000175.1, on the reverse strand, counting down.
TCATGCATGTGACTAGGGGAAATTTGGCTCAGACTTGTGTTGTGATATGGCTCATTTTGAGCAGGCGTCACTTTTGGCCACCGCATGGGCCAATACCGATGGTGTCAAGGAAAGGGACCTGAAGCATTCCATCGTCCATGTTTCCAGCCACAAAAAATCAGAAGAGGTAGGAAACTTAGTGGCAATCCAATTGCTGAGATGACTAGTGTGCTTGAGTGCAGTGTTGCTGTTGTTTTTGATTTTTTTGTTCATCCAGGTGATTTGAAGAAGAATGTGGAAGTGATTGGGCTGGCGATCAAACACTGTGGACTCACAGACCATCGCTTGCCATGTTTGAGCAGGCAGCGCACCAGTTTTTCTCTTTAGCACTTCCCAGAGGCCAAGATTTCTGCAGCATCTGTGATGTTGTTAGTCATGCATGCATGGCTTCTTGTTGCTACATGCATGTGTGATTTTCCCATGCATGGATTTTGAATCACATGCATGCATGATGTTGTCATTTGCTCTAAGGTACCAGGGCAAAACTGCATGCGAAAATTGCAATGAGACTGGTGTACGCGTTCTCCCGTGTGGCTAAGTTCTTTGATTCAATTTCAAAACCAAGGCTGTGCATGCATGTTATAGTTAAAGCTGCATTTTCTTTGCATTTGTTTGAGGCGACCCCATCGCCCACGATGTCCTCAAATCAGAAGGATCTACACCATTGCCAACTTGCCCATTCCAGGTGCCTGTCTGTAATGGTGTGCATGTTATAAGCTTTTTGTTTTTGCCACTGGTTCATGCCACAGGAGATGGTGACTCAGATTCATACTCTGATGGAACTGACTCTAGTGGCAGCGACAGTGATTCTTGCCTGCATGCATGTGTGTGTATGTGTCCTTTAGCTGGTGGTCCAAATTATCAATCTTCTGCCCAAGGAAGATGAGACCCTGGCATCAACCATGTCTTCATCTGGTGCTGGGGGGCCAGGTTTGAAAGTTGATGCTCTGAGTTAAAGCATTCAGCTTCCTTTGCTACTGTGCCAAATGCGACCAAAGAAGTGGCACCAAGTCAGGCAAAGGATGGTAGCTCTTCGAAGGGTGGGCTGCAGCCAGACTTGACAGCTGAAGTTGTTCGCGCACAAGCCACCCCATCCAAGGGCTGTACCTTGCATGCACGTCATGGGGACCAGCATGTTCTTGTCAAAGATATAGGATATAGATATGTCGTCCAGTTTGTAAAAATAGATCTCGAGGTACCCCGGCCGCTTTGGAGACTCGATGTGAAATGCCTGAAGGGACAGATATCATGCATGCAAGCATGTGTAGGTGCATGTCTGTATTTTGTGTGCTTTTGTGTATTTAGCAGGATTGGGTACTGCACCCGGCTCTACGCCCCCAAGTGCTGTGGCGTCAAAGCGCATCTTGACAAACTACGTTGGCAACTGTTGGTTCTCAATGCCTTTCTTTGTCTAGAGTTTGTGTGTGCTTTCATTGCCCATCAAGGTAGACTACTCTTGGAGTTGGATCTTGAACTTGAAGAGTTGGAGTTGCTTCTCCTCAAAAAAAGAAAGTTGAGATGACAAGGGATGCAGTCCGGGTCAAAGCCTACTACCCAAAACCAGCACCACCTGCAGTATGTCCGGCACTCATCATTCATGTGCATGTTGTGTGAGCATCCCTGTGATAGTAACCATGCATGGCCATGCGCATTAGGCCCTGACAACTTGGACACCTTGCCGATGGAGCTCTCGCCCAAGGTCAAGGATGTATCTACTGAGAAACTCATGTGGACTCCGGGAAGTTCGAACGAGTCACTCCCAACACCAGAACATGACTCTTGTTCACGACACTGGGCCAAACTCGTTGAAGAGGAAAGAATGAATGATGAACGTGAGGCACAAAAACGTGATATGTTAAATGCTTGCTTGATGGAAGCTGAAGTGAAGAATGGATTTGTGCCACTGTCTGGCACTGCACCCGGTATGGATGAAGAATCCAACTGTGACAGTGTTTCTGACACAATGCACGATGACTCAAGTGATGAAGGCCCAGGACGTGATGGACAGGTTGGTCACTCACAAGACTGTGCCAATCAACATGTGGAGTCTGGAAAAGTACAGCCTTCCAGTGATTGCATTGGGTTGCGAACTGATGTTTCTTGAGTGCGTGCATGCTAGCTAGCTATGTGTGCATTCTGTTTTTGTAGCATGCATGTACGTATGTTATCAAACGTATGTTTGTGAATCCAAGGTTCCTGGACCTCCACCTGGATGTGAACGCTGGGTTGAAGCTGCAACTGAAATGGGACCACCGGTAACCAAACGTCGGGGAAGGAAACCAAACAACCCACCACCAGCTGATGGTGAACCGAAGGCGAAAGCGAAACCCAAAGCCAAACGAGCCCCCAAGGCCAAATCGGCCCCGAAAGCCAAACCGGCCCCGGCCCCGAACGCCAAATCAACCCCGAAAGCCAAAGCAAAAGGCAAGGCAAAGGGAAAGGCCAAGGCAGGAGTGGCAACTAGCATGCATGCTGAGGAACCTGAACCTATCCTGGAGGGGCCGACCCCAGCTACCCCGGAGGAGCCTAGCATGGAGGAGCCTGCCCCCGGAGGAGCCTACCTTTGGAACGTCCCACTGGTGCACCTAGCAGTAGCAGCAGACCCGAGCCAAAGGCCAAGGCAAAGGCTAAGGCCAAAGCATACAGCAGACGCCCCTTGACTGCTGAGCAGAAGCAGCTGAAATCCAGGAAAGCCAGTGCATACCACAACACCAAGCGAGCTCAGCTGAAGCTGTGAATGAGCGAAGATGTGGCAATTATGAAAGCACGGGAGGTTCCTTAGTTTGTATTGTGCATGTGTGCATGGCAACAAGTCAACATATGTTTCAAAGCATCCATGCATACATGCATGTCCCTTGAGTTGGAGTTGGAACTGTAGGCTATGGCCCGAGTCCTGGCATGATGTGTGGTTGGAGCTGGCTGGAGCCAAGTATATAGGGGATGCAATACAATTCCAGAACAGGACTTCCATGAGATTTTGTTTTGCATGCATGGCCATGCATGATGAACAATGGGTTTTGTGCAGGAACTGGGTCTTGGCCACCGGATGACATTTCAAGTGCCACTGGAAGACAGGCATGCATGACAGCTCATTCATGATCCATCATGTTCATGCATATCATGCACAAACCCATTTATATCAAGTCAACACCAAAGCATTCATAAACTTGACAAGCCAGCGGCTGACCAGGATGAAGCAACTGCAGGGGAACCCCAATCTAGCGCTGAGGCAGCTGCAAGTTCATCAGTGCCAGTACAGATGATGCAGCCTACCCCAAAAAATACGGCAACACCAGTGCTGGAGGGTGGTCGCAAAATACCTTACAAAGCAAGACCGGACAGCAAACCAGCAAGCAGCGGTAGAGCAACTGGTGTGAGCAAAGTAGCCAATGTACCCAAGCAACCCAACGTGAGAGTCCCACCCTAGCCGCCACCGTGTCCAGACAAACTGCCAGAGCCGTGGTGGCCCCCTATCCCTCCACCACCAAAGAGACCAGGCAGAGCACCACAGTCAAGACAGTCAAGCAGGGAAGTTGGTTTCAAACTTGTTACTTGATTTGCTCCACTCCTACTCTGCATGCAAGGACGGACTTCAAGCCTCCATGGAGAAATTCTGGAGGCCCCATGTCATTGTCTTGTTTGTGACGAATTGACTACATGTTTGAGCATATATTTGTTGAGGTTATGGGGCCTCAGTTGCTGGGCTCTTGGAACATAGCTGATGCGTACTTTGGGCGCTGAGTTGGAGTTTAAAAATGCTCGCTATGCAGCATGTAACCATGCATGTCACAATCTTCACAGGTGCATGCATAAACCACAAGCTGATTTTTAAAAAAAAACATGGCATGTGTGGAGGTACAGAAAGATGAGTTGGCTGGTGGATGCCATGGGAGCAGGTTTTGCCCATCCCCCCCCTCTGCTGGCATTGCGAGTTCCACATGCATGCGTTTTGTTTTTCCACATCGGGATCATTGAGATTTCGGAAATGCCTCATGAATGACTCTTGTGAACATGCATGTATGCATGCATGTGCTTGTGTTGCAGTGTGGCTGATGGATTCACGCTCTGCTACTGCTATATAGCCATGCCTTTCTGGGAACGTGGCTACTCCGTTGTCCCGTCTTTAATTCATTGTGGCGCCCCGAAGGCTGGGTGTTGTACATGGTTTTGTTGCAATGGTATGAGATGGCATGAGGTTCTCAGATTTACATGCATGTATTTTTCACTGGCAGGTGCTGATAGGAACAGTCGGGCCCTGAGTGGTTTAGCAACTGTGATGTGTTCAGGTCTGAACATGGTTGGTATTGCATGCGTTTGCAGGTGTTGCTGATGCTTTGGAATTCCTCGCTTCCTTGGGATTCTCCACAGTTCCAATGTGTGGAACTGTTCAGTGGCCGTGGCCATGCCAGCAGAGAATGGTCCGGTGCTCAGGTGTGGTGAGAGATGCGTTGATCCTAGAGAGCTGCAAGATATTTCTAAACATATCTGAGCCAAGGAAAAGATGTGGCTTCAATGTGGCCCAATACGATGTGTTGTATGGGAAGCATACCAGCAAGCCCCATGCAATGGATTTCTTGAGTCCCCAGGGCTTCGATTCCCAGTCTAAGCTGCATCCATGCATCCATGCATGCATGCGCCCAGCATATACATTTTCCCAAGGCTGGCCCTCTTCTCGTGTTTGATGCTTGCACCTGGCTGCCTGGGATTGTTTGGACCTGATTGTGCCAGCTTCGGAGTGCCCAATCTTGGTACGACCATGAGATCTTTATTGCACAATGGGATCGGCCTATTGTCACGCAGAAATGTGCTTGATGGCAACATGTGTGCAAGCAGGTTTCTTGTGTGCATTTCATGTGCAGCTCATGCATGCAAATGTATACAATATTTTTTGGGATGCGGGGATGGTTTGAACATGCATCGTTGCTCCTGATCAACCAAGGCTGGTGCTTTGTTGCTTGGTTGTCCTCTGCGTTCATGCAATTTTTATAGTCGAGCAGCCGCGGCAAACATTTTTATTTTCCAATTTTCGTTGGCAGTGGCTTCAAGAAAAGATTGCATATGTGCCCTGTCTAATTTGGGTGATGTGCATGCAAGTGTGTGCATGCATGCGTGAACACAATTGTGCATACATCAAGCCAGGTGTATTCTGCGAATTGGTGGATGGCTTATGGTGGTCCTACCCCAAAACGGCAGCAGGCGAGATCCAACTGGAAAGGCATTGCAGGTTTAGACTCGGGACCTATGGCAGCTGCGACTATGAGAGAGCCCACGCAACAAAAAACCACATGCAGTGAGCTTAGCCTTTCAAGAAGAGAATCTTGAAATTAGTATGTGTGTGTGTGCGCATGATTTTGCAAATATTTGAACTAGCCTTGTGGTTGTGAAAATGAGGCCGAAAGGATGGCAAATGGCCTGGCAACAAGAATTTAAAAACCTCAGGGAGCCTGCGAAGTGAATTGTGCACGCGTACATTGCTACAGCAGGGTTTCATGGTAAACCATGCATATTTTTGGTTTATGATTTTTGTTCCAGTTTGGCTGAGGATTTACCCGCCTCGCTTTGGCAAACGGCTGCTGCAACTCTGGAACACCGAAGATCCACCCAGCCATGCACTGAGGACAGATACTGCAATTTACTTGCCATGCAAGCATGGTGTTTTTTTTAATCTTGCATCATTCATTGCTATGGCTTGTGAGGATCAAATATGATGCAAATGTCCAATTGTCGGACAAAGAGTTGTTTGAATCCCTGCCACTGAAAAATCCATGGCTGGATGCAGACATGGTAACAGTTTTCTGTTGCTTGATGAATCATCCCAAAACGGTGATTCCAGACAGTTGGCTTAAGACGATGGAATCCTTCAAAGAGGAGCTTCTGAAGGAAACAACATGTGATAGAGAGTTGTTGGAACTTTACAACAACCTCACAGCTGACCAATAAACATGTGGCCATGGTTCAGCTGTTTTGCAAAATGTTGCACCAGGGGGTCAGTGCGAAACGGGCGCAAAAAAGAGCGAAACGAGCGCAAAAACGTGCAAACGAGCAAAAGAAAAAACATGCTCAAATTAAACAAACATTTTGAAGAAAACCGAATCAGTTCTTTTTCAACCCTGTGGCATTCATATCAGCTCATGTGGCAAGAGTTGGATGTGGTCATGCATGTACTCCCACAGCTTGCATTCATGTGAAAACAGATTACGCATGCATGGAAATGGCAGTTTTTCCTCAAGGTTGCTTTGAGACCTGCTGACCTGGTTTCTGTGAGTAGGGACACCTTAGAGCTAGGGGCAGGCATGCTTAGACTGAACACAGCGGCCTCGGACGAAGCTGACCTGGATAGACTAATTCAGGCACATGTTTTTCCAGTCATGCATGCATGCAATGTGTTGTGGAATCCTAATCATCCCAAAGTTGCGTGTGTGATTGCATTGGGCTGGAGAAAATGGAACGTGTTCGACAGCTTCAGGCCCATATCCTTAGTGAACCTACGAGGCGTGTGGATGAGACACCGCCGGGAGCAGTTGCACCCAGTGTGGTTCTCAGAATACAATGGCACTATATGTTCATGCATGCACATCTACTTTCAAAAATACTTTAATTAACTATAAGATCTCAGGTGCGCGATACTATGCGGAAGGTGAAACTGGTCAACATGCTCCTGGGACCAAGAAGGCGCAAACAATGAAACTCAATGCACATGTATGTAGATGTATGTGGCCATGTATTATGTGATCTTCACAAAATGCTGCCAGGTGAATTTGGCTGACGCTGGCCTTCCAAAGGTGACTGCCACAGGTTTTCTGGATCAGCTGTGTTATTCATTATCGCAACTTGCTCAATGACATGTTATGCTTCAACTGGTCTTGAGATGTGGGCGTTGTTATTGTATATTGAAGTTCCAAGAGATGAGGTTGAGTCTATGACCACTCCATCTCCTGATTCTGGCCCAAAGGCTGACAAACATTCATGTGGGGCAATGAAGTATATGTGCATGCATGTATCTTTATAGATTTCAGCTTCATGCACTTGTCAGGAATCTGGTGCATGCATTGCTGGTAACGCTGTGTCACCAGGACAATGGTATATATATATATAGTTTGCAAAGCCTGTGCCAGATTATGCATGCATGCATTGGTGCATGTTGGTTGCGTGCATGTCTTGTCAAGTTTTGATCAAACAAATGTGCAAATGTGCATGCATATGATTGCCAGGACTTGTCAGTCAAAGTTCGCCTGAGAACACACCTCAACAAGTGGGAGAAGAAGGATGTGCCATGACCAGTCGAGTGATCAGAAGGTCCCTCGTGCATGACTTTGAACATGATGGACCTGATGGTCCTGGTGGTGCAAATGCTGAGTCCAGTTGAACCAACACCCCCCACAGTGGAGCCAACGCTGGAGCCGACACTGGAGGCCACTGCCAGAGGAGCCGTCAGCTGTTGTGACCCCGCCAGTTGTGCCAAAGGCTCCGGAGACAACAGCTACAACTCGTACTCAGGCAGTGCTCCAGGCCAACAAACAGCGCCGGGATAATTCAGCAGAGGCCTTAGAACTGGCCAGTCTACATGCTCAAGTACATGAAGCTGAGGATCAGAAAACAACCCCTCGAGTTCCTGAGAAAGAACCTGCAAGTGAGATCCCATACCCCAAAGACAAGCCTGTTGAGAAAAAACACCGCCTGTGGTTCCAGGTGCTGTGCTGGAGCGTGGGAAGAGTTCAGTGGCTTTGATGATTTCCCCACCAACCACTGGCTTGCCAACTGTGAGATATGGTGTGCCTAAAGGTGCTACAGGACCTTCGCCCCGTGTTGAAGTTGAACGACCTGCACCTGGTGACCTTGCAAAAGCACCTGCGTCTACAGTTGAAGCAGCACCTGCTGCACCGCATATGGAACCTCCGCCCACTGGGGAACATGCAGAAGCACTACTGCCTCCCACTATGGTCCCCAACCCTCCAGTGGCCAATGCTCCTCCCACCACTGTGGCACTACACCCTGATGCCCCTCCCGATGTTGACACGCAACAGCTTTTGGATGAACTCAGGAAAAGGGTGGGTTGGAATGTCAACTATGTTTGATTGAAAGCTAGAAGTTGTCTAGAAGTTGTTTTTACAAGCTGTTTGCCTTGTCCAGGAATGGGAAAAAGCCGGGTACCTATGACAGGGTGGACCATCAGCCACTTTGACGTTGTGATTTGCTATGGCATGCATGCGTGATATAGTTTCCTTTGCAATGGCATTTGTGAATGCATGTTGACTTTAACCTATACTTGCAATCAAGATTCGTCGCCAAGTGATGAACTCTGGATCCCAGGAAATGATCGATGCCTGGAAAAACAAAGAAACCCGTGCTTCAGCAGAATAGCACTTCAAAAAGGTAATGATCAAGTCATGCATGTTTGTCTATCATATCATGATGCGATTGGCTAAGGCCCGAAAATGAAGGAAGCATCTCTCAAGACGGGTCAATTTTCGGATGTCCAGGCAGTAGTCAAGCAGATGCGATCCAAGAAAGTGAAGGACGAAGATACCGAGAAACCAGTGACGAAATATATGCTCAAAGAGATTTACAAGTGGGATGAGTGCTGGCCTCAAACTGGCATGCATGATCAAATTTTGTTGCTGATGCCAATACAAACCTCCATGCATACCTATTTTTCCCCCTGAGTTTTGGTGCTTACTAAGTCAGATGATCGAAACTGCGTGGAAGTGGGCTGACAAGAATGGGAAACTGACAAAAAAAGCGGTGAATGGTGCTGAGTATACTGAGCTTGAAGTGGATAAAGTGAGAAAGAAAAGCAATGAAGCAGAGTCCACCATGACTTTGGCAGCTGGATGTGTCTTTCAGGACTTTCGTGTTGCGGGTTACTTCCTGCGCCATGCTTTTTGATCTGCAAAATTCGTTAGGGTGTATGTATGCGTGTGTTTTGCCATGTGGCAGGACAACACAGGCAGCATCATGGATGCAGTGGATGAGGTAGACCAAGGACCAACGGGTCTCTCTGCACCGTCTGCACCAACATCAGCAACTGCTGCTGCTGCCATTCCGTATCTGGCAAGCATTTTGCATGCATGTGCATATTGTATATGAAACATGGATATCCATATAGATCTAGATCTATGAATGGGCAGTTTGGATTCTGGTCTGACGAAGGTTTGCATGCATGCACGTGCTTGTTTTTGCTACCGCCGGCCGTAGCGGACTCGGCGTTTTTAACGTTTTTTTTTGCATATTTTGTTTACTTGATCTCACAGACCTTCGAGTGGGTTGGGGTGGGGTGGGGGGGTTGTGGAAACGTCTCTTGCACTTGCTCACATCTTTGATGCTACCTTGCACAACGTCTTCTTGCACTTGCTCACATCTATGATGCTACGTTGCGGATGCTACGTTGCATAACGTCTTCTTTACTTGATCTCGCACACCTTCGGGTGGGTTGGGGTGGGGTGGGGGGGTTGTGGAAACGCCTCTTGCACTTGCTCACATCTTTGATGCTATGTTGCACAACGTCTTCTTGCACTTGCTCACATCTATGATGCTACGTTGCATAACGTCTTCTTTACTTGATCTCGCACACCTTCGGGTGGGTTGGGGTGGGGTGGCGACATTTGATGAAAATGTTGACTTTGAAACGCAACTGTTGGAAGAACTCCTTGAACATTTTGAGACTGGAGCACGGGCCCCATGTGATCAAGCAGCATCATGCGAAATTGCTGGTTTGCAATATTCATTCCAAGGCTGACAGAGCCCTCCTGTGTTTCTGCTTGCTGGATCACGAGCGGCTTGCGGCTTCCAAGTGGATGTCAGTGACTCAGGCAGTTGGCTTGGCATATGCATGAAAAATCTGTCTTAGGCCATGCCAACGTCTTGATGCGAATTGCATCCTGGGACCAGCCTGCACACTGGAGTCGGAATCTCCATGCATTGATCTCCCGATGGAACCTTTCCATACCAGTGTCTGTGAGCAGTGTTTGTTGCCCTTGCTTGTTTAGAAACAGAGTATCGAATGTTCCATGGCCAATACTCAAACTTCGGGATTGGCTTGAGATCATTTTCCGGAAGACTGGTGGCGCATTGATCATGAATGGATTTGGGGTAGGCAACCTTAGCACGAGAATGAGCTGCGTGCTTTTTGGCAACTCTATGAAGGTGTGCTGCCTTCTCATGAAGTGTTCACAGCACATCGTGGCCGACTTAGCAGAGTGATCCCCATATCCTTAAGTACACAGTATAATTATCATGAATTGAAAATGTCGAAGAGGTGTTCATGGTGGCAAACTATTCATTAATCTATGACATTAATAGCTCATGAGAAACCATGATGATGTTAATAATAAACCAGTATCGCTGTCCACTCTCCCATTTTTCATGGGGCTCTTGTAGTTGATTCCCATCATATCGTGTGATCCAAAAGTAAGAGTCGCCATGCTGGCTGATATGATGGGTTTTAGCATGTGTTAGCTAACCATGGCGAGCGCGTGCGCGCAGTTGCGAGCGCGTGCGTGCGTGTGCGAGCCGAACGCCCCAATAACAATCATCATCATCACCGTCACCATCACCGTCATCATCATCATCATCATCATCATCATCACCATCATCATCATCATCACTAACATCATCATCATCATCATCATCATCATCACCATCACCATATATCACCATCAACATCATGGTCGCAATCATCATTATCATCACCTTCATCACTTTATCATCACCCTGGTCATCGTCATCGTCTTCTCCTCTCTCTCCTCCTTCTGTTTGCGGCAACATGTGGTGGGACATACCACGCGCTAGGAGAACACCTTTTTATTGAGCACCTGAAACGAACACATTTACACAAAACGAGCAGAAATAAAGTGGTACAAGTTTTTGTGTACCAAAGGGTCGTCCAGGCATACATATATATATATATATATCTCTCTATCTATCTATCTAAGCTTAACACTCATATGCAAATTTGAGTTTGTCTCAGACTGGGAAATGCCCTTTAAACAGCCGGGACAAATCGTTATAAACCATCAAATTTGCAGACAAAACCATGTGTGACTATATGATCAACAGACATGGAGACAAGTGGAAGACAAAGTGTCAATATAGGCATAGGTTTATGATTGTGTTGACCACAGTATATGGCTTGTATCCCCAGGAAACGAAATTTGCTAATTCTAATTACAAGACTCTGAAATAAAATGGCATGTCTAGAACAATATGAAACACAATGATATACAATGATTTACAATGTACTGTATATAATGTAATAAATACAAGGGCTACTAAAGTGGAAGATCATCACATCCTGATTTCAGCATTTCTGTTGACTAGCCCCTCAAACATCAAACAACTCACAAGGTGAGGCCCCCAAGTTTCAAGTGGCTTTATAAACCGGTTAACTTTGGGTTTATGCCCCACAAATCATAATTCACCAAGTTATGAGCGTCAATTGTTCGCGATTTTCGTTGGGGCCTCACTTTTTGCAACAGAGGTATATAAATATTCATATGCCAAATCTGCACGTTTTCTTACTGCCGTTGTCTTCTTGAACACTACCCACCGGTATCATGCTGGGTCCATGTTCAAACTAGGAAAAACAACTATTCATTTTCGGCATTCGGCACACGTTGAACTTGTTCATTTAGATTTTCTGAAGATTTCCGACCCATGGGTTGCAAGAAATTGTTCGATAGTTTGCAAAAAAATGTATATGATATTTCGCTAAACCGGGATAGTTACCCCAACTCACCATCATTCCAGTGACATCACGACGTGAGGTCCTTATATCGTGTCCAGTAATTTCCATATATTGTTGGTTATCTATCCCATTACTATTCCAGTTACATCCCAGTATACATACACATGACATTGTTATAATAACATGGCAAATACCCTGTGAGATCACCATTGCTACATCCCAGCTAGAAATAGCTAGAATATAGGAAAGAGTTAACCTTCCTCATTCACCAGTGATGTTCCACACCTCTGGGGTGAGCAATGGCGAGTCGTCCTGCAGTTTTGCAGTTCTTGGGATGTGGCTACTTACTTGTTCACCGAAGCCAGGAAGGTTACCCTGCGGCAGACAAAGAATTTTCAATGGGAAAAATCCCCCAAACATGGGGGGTCGGAAAAACATTAATAAACAGGAGATTTTCCATCGCCATAATTACCGGAGGTTGTAAGGTTATAGTTATAACCCTGTGATAGATTGGATTTACTTGGTCAAACATATAATATATAGTTCATTAGTTCAGTTACCAACAAAACTAAGCTAGGATGAGGTTCCTGCGAAGGGTTCCTTCCAAGAAAAGGCTGCCACTATATATACATATATAGATATATGTATCTTCAACAGCATCTTCATCTTCGTCATCATGCGTTCATATTTTCTCTTCATCATCGTTTTCAATCTTCAACATTGTCATCATCATCTTCAAGTTTAAGAATACACCTTCTACAAATGTACCTATGCAGGTGTATAGATTCAAGTGTAAAAATGTATGTGAAAACAACTACACATCTACAACTGTAAGTATGCAGCTCTAAAGAAAAACGCCTACACGTGAACAGCTGTAAATATGCAGATGTTTCGGGGCAAACGCTAATCGATGCAGCTGCGTAGCTGGATTTTCTGGAGTTCAACATCTCGAGGTGCAAAAACAAAAGCTTTCTGCCGTGTAAAAACCTTTCTGTGTATCATTGGCTTGGTTGAATAAAATCTACAGGAACCCATGGTTTTTCCCATGAATTGTAGGGGTTTCCTGGCAATTGTCCCATGAACCAATCCAATGAGTGTATCATGTTTTCGGGTGTGGAAACTCCTGGGTGTAGATGGGTGTAGAAACTTCTGTGTAGAAACGCGTGTGCCGACACGTTTCTGTCATCTGTACAAAAACTTCTGCGTGCAGTGCAAAATTTTCAAAGCGTTTCTGGATAATTAACCAATAGTTTGTGTCGAACATTTTCATCATCATCATCACTATCATCCTCGACATCACAACATCATAGCATCACAACATTTTTGTAGTTTTCTTTTGGAACATTTTGGAACCCTTTTCTCTCAGGTCACACTGTCCCATATGCAACCCGCCTGCAATCCTAATAAGCCACACTACAGCAAATAGTCTTACATTCGATCAGGTGGGTCACCAAGGCAAAAAAAACATGTGACAGTTCAAAGGACCAAATATTTGGCCTACACTCTGGTAAACTAACATAACTGTGGAAAATGGCTTATAGTTGATTTCTGTTGATTTTCCCATTAAAAATTGTGATTTTCCACAATTATGTTAGTTTACCAGAGGGTAGATTTCCAGTATAACTATGCATGTAGAACGGCCCTGACTCCCTGACTCGCCACGCCACGCGTCCCAGAGTGGACTTTAACGGCGTCGCGTTTCGGGAAGCCCACAAGTCTGCAGATGTTGCAGATGTTCAACACATCACATATTACTCCATACTCCATCAGCCTGGTGTGTCTTATCCATCCCATGTTGCCTTTCCCTTTCACCAAACGGTACACAAGTTTCAAGTGGTGGTTGATAGACCCAGACCCTCAAATTATCAAAGATATGGACATTCAGAATCCTATTCCAAACAAAAATAAATATCGCGGGCGGGCTCTGAGTCTGAGGGGCGGCAAGAAGAGAGAACGACATGGCATACCAACTTCCCAAACATATGCTGACACGGTGCACCACTGGTAGGATTTTGGCCGACACTCAGCTTGACGCAACCACCTTGACCACCACAGGCACGTGTGTGCCCGGCCCCTCCGGCTGCAACCCCCTCGAGAACCCACCACCCTCATGGGAAGAAGGCGCTGCGAACTTCGAAGAGAGGGTGCTTGGCGTCATCGTGTTCGCCACAGCTTGGATGGCCTGGTTCAACGCTGTTGCGTCCGATGCCTTCCGTGTGGTGATCTCACCAGCGATTCGATCCATCAAGTTGTTGCCTGCAGCCTGCATCTTCAGAAGAGAGAATGTGGGTTGCGGTCAGCGAGCAATGCCAGGTTGCAGATGCTCAACACATCACATATTACTCCATACTCCACCAGACTGGTGTTTCTTATCCATCCCAATTGCCTTTCCCTTTCACCAAACGGCATACAATTTTCAAGTGGTGGTTGATAGACCCAGACCCTCAAATTATCAAAGATATGGAAAATCGCAATCCTATTCCAAACAAAAACAAATTATATACTTTCTTCGAGTGATCCCCACCATGAGATTTTATTTGGCATATAGCGTGATACATATTTTGACATTCTTTCTGGCAGGGAAGAGGAGGAGAGGACAACTCTGATGAAATCTAGCGACCTTCGGTCTCTAGATTTCATCAGAGTTGTCCTCTCCTTCTCTTCCTCCTGGCATTCTATCTGACATTCTCTCTGACATATGCTCTGACATTCTTTCTGACATTTTATCTGACGATATCTGGCATACCTTTTGACATTCTTTCTGGCATTCTATCTGGCATATCATTCTTTCTGGCATTCTATCTGGCATATCTTCTGACATTCTTTCTGGCATTCTATCTGGCATATCTTCTGACATTCTTTCTGGCATTCTATCTGGCATCTCTTCTGACATTCTATCCGGCATATCTTCTGATATTCTTTCTGGCATTCTATCTGGCATACCTTTTTTGACATTCTTTCTGGCATTCTATCTGGCATATCTTCTGACACTATTTCTGGCATTCTATCTGACGTTCTTTCTGGCATTCTATCCGGCACATCTTCTGATATTCTTTCTGGCAGTCTATCTGGCGTACCTTTTGACATTCTTTCTGGCATTCTATCTGGCATATCTTCTGACATTCTCTCTGGCATATCTTCTGACATTCTTTCTGGCATTCTATCTGGCATATCTTCTGACATTCTTTCTGGCATTCTATCTGGCACCTCTTCTGACATTCTATCTGGCATGTCTTCTGATATTCTTTCTGGGATTCTATCTGGCATATCTTTTGGCATTCTTTCTGGCATTCTATCTGGCGGTTGAGGTCCGGCAGTGCCCACTGCAATCTGGGGCTCGCGGTTGAGGTCTGGCAGTGCCCACTGGGATCTGGGGCTCGCGGTTGAGGTCCGGCAGTGCCCACTGGGATCGGTCCGGCAGTGCCCACTGAAATCTGGGGCTCGCGGTTGAGGTCCGGCAGTGCCCACTGCGATCTGGCGCTCGCAGTTGAGGTCCGGCAGTGCCCACTGCGATCTGGCGCTCGCAGTTCAGGTCCGGCAGTGCCCACTGCGATCTGGAGCTGGCGAGGAGCGGGAGGAGAAGAAGGAGGAGAAGGACGCGGGCAGCTCTGATAAAATCTAACAACCCTCACCTGGCAGGTGGGGAACAAAAATTGATTCAATTTCAGCGTTCTCCAAGTGCGATGTGTTTTCACGCAACACGAATTTTCGTTTCAAACCAGTTGCGGTTCCCACAAAGCTGGTCTCTTCACCGCTGAGGACCTGCGTAGAATTTACTGGTTCATGTCCCAATGACTAATGGTTGTAGTCCATTTTTCAACTGTCAGACGGAATGATTTCTTCATCTAAAGAGACATTCGAACCGTATCGGGAGCAAAATGTAGAAAACCATCGAAAACCACAATTTGTACAACTGTTTAAAGAAGCAACACATGGAAAATCTACAAAAGTTGAAGCTTCGGGGAAAGCTTGTGGAAAACAATAAAGGTTCCAATGATGGATCGTGATGATCCACAAATGTTATTGGAAAGTATAACCGCCAGTATCAACCAACCATCATTTATCAGTTAATATCAGTTATATCGACTTAAAACCCCATATTTTGATGGT
This sequence comes from Symbiodinium sp. clade C Y103, assembly GCA_003297045.1. Lineage (NCBI taxonomy): Eukaryota > Dinophyceae > Suessiales > Symbiodiniaceae > Cladocopium > Cladocopium sp. clade C. The sequence goes on along the minus strand of BGPT01000175.1, from coordinate 166,066 downwards.
TGGAACTCCCATCAAAACCATGAAAAAACCCATTGAAGAGACATGAAAAGACCATATTCACATACCGTCACATACCCCGCCCGGCGGTCCATGGTGCGGTTCCCACGCTTCAGCTCGGCCTGTGCTGAAGGGCAACACGTTTTCAACCCATCTCAGCCCAACAAAAACCTATGGTACATGAGTGAATTGCAAACAGTTGGTATTGTCCTGCTTTATGATGAATGAGTCAATGGTTCAAAATATCTTAAAATATCTTTTGAATCATTTAACATGTCCGCTGGTGTCAACTGATCTGCGAAATCGAAACGCTCTTCGTCTCAAGAAGCAGAGTCACGTGTAACGCGTAGTAGTAGCACTGTGAGGAGGACGCGGGAACAGCTGGACATTCTGGGGGAACCCCAAAATTAAAATGGATGGTTTATACTGGAAAATCCTAGTGAATCTATTGACATGGATGATCTGGGGGTCCATTTTTAGGAAACCTCCATGTTGGAATTGTGTTTCTATGTTTTTGGGCATTCCTATACATTTCTTTTCTCTGTGTTTTTGATCTAATATGTCTGATCTCTTTTAGCCGTAGCTGGGTTTTACGCACATCGAGCTGCAACCAAAGTGAGACGACCATGATTTGGCTGTGACCTGCAACCAAACACATCTTTTGGAGAGTGCTTGGCTAAGTGAAAACACGAAGTTGGTGAACATAACTCCAATGTCACTAGGGTTTATCGTAGATATATCGATCTATAGTTACTATGTTTGTAAACAAACTTGTAACTGGTTTCGGCACCACCACCTTGCATGATTGACATTGCAAGTCAATCTGTGGATCCTTGGGGTACCCGCACCTGGCGTGCTGAAGCAGCCGGCGATCCGGAGACATGGTCAAGTTGGCTGACCAACAATGTGGCTGTCAAGCTGATAGAGTTCCGAGAGTATTCGGAGGGTATGGGTCAAAATTCATCAGTCACAAGCTCAAGAAAACTAAAATCAGTAGGTCCATAGGTCTCAAGGGGTCTCAGAGTTTGAGCATGTTTGAGCTATTGGTTTTGAGCCCTCACATTCGAAGAGAATTCCAGCTAGTACATCCCCAAAGTTGACAAAATCACAAGACTTCCGGCACTGGCTCTGAAGCGAATGAAGCGCTTGAGTTTGTCCCAAATTGATGGATACCATTGGATACCTCAATTCATGGCCTAGAGAAAATGAACAAGATTATGTTCACCCATGGGGGGGGTTCACAATCTAATACAACCCCATGCCCATGGAGCCAGTGTCACAGCGGGCGCACAGCACCTCTGGCGAAAACCGAGTTTTCAGCGAAATCACACCAGACTTGTGGTGGTTTACGTATTATTGCAGGGGTAAAATCCTTGAAACTCCATAAAATCTTGAGTGTTCTTGAAAAATTCTCCTGTATAAATCATGGCTAGAAAATATGTGCGACAGATAGACCGTTTTCAGGAAAGTCAAAATATGTCACTATGTCGACTATGTCTGTATATCAACCCATTTGGGACAAATTCTGGGATTTTTCACTTGGTTCCAACTCGTACTGATAGGGCAAAGTTGCCAACATGAATCATCTTTTCAAACATCAAGGCGTTGCTAAGTTAGTTTCTGACTTGGTTAGCCATGGCTTATGGATGCTTATGGTACATTTAACTATTGTTGGCTCTATAAATGATAAATCTATAATTCAACTTGAAACTGGAGGCCCACCTTCGCTTCATGAAACCATCAATTGTGGTTGTCACCACTATTTCCCTCACGGAAGCTACTTGTGAATCAAGTTAGCTACTACCGGGAACATGTACTTGACCACAATTCTGTTGGGGTTGAAAACTAGACAACTATTCCACCTTCATCAACCATCATTTCAAGAAATGCTTACCGGAGCCCCCTGAAGGAATCTGGAAATGTGCTTAACGCAACTCCCAAAAGGATAGAAAAGTACTTCCAGGATGGTAGTTCAAGGATGACTTGCCCACAATTTCCAGGTGTTCAACTTTCGGCATCTTTTTCGGGGTTGCCAATATTATGTGTATATATATATATATATATACCCTCTGGTTATTTAACATAGCCATAGAAAATCCCCTATAAATGGAGATTTTAATGGGAAAATCATCCAAAATTAGCCCTTTTCCATGGCTATGTTAAATAACCAGAGGGTATATATAATAGAACTATGTCATGTCTATATAGTGGATCTCCCCATGAGAAAATGAAAACTCATCTTCAGAGAATCCAGGCAAATTTCAGCAGATCTTCAGCCATCAAAATGTGGGACCAAATACAGAGGATACGAACCGATACGGATGGATACCCTCTGGTAAACGTTTACATAGCTATGGAAAATCACTATTTTTAATGGGAAAATCCACTATGAATAGCCATTTTCCATAGCTATCTTAGTTTACCAGAGGGTATACGCCGCAAGTTCATTGCTTTTAACACCGCTGAAAAACAAACGTCAACTGGAAACTCAAATCATCATCAATCCCCCATCAAAGATCAGGGGAAAAACACCAGGCATGGTATGGAAATGTATGGAACATCAAAGCGACCTTGATCTGCCCCAGGTCCAATAGGGGTCCAGTATACTATAGTTGATGGGTCAAAAAATCACCTTACCCTCCGGTAATCAAACATGGCTAGCTGGTAAATCTCCCATTAAACCTAGAGCTTTGTAGCTGGGAACATCATCGAAAATGCTGGATTTAAAAAAAAACTGCGCATGTTCCATGGGCCCAATTCAAATCGGGAAACAGCTGGGGCAACACCCTGAAGGCCTTCCGTTCGAAATTATTTTGACAGTCTCGAAACTTCGTTCGCCTCTGGCCATGTCGAAACCTTTGTTTCTCGTCGTGACGTCGTGACGTGGTGTCGTTGCAGCGCGAACGCTTTGAAAAGGGGAAGACAAATCAATTCCCAACAATCGGCAACATGCACAGTTTCACAAACTCTACTTTGGAATTGGGACCTATATCTTCAAGGGATTCAATTTTGATGAAACGGATGCTTCCAAACAAAGAATTGCAGGTCACCCCCATGGGTTGTGAAAGATTCACTTGAAGATCTTGAATTCATGTTGCTAATCTCTTTGAGGCACCCTAAGTACCCAAACATCCATTCTGTGCATGTTGCTGGTGCAGCGGACTCTTCCTAGTTTTCGCCGCCCGCTGAACCCCTGGCAAAAATGCACCCTGGAAACTCGACACCGCTTGAGATCTAGTGGAAGAAATGGTGCTTGGCTATAGGTATGGCTGTGTACCAAAACGCTGTACGGCTGGTGAACACCAAAATAGCTACGTAGTAAATGGTGGTTCATCCTCCCAAAATATGGTATAAAAGAGATTGATCCATGTAGTTGTAGAAAAAGTAGCGGTCCCTCCCAAAATAGTGATTGCGTACTCATCCCTTTCCTCTAATATTAATGATATATATATAATTATATATATAATGATATATGTATATATATATATGATATACACCCAATAAGATCCAATAAGGGCCCCCCAAAGGAATAGATAGATCCAGATCATGATCCAGTACTGAACCATGTTCTCTGTGTAACATTAGACGGTAGTTGATACACCTGTAGATTTTTTCGATTGGATTACGCAGCTTGTTTCCTCGTCATGTCAAAAAACAGTGCGGCAGGATGCGACTGTTTCAGAGTGCCAACAGTTCCTATGAGCATGGCTCAAAAATTGGCTCGGCTTCATTCCTCGGAGCCGAGCCAATGACGAAGACCGATTTCTAGGATACCCTGTCACTACCCTGATGGGTTTTCTCGAACATGGCTGGGAAATTCCCAAGCGAAATGGAGGCTTGTAGCGAAAATCATCGAACTATTGCTCGGGGATTTTCCAGCGCCGTGGTTGATTGCCAGATGGTACATGATGCTTAGGTATATCTGTTCTGGGTTAACAGATTTTTGAAGTTATAGGTCTCCCGCATGTAAAGCAGGTAGTATAAACAAAACAATCAATCAATCTAGCCCTGTTTGATTTCTCAGTGTTGCTCCAAACACCCCAAGATGTTTGGGGGGTATATATATTGGGTAAATATAGAGGCAAAATGACAAATTTACCCCTCAAACGTGGCTATCATTTGCCTGTAATGACTTGGAGTAACCCTGAGGCTCCCCACTCCCAAACTGGATGGTTCTAGAAACATTGAAAACCGTTTTTTTACATAGCGAACTGGAAAATAACTATATGTTTAAGAGGCAACGAAATCATCATAAATCATCTTTAGAAGGGCCATGTTCAATAGCTATGTTACTATGTTAAATACCCTCTGGTAAACTATTGAAAATGGCCATTTATAGTGGATTTTCCCATGAAAAATTGTAATTTTCCATAGTTATGTTAAATAACCAGAGGATAAATGACCAGGACCAAATTCTGCTGGCCCGTTGTTAGAGTACTCAAAATCTCGCTCCTTCAGAAACGTTCGATGTCTGAGGGATTTTGCGGAGCTGCTTCATCCCATGAATCGTTTTTTGGACCTATGGATTGGTTGGAAAATCTACAGGAAACCATGGGTTTTCCCATGAAATATGATCAATATGGGGGTGAAACCCCGAACTAAATGGAGGTTTCTAGCTCGGTAATCCAAAATTAACCATTTTCCATGGCTATGTTAAATAACCAGAGGGTAATCCTAGTGTTGGTTTCCATACGTACAGGCTTGGTCCACTTGTATAAGTGGGGTGAACTATAACCTACTGATTTTCAGTAGGATGGACCACTCAGTGAACCCCCCCATGTCTTGGGGGACTCTAACTTGCTGATGACCAATCAATGGTTCCATTGTACCCTCCACTAGTCCTACATAGTCTAACTATGATTTTCACACAACATGTGGATTGTCCTTTGCCGTTCTTGATCACCAAACGATATCCCATCACCTATAGGCCTACGGCATATCATTGTTTCTCCATCCCATTTTCTCCAAAAAGTAGCCAAAAAGATCATGACAAAGTTGGATATCACTTAGATTGATGGGATGAAGTATGGATAGATATGGTTTAGATATGGGTTATAACCCTCCCCCCCCGATTCGCGGGGCCCGCACATGTAGATCACTTCCCCGAAATAAATCAACCATTATTGGTGAATATTCACCATATATAAGCCATATATAATTATATAAGCCATATATAAGCAATTTTTAAATAGCCATGTTTGGTATCTTTGAGCCATACCCCAACAATCGCGCAACCTTCCAGTTTGCCCGCGGCAAACCACAGCTGCTCAGGCCTTTACCTCAACAGTTCACCACCCGCCGAAAGGCACATGCGAAACTGGAAACTCCTAAGGTTTGGGTGACTCCATTACGAAATATGGATTACATATGGTGAATATTCCCCAATAATCAAGTAACCCTGAAAAGTCGGGCTTTTACGGAACATCATCCTAGATTTGCTGATATACAGTATATGAGGGTGCCATCAACAAACCAACATTATCCAGTGATGGTGGATTCAGTGAATGAAGAAACCAATGAAGCACCACATTTTCCCACTGACGGACTTCGCCTATACATTGAAGGAAGTCGCTGATTTAAAACCGCTGCAGGACCCACATCAATCAGTTGGTATTCGCTGTCCAATAACTTTGATTCATACCCACTTCGTCGCCACTTCTGCCTACTGTTTTTAGCACAGCAAAGCCAAGGTACCCCTAGCAACAGTTTTGCAGGTCCAAGACTATTCAGCCATGGCCCAATCACATACATGACCATAGATATAAGGGATTATATGATGGGTCAAAATTAGATACCCATAAAATTGGATGGTTCATATCTAAACATAATATTACAAACATCAATCCCAAAATCTGTGGTCCCTTCTGGGGCTTCAATCTTTACTCATCCCCAAATACCGAGGTGCTAGATCTTTTTCTGCTTGCTGAATGTTGCTGATCCCCTTCCAAGTTGGTTTCTCAGTTCTAGCGGATCAATGTGTTTGCTCATCTAGTTCTCCCAGAAACACCTCTTCGAACTTGTTTGAGATCTGTATGGCTATGATATGAGATCAATTTCATGCAATTGCAGTTTTTTTCTGGGCAAATAATAATGATAACAATAAATAACAATAATAAGAAGAAGAAGGAGACTGAGAATAGTAATAGTAGAATCATAACAACAATAAGAAGAAGGAGAATAATGAGAATAGCAATAGTAAAAATAACAACAATAATAAGAAGAAGAATAATGAGAATAGTAATTGCAAAAATAATAACAATAATAAGAAGAATATATAACTATATAAATATAGCAATAATTTGCAAACCAGATCTATTCGGTCACGGCCTGGTAGTTGCCTGTGTTAAATTTCTAAGGTCTGGTTCTTTCGCTACAGTAAGAAACGAATTCACTATTTTGCTCAATCACAAGTTGCGCCGCCTCCTCATTGCTTGTCAGTTTTGCTGACATCTCACTCTATTTTGTTCACCTCTTCGAAAAGGTTTGCATGGCTGGGTAAGCGATAACGCCATAGAAAGCTTCAAGTGCAAGAAGAAGTTACAACGTAGCATCAAGATCATCAAGTGCAAGGTGAAGGAGGAGTCACAGCGTATCATCAACCGCAAGGAGAAGGAAAAGTTGAGACGTAGAAGATGGGGAGATAACTTCTATGATTACAACCAGCTCACCAGATTTTTGAGGTCTCTTCACGATTTTCCCCTCTTAGATACATTTAGACAACCAAAACACTTTGGGGTCATGGCACCCATGGAATCCCATGGAATGTTCACGACCAAAAAACTGTTGCTCATTTGATGTTCATTTCTTCATCTCCCCCAATATGGTAGGAGTTGATCCATCATGTTTCCTTCGCTAGGTTCATATATCCTGATAGCAAAGGGTTGAAATGGTCTTTTCTAAAAATAGGATGTACCGAATTCAAGTAGATTGTCATTATCGTCCCGATTGTCCCGGTGAAATGGCCATGTATGATATACTAACCATTTTCAGACACACCTTGCTATACCCTCCCGGCTGAGGCAAGCCACGCAGTTGCTGCCTTCTCAAAGAGACCTCCAATTTGCGGGACAATGCAGGGAAGAAAAACAAAGTTTGCTGCAGGGGATTTAAATTGATTTAAATGGTCGTAAATTTAAGTGGATTCTCATGGATTTAAAAAGGCTTAAATGGATTTAAATGCATTGACCTTGAACCCGTTTCTATGAACGGTTCAGGTTTAGGTCCTAACAAACAGAATCGTTGGGTTTAAATCTGAATAGCTGCTGAAACATGCAAGGTCAAAAGTCAGGGTTCATTGGAAAAAAAGATGTGAGTGTAGCTTCTATTAAAAGGTCTTTAGTAAAGGTATGTAAAGGTCCGGCTCAAATTCAAACCGTTAGGTCGCTTCTCTGAATCAAACATGGCAATGGAAAAACCATGATTTATGGATGGTTAGTTAATGATGGCTAATGGCTAATCAAATAAAACAGACACATGAACCTCTGCTAATCTTTTATAGATCTAATGGTTAGTTGTTGGTTAGTTGTTGGTTAATGATGGTTAAAAATGGTTAATGCTCATTTGATAGTTATTACCCTCTGGTTATTTAACATAGCCATGGAGAATCCCCAATAAATGGAGGTTTAATGGGAAAATCATTTATAAATGAGCCATTTTTCATGGCTATGTTAAATAACCAGAGTGCAGTGGATTTGCAATTTACCCACGATTTGGTTCGATGATTTTCCCAACGTCTGAACCCTCGAAGCTAGGCAAACCTCATGTAACCCAGCTCCTGCGGAACCTCATTGGTGAGTTCAGTTGTTCATAGACAATTTTGAGTTCACCCATATTCACCCATGTTCTTGCAAAAGCGTAGCTCTAAGAACTAAGGTGGGTTGATATTTTCACTCACTGGGATCAATGATCTAGAAATATGTTTTCGCTTTTGAGTGGAATAGGCCACAAAAAGAGGAGACCCTGAACTCACAGCAGGGTTAGGGTCGAAATCAATCTACTTTCCAACATCGGATGATGCTCCAAGCAGCCAAAAAACATGGATGATCTCCCTAATCAAAATCTGGAGCCAAGTGAACTACCCCCAGTAAATTAACATAGACCCTGAATCTAGATGAACATAGCATTGTTTTAATGGAAACTAACCTTCTGACCCCCTATTTGGCAGGAGCTATCTCAATTCAATTTGCTGGAGGGTAACCGCAACTTATCCAGTTAATTTCCCCTACTTCCCCTAACCAGTTTCAGTAAAAAGTTATGTCAAGTATATTTGATTTAGCGATGTTTGATTTACCCTTCCCATAGATCTAGTTCGAAATCAAGCAGGACCATCCTTCAAAGGTCAAGGCTAGACCATCAACCCTGGATTGAGGTCGACCATGGTTTATTGAGGATCAGCACTTGTCCCCACAATAGTATCAAATTGCCAATGTCATTTAGCTACTAAAATTAAAGCGGTACCTCCCTCAGTGATCAACAAATATCAACAGCCTATGAGTTCATTGATCCAGGATTGCGATTCGACTCATCGACCTTGCAGTCTTCCATTTGCATTGATCTGGCTAAGATACAAGGTGATGCCCCAGTTCATAATTGCAAAGTTGGTGAACATACCAATTTCACTTCGGTTTGTGGTGTATACATATGTATATACATATTATATATATATATATAGAACGACTTAACGGAGGGTTATAAACCATCGAACATAGCTGGTTTCTGGCACCACTTTCTTTAGGTTTGTCGCACAATAGGGTACCCATTCCATCCACTGGCGAATCATCATTTTCCCGATACCATAAATGTAACTGGGGACAAACACTGCATTTTCAGACACGCCCAATAGTCAGTTTCCATTTGTCGCTGTATGAAATACCCCATGCAATGGCTACTTACTAACTGGGATAATCCTCTAAGTAAACCCCCGTTGGTTGATGATTCTGGGGACATTTACCCACCAGAATCATCATTTATCAGCAAGAAATCTCAGCCCGGCCTCTCTGAAGGTACCCGCCCTTGGGCGCTTACATGAATTGAGTCAAGGCTACCAACAGACCTCGGGCGGTGATGCCAATGTTCCACGGTTTTCATTTTTACCCTCTGGTAATCAGCTCCATGACGTCCTGGAAAATCCACCACTTCTGTAAGGAATTGTCCCATAAAAACCTCCATTTATAGGGGATTTTCAATTGCCATGTTTGATTACCGGAGGGTAATTACTTTTTTCCATAGTCAAATCCAAATGGGGGTTGCTCAAATTTCGGGACGCCAAAATTATCCAAAATTATATAGACCATTTTAGATTTGAAGCTATGGTTTTGGGGATCCCCCATTTTAGGAAACCTCTAAATTGTTGTATCAAGATATGAGGTATGTTCCAAAGTGTTCAATGGCCAATAGGGGGTGTTGATTCTTCAAATTTCACTGCAGTGTAAACGTCCTGACCTTTTATTTCTGAATTTGATATAGAGACAACTAGCTCCGAAGAAATCCCTCCGAACACCACTGGATGGAAGTTTTCTATCCGATTTCTTGTAATGTGGTAAACCTAATAATTAATAAACCTAATAATTAATAAACCTAATAATTAAACATTAATAAACAAACCCATTCACCAACCATGACTGGGGGTCATGGAATACATCGTCCCAACCAGGTGTGTATATATACCCAATAAAACAGCTCTAGTGGGGATGGTGTATTAATTAAGGGCTTTATCACATTATATCACATTATTGTCCTACACTTACCAATAGTTTCGACAAATGCCGATCAGTGTGAAACCAGGATCTGAGTTCGACGGTGCTTCCTCCCCGAATTTCCAGGTTTCTAGCTTTTGGGAGATCAATAAGTGTTCTAAGGGCGTAGAATGGAATATTAATACAAGGTGGTGCCCCCTAGATAGCTAAGTTGGTTTATAACTAGGTTAACTATGGTTTATAGTAGATATATCCATAGTTAATGGGGGGTATAAACCAACAAACATCACTGGGGGGGCACCACCTTGTAGAATACTAGTCCTTCCTAATCCAATAGTTATTAGTTCATTCCAGTAATATACCATTGGAATCCAAAATATAAACCAATCATATAATCGATATGTTCTTCACATGTCTTCCCAATCCACCTTACTTAATCCGAAATCCCACTCCAATATGAACACTTCCCAGTCTTCTAAAAGCTGTTGAGTTATCCCAAGTCATCCTTCCCAATTCCAATAGTTGTCACTCATTTTCCCAAAATAGCCAATGGTGGGGGTATCAGTAAAGTGGGAGTATTGGTATCTCTCATTATAATCCATTTGAGAGTGTCTGAACATGAGACTCATGTTCAGACACTCTCAAATCGATTGTTATTATCTCACATAAATCCGATGATGATCACACAAAATATCCCAGCTGTAATTCTATTCTATAAATCCCATTCTATATCATTATATATATATATAAATATATATATATATACATATAGTGTGTCTGAAAATAAGGTATATCCCCAATGAAAGAGCCATTTTTTGATTGGGATCATTAGCCATAAGGGTTGAGGGGTACACTATTTTCAGACAAACCCATATCCATCATCAGCGTTCACGGAGGGGGAAACCCAGCTGTATCCGCCGCGGAACCCAAGGCTGCGCCGGTCTCGCAGGCCGCATCTGGTGGGTGCTCATCGTCGTCCGTGGTGGTGGTGTCGGGTTCGTCCGTAGGCTCAGGGCTGGTGCCCTGGGAAGTGGGGATGGGATGGAGGAAATTTGGGAAAAGTGTGGGTTGAAGCAGGAACAATGCTGTGAAGTTAGGGTTTTAGCATGCTTTGAGTTTCAAGAAGTTGGTTTTAACTGCGAAAATACATGAGTTTCTATGAGCACTAATTGGGTTGAGAGATGTTTTAACAATAAAAACAGGAGGTTTTGACTGTTTTGACTTACAAAAACCGCTGTTTGAGCACTCAACATGTCATCCCACCATATCCCCCCTCCAGAAGTAAAAGATCACATACTAATTTAATAAACCCGTCCATGGATGGAGATCTAGATGCTGATCCGAAAGACTCAACAACTCACCCTTTGGTTCTTCCATGTTCTTCACAGTTTGCTATGGAAGCCATGACCCATTTAGTTCGATGATTTATGATGCTTCCCCCTGTCAAACATGGTGGTTTTCCAGTTTGACATGTAGAATGACCAGAAGGTACCTATGTCTGAGGAATAAAATATGGCGATAGCCTCACTACAGGCTTCTTCAGCCCCTTCCATGCAATTTTGGAGACCAACGTGGCTCAAAAAATGTTGACTTCTACCGGTATATGACATAATTTTCTACTGTACTTCAGATAAAATCAATGCAAAAACCTTACTACTCACCAAGATTTACCCAGAGTCCTTTTCATTCAACCCCAATAGTCGCTGTCAAAATCTCCGATTTCTACTGGTACAATCCCACTGTTGACCAGCCGGTTTACCCACTTCAACCCCCACAATTCACCAGCGACTTTGCCTAAATCATCCTGAACCATAGCCACTCAAGTACTTTGCAAAAGACTACTGTTGAATTATAGATGTGATTATATACATTGTATTTGTAGCTGGGTGCTATATCATGAGAAGATTTCAAAAATCACCAAACTAATTAAAATGTTCTTTAAATTCCGTTTGTTGTTGGTCAAATCGTCGTTTTCCCCTCATCAAAATCGCCAAACATTGACTACCCTCTGGCATTCTAACAGTTTGCTATTGAAAAGGGCCCGAGTAGTTCCATGATTTACAGTACCTATCAAAAACATTTAATAACAGTGATTTTCCACAGGAAAATCTTAGGAATTCAACACATCTACCATAAAATCCAACCATTTTCCACTCATGTTCCCATCATTTTCCTATTGTTTTCCCTTCTTTTTCCAGCATGTCCCTATCACCTTCCCATCATTTCCAATCATTTCCAATCATTTTCCAATCATTTTCCAATCATGTTCCTATCATCTTCCAAGCATTTTCCAAGCATTTTCCAAGCATTTTCCCATCATTTCCCAGTTTTTTCGCATTTTCTTAGCATGTTGCAAATTCCCATAATTGTCCTCCCATTTTCCCATCCTTTTCCTATCATTTTACCATCCGCTTCCTATCATTTTCCAGCAGTCTCCTAGCATTTTTCCATCCTTTCCCTTCCAATCATCTTCCAAGCATTTTCCCATCATTGTTCGCATGAAAATCCCCAGTTGGTTGCTTCCAAAAGCCACTCTTTCTGTTTTATTCAGCCGCGGCGCGGCACTCTCCGTAATCACAGGGGCTTGAACGGCTTCGACCGTCACCTGATGCGGGGGGTCCGTGGAGATGTGCCGGAAGTCAAAAACACATCTAGGTATGGGTCGAATTTTTTTTTGGACCTCGAAAACCAGAGATTTAAGTCGATTTTAAACCATCCAATGATTGGGGCACTCAATTTTTGACCCATACCCAGATTTGTCTGAAACTAGGGTAAACCCCCAATGAAATCGCCATTTTGTGTTGGGATCATGCGGATGAACCAATGGATTTTTCGAGGTTTTCCACGACATTTTCAGACAAAGCCATATGGGGCTTCAGCCTTGGGTCCCCTGAAGTTACCATGGGTCTGGGTCAAAATTCAAGACCTGGGGATCACGGATTTTCGTCGGTGCTTTTTGAATGAACTTAAGATGAAGCATCCAATTTTTTGGGCGGTTTCTCAATTTTCACTCACATATCAAACGCATCTGTAAATTGGGATAGTCTGGGTATTTCTATACATAGTTATGCTGATTTATAGATACTGGTGGGGATGTAACTAGGATTTCAATATCCAACATGGGGATGAAAAACCACCAATCATCAACACTTCACGGAGAACTAGACAGTTATGGCGATTCGGTGGTCCAGGCTGTTTCCCATGAAATATGACCCACGAAATCCCAGCATTTGTTGCTAGTCTGCTAGCCTAGATGCTCCATGTACCAACATTTGCCAACATTTACCCTAAAAATCATCCAGTCATGTAGGTAAATATACCAGCACCATGGAACACATGGCTACTGAAAAAAAAAATTGTTTTCCATCAACTTTGACCAGATTTCCCAAATTGCCTCGACGCCGGCCAGCGATGTGTAAGTCGCGATGGCGGTGGTGAAGGCCGTGCTCACCTCACAAAGTTGGTCGTCCCGGAACATTGGGGGAGAAATGCTGGGAAAAACCATGAAGAAAATGGTGGTTTAACATATTCCAGAAGGTATACGTGAGAATATGGGATGTAACATGATTTAACAGGATCTACGCATCTAAAATGGTGGAAATACGCCAAAAAAACAGAAATTCAGTGCTTCCACCATGTAAAATAGAGATTTCACCAGCAAACGTGGAGATTAAAACAACAAAAATTATGCAGTACCCACATTCACATGGATGTTTTTTTCCATCTAAGTGGAGATTGATTTTTTTTTTCGGCAAAAAAACTTATGCGGGTGCCCCACAAAATTATCGTGGCCATTCTGATGCGGAAACAATTGATGATTATTCACTGATTGTTCGGACTTGACGAAGAAAACTGAGGACTTGGTTTTGTCTGAAAATAGGGTATACCCCCAAATTATCGCCATTTTTTGTAGGGATACTTGGTAATGATCATCAACCGTTGGGTTTCGGGGTATCCCAAAAGTATCATTGTCAGTGGAAAAAACTGACAATCATCTGTTGGGATTGTGGGTACACCAGTTTCAGTCAACCGATTTTTTGGCCAAACTGTTTGTTCCAACTTCGGGGTGGAAACTGCTATGGCGATATCCCAAAAAATACCACACCCACACAGAAAGAAATCAAATTGGGATCTTAACACTTTGCATCCTGCGCCAGAGCTCCCGCAACCCACATAATCTGCGCACGTACCGTCCAATGAATTTACACCACACAATAGGCCAAAAAATCAGGCGAGCAGAATCAAAAAACTGTTTGGAATGCCAAATATACCGAATTAGTTGGGGATTAACTATAGGACAACAGGGGATAGGGGGATGAACTATGGGACAGCAGGGGAGATATCATGGGAAAATATGGGAAATATTATGGGATAAAAAAAATTTTTTGTTCGTGGATTGATAAACCCCGATGTATTTGAGGTATGAGGCCTGATCCAGTTGTTTTTTTGATGTAATAATTTCTTCTACCCAAACAAAGGCCCTGGGGGTCCAATGTTTTGGTCACATGATTCTTGTGGATCCGGATCACATTCTCACCATGGTTTTGGCCCTGACATACCTACCCCAAGGCTTGATTGGACCCTCTCACGATTTCCCAGCGCCATTAAGCTGCAGAAATTGGCGCGTCACCAGCAAGACATTGTGGATGGAACACAAACAACAAAATTATATAGTGAGACTTGAAATATCCTGAGATAAAGCAAGTTGAGGGCAGTTTTTTCTTACAGACCGCTGCTTGTCACGCTTGGCCGGCCAATGAGGACGCTGACCGGCTTTGGGCATCCCTCCCTTGCAGCTTAAACTTTAGGTCCCCAATGGTAGCAATCACTGTGTGGCCGGAATTAAGGCAGTTCACGCGTCTGCAAATCTGCAAATGGAAACAAGTTTGGGGCGCACGAGCCAAAAGTCGCCGCAAGTTTCCCCCAGTGGTAGCTCAAGCTTGGCACCCGTGGGCCAAGTCCCTCTTGCCAAATTAGGGGCCTGTTTTGACAAGCAAACGCTTGGACTTGCTGATCTGGGGGCGCAAAAATCAAAACGAGCATTATGGGCTTATAGCTAATTTGCCTCAAAGCCAAAAGACTTTCCAAAGCTAAACGATTGGAAGGTCAAACAGATTTCCTCTGGCCATCCTAAAGTTTCTGCAAATGGCGGGTGAACGCGTGGGACATTGAAAAAGAGGAGAAAATCAGATCCTAACATGGCAAATTTCACATCGCTCACAGCCGCTCAACTGCCCCAGTCGCGGCCATACAGCCCTGAAGCTTCACAGCTTCAAAACTCGTCGCATACAATCCAGACTGGGCATGCGTCGTGCTTTAGATGGACGCGTATGTTTGAAATCGCCTCCTCGGTCACGTTTTGTCCTGTGCATTAGGACAGCATCAGTCCGTGCATCACTCCAATACTTCTGTTAGGAAAATCATTACTCTGTTGGTCGATATCCCATGTTTTGAGATTGAGGGTGGTATTTCAATTGTATATTATAATATTGGCACACATCTCACTCGCAGCGTCTACTTTCGTTTGATGGATGTTTTTATCCATCTGGATTTGTCTTAAAAATTCTGCCAAGCAAACTAGAACCCCATGGTCTTTGCAGCATTTTCCCTACGAAAATATAGTAATGAAGATAAAAAAATACAATTCCCGGGCATTCTGGGCACTGTTCAACTACATTCACCATAAACCTACCAACCGAACGGTTGCATTCCCAAGTCTAGCCTGAGAGAACCGAGCAAGAAACCATCCACCAGCCAATTACAGTAATCAAGTCAAATTCAATGGAATCCCACATTTGAATATCCGTGTGCTATGTTTTGTGATCCAACGTGATCCAACCTGTACCCAAAAACACCATTGACATCTCGCCCTCACTTGGACTTCCGTGCCGTTTCGACGGTCACCGTGCTCAAGGTCGTAATTGCTTGTTGCGCAGCCTCAAGACAGAGCTGGGACTGATTTTCAGGCTCCGTTGAATGGAAATATTGGGCTTCACCCTGTGGCCGCGCCAAGTATTGTACATCACGTAATCGATGGGATGTTCCGACCTGGTTCGGGATAAAAAAAAGTACCGATCTCAGACATATTTCTGAAACCCAAATGCTACGCATGAAATGCCTATCTTGTTCTTGGGCTGTTCCGACCTTGTCTCTAAGTCTCCCTAAGGGATCCCTCTGATCTTTCTGGCTGACTTACAAATTCCAAAACGTTGAAAGAGTTGACTCATTCCCCGTTTTAACTATCATATGCTTACTACACATGTTTACTGTGATTCACAAACCTGAAACAAGACGCCTTGGGATGAGTTGGGCTATCATTCAATCATCATTCAACCCCATAAAGATGGGGCTTGGTCCGCTCTTTTCCAAGATTTCTGCTTGGAAAACCACGAAAAAAGATCCGGCTGCCGGGCACAGATGTGCCATGGCCAATGTTACTTGGTGCTCCATCCCAGTCCATGTGAACCAGTCCTAAAGCTAGGATTCAAATGTTCCCAGTTTTCTTGTTCATTGCATGTCTTCGTCAAAGATGTCTCAGATTTTCCCAGCTCAAACCCTTGGGAGGTTGCTTCATCCCAGTTAGTAAGTAGGTTAGATCACCCTTCTGATAAGCGGATTAATCCTACTTCTCCCACTGAAAAAACCAGGGATATAACCTACTTAGGATCCATGGGATGAGCCACCAAGTACTTACCCCATGTCTTTCGCGTTGTAACATGGTCCGCAAACTACGCTTGGATGAACCACTAGGTCTTACAAAGGCAAGATGAGGTTTAACCACAAATGACTATGTCTACGAGAAGGGATGCAGGTCAGGGATCATTTTTCAGGCTAGAACATGTCAGAACTATGGGATTTTAACCTATCTTAACCATAAGTAGGGAGATAATGATATACAGTAACCCCTATAACTATGGTTTATGGTTATCTAATGTTACATTACATAACCACTTATTAGAGGAACGATCGTTTAACGGTGCAAATCAAATGCTGGTTTGCATCTTAGACCACATACTTGACCATCAAAGAGGTATGAGGTGTCCATGGCTATTCCCTAGATACCCCTAGTTTCAAAAAATTGCACATTTCATAGACATAAGCTTGTTCAAATAACAAGTTGAACAAATTTCAGCTGTATATCAACATCTACTAGCATCAAACAAACAACAACTTAGATGAATTTACCACACACCATCCACCATGCAGAATCTTAATCATGCGCAAATTATCTATGAATGATAACACTGCAGAGTTTTCTCAGATCAATCGTCACCATGCACCATCTGGGTATGAAAAATCCTGAACCCAGGATTTACCCTCTGGTAAACTAACATAACTATGGAAAATCACCCGTTTTAATGGGAAAATCCACGAACTAAATGGCTATTTTCAATAGCAAACTGTTAGTTTACCAGAGGCTAAATCTGCAGTTTTCGATGAATTTCATGGATGATCCCAGATCCTTACCCGCTTCGATATGCATCCCACCGTGGTGTTCCACCGTGGTTTATGTGATCCATGAGCCATAGTTCATTTAATCTAAGTGGGGATATTCCATGAATCTAACTAGCTTTTTGTTGAAGTGTGTACTAAGTGGGGCCTGCACACCCAAGTCTAGCCATGTTCTAATAGAGAGTGTCTGTTTTCACTGGCATATAAATCTCTAGTTTCTGTGAAACATTAAGAAAAGTCCAAAAAAAAAAACATTTGTTCCCAAAAAAGCAAGTTTTTTTCCCAAAATGTTGCCACAAGTTCTCCCAACATAGATCTGCTGCATCCACCCGCCATGCCAAAGGAACCGCTTGAGATCCGGCCGCACCCAGCTCCGCCGGGAACACGAGGTCCTCAAAAGTGGAGTTCCAACACAGAGTAATATGATTGTGGGAAAATCTACAGGAAACTATAGGGCTTTCCCTTCAACCAATCCTATGGTATATATATATATATAGATAGTTATATAGTTATATAGTTATATGTATATATACATATTCTCTTAAATAGTTATGAATATAGTTGTTATATAGTTACATATAGTTATATCTATAGCTTTATACAGCTATGTACAGTTATATGTATAATATAAATATATATAGTTACATACAGTTATATAGTTATACTATACATGGTTCATATATATATTATCTTAAATAGGTGTGAATAGAGTTGTGTATATATAGTTGTGTATATAGTTACATATGTATACTATATAATATATATATATATACAATTCTATGTTGTAGGTAAGTCTTCAAAATAACTGGGCTAGAATATGGTTGCAGTATATTAAATTGTTATAAACCTGGTTAATAATTAGCTTTGGAAGTGGTGATAATTCTTCATGATGGCTCATGGTTGATTATGGAGGATG
This sequence comes from Symbiodinium sp. clade C Y103, assembly GCA_003297045.1. Taxonomy (NCBI): domain Eukaryota; class Dinophyceae; order Suessiales; family Symbiodiniaceae; genus Cladocopium; species Cladocopium sp. clade C. The sequence continues at coordinate 148,006 of BGPT01000175.1, read as the reverse complement.
TGGAACACCCAATCTCCATACTCAAGCATTTGCGGGTCATAATAAACATAAACATCATCCCGAAAAAGGGGTAATTTACACCCAATTTCATTACCCTCTGGTAATTTAACATAGCTATTGAAAATGGCCATTTAGTTCGTGGATTTTCCCATTAAAAAATGGTGATTTCCCATAGTTATGTTAGTTTACCAGAGGGTAACCCGAATTGGATGGTTTATGGCATTGGGTTTACCACATGATCTACACGTCATTTCTCGAGTTTTGTTAGCGCCATGCCATGGCTGCAGCCGAATAACAATCAGCAAACCCCAATGACCGCTGGTGAATGAGTTCATCAAAATTGGGCAGAACAAGCAAGCATTACCAGGTATTACCATCTGGTAAATTAACATAGACCCTGGCAGATAGGGATTGGAAGATCAGTTTCCTCTAAAAGTAACTATTCTCAGGGTCTATGTTAATATACCAGAGGGTACATGGTAATACCATCCTGTAAACATCCGAAAAGATGTGGCCCCACCACAAAGTAAATCACTTTCCAACAAACTTTGTGTCGTTGGCTTCAGGGACGCCGTGTAGTGGCCGTGGTGATGGTCTTAGTTGTGACATGTTGTGAGTCATGTTTTACATGGATATTCATGGAACATCCAAGTCTTATAATAGCTTAAGTCTCTAGGTTCCTAGAGGGATTCTGATCTCATAATCCAAGTCTATTAATTTCAAAAGACATATTCATGTTTTAAGCAAGAAAAATCAACGAAAATGTGGTTACATATGGTTACAAAGATCCTGTGAACATCGCTTCTGACGTAAACACCTTTTTTTTTCCGGCTGGTTTTACATGTCGATATCGGGAGGGGAAAAGAGATGATGGGATATCAACTCTTCATTCCCGAAATATGTCTGCTTTTGAGGGGTTGAACAATACTTGACGGGATGGTTGAACAATGTTCAGCGCCAAAAAAAATGAGGTTGATAAGCTGATAGGGGAAATATCAAAATTACCGCAAAAGAAAGTGGGGATGTGTCAAGATTGAGAATCCAAAAAAACATGAATGCTGCGATGATAGTTCCCACTAAAACTGACAAAACTCCCTGGTCCCAATAGTATCAACAGGCTGTGCTGGCCATAGATTTACTGTAGAACGAAAATGCATTGTCCAGTAAACCATCATAGATATTAGAGCCGCTGTCAAAACTCTATGCCTCACATAAGTATACATAAGTAGCATTCCAGAGTTTTGACCATAGCTCTAATAATAATATGGATACAAACACATATCTTCATCACAAAACATTTTCCGTGGTGGATTTTCTCTAGGCATCCCATGGAACCTCGAGAAGTTTTAGCGTTTTCCTACAAAGATAAATGATCACTTTCTCAACGGATGAATTGTTATATAGCAAGTTATGATAATATGAATCTATGAGATTTTCCAATAATTCCAGTTGTTTTTCACCAATTCCTTCAATCAGCATTGTTGCGGGTAAAATCTGCTTCTAAAATCACCAGTTTCGGCGGTAAAATCATCGCTATTGCTGGTCAAATCGTCAAATCACAATTATTGCTGGTCATCGTTTTGCGGGCAAAATGACAAGTTTGTAGAACCATGGAGGTTTCTTAAAATGGAGGTACCCCCAAGTCATCCATAGTATTTTCCATGATTTTCCATTATAGACCATCCAGCTATTGTGGTTTCCCCATGACTTAGGAAACTCATGGAAACCCTTATGTTTACCGCTTAAGATTGTGTTTTCCCATAGTTATGTTACTTTACCAGAGGGTGTTTTCATCATTTTCCCACCTTTCTTCACCATGGATGTATACCCTGTGGTTATGACTCACAGTTCGCCATGGAAGCCATGGCCCATTCGATGATAAACATGGTGATTTACCGTTCTATTCAAGATGGTGGTTTTCCATGGCGAACCCTTCAATACCCTCTGGTAAACGAACATAACTATGGAAAATCACAATTTTTCATAGGTAAATCAACGAACTAGATGGTCATTTTCTATGTCTATATCATGAGTTTGCCAGAGAGTAACCATGGATTTCAATGGAAAACTCGGATTTGTTCACCATCTTCGGAGAGCTGGGACACCCTGCATAAGTCACCGTGCCGGTGGTCTGCAGACGTCGCGACTGTCCATCCAAACGGCGTGCACCGCAGGAGCTGCCAGCGGTGAAGACCACATTCTGCGAAGTCGCTTGGGGATCTGATCAAATGGTGACTTAATGAGATCATAGAGGCTATTGTCACCATTAATGGATATTATTGGTGATTTTCAATTCAGGTGATAATGGAAACTTAATGGTGACTTAATGGATCTAATGGGTATTTTTCATTGGAGAATTGGGGATTTTCAATGGGTATCTAATTGGCAAAGAATCAAATAGTTCAAAGAATGGTGACTTAATGAGATCATACTTGGATACGAGTGGTGATTTTACCTATTTTTCATGGCTATTCAATAGGGATATAATATGATCTAATGGAATACTACTAACATAGTAAATTACCATAAATGTCCTTCATAGAACTTCATAGCATGGTTCCAAATTCAGATTGTCCTTGTCGTATGGGTTGATGCACCTTTAAAAAAATAATAGTATGCAAGTGTATATATGATACTATATATATACACAGAATTATGCTTATACGATCTTATACGCATACTTGAATTTGCTCAAGGCCATCAGTCATTCGAAATTTCTCAAGCCCCCCTTCCCCATCTCTCTTTGCTTTCCCAGTAGAAAAATAAAAAAAACACCGGCTCAGCAAACCGTGGTAGAATGGCTGGAGTGAGTCAGGATTTCTTAAGGAAGCACAATAGCTTTCTTATTGCATCCTCTGAAAAATCCCATTGGAAGGGCTCTACACGTTCTCCCGGCATGCCGGCTCCATGCGCTGGATGCGCAAACTCTGTATATATATATATATAGCTATATATATAATTACATTTACATATATATATATATAAACATTGAATTGTATATAAGATGAAAACCATAGTCCAAAAACACCTGTCACACAAATAACGTTATCAGCATGAATACCGGTATCATGATCCTACTTTTCAATGAGACTCGTTTTTCGCATTGAAATCCGGGAATGAACTTTAGCTTCATCCGGGTATGGATTTCGAGCCTCTGGGTAACAAGTAAAACGGAATAAAACTCACCACTGAGGCAAGGTCTGACACGTCTGCTCTTCAACAGAGACTCCGCCAAGGGTTGGCGGCTGTGTTCCTTGTGACGTCGGCCGTGGCGATGAAGGAAGCGCCCGAAGGACAGTGCACCCGCGTCTTCTGCAAGTCTTCAAGGGACAAGTTCACCCAGGATTCTGGTACGGCACGCCATCGAAAGCGATTTGAAATCGCCACTTCTCCTAGGCGTTGAAAGTGCTCTGACCTGCGGCTTGTGGTTGCGTTGGAACTGCGGTGAAGACCTCTCCTTGTGGCGTTTGAAAAGCTGGCATACTGTGCCGAGCAAAACTTCAACTCCTGGTAGAATAAAACACATGTTGACCTCATGAAAACATTAGCTAACAGCGCCAATCAGTGATGCTCTGATGCCCTGCAAATTGTTGTTTGCTGGCAAGTAAATAGTTTCGAATTTATAGCAACTACCAAAACAAGATACAGAAGCAAAGTAATTCACAACTATTTTAGTATGATGTTGCTTTTCTATCATTTTGCTGGTTCCTCTATGGCAAAAAAACATTTGCCAAACTAAGGTTAAAAATCCATCTATAATGTTGAGGTTGTTGTCAGGTTGCTATGGCTTTGTCTGCAATCTATCCCTAAATCTACTCCTTAACCATAGTTTACCCGATTTAACTATCCACAAAATGAAGGTATGTCCATTTTCCAGACACATCCAAATTGCATATAGTTGGCTAGCTATAATTAAACCAGAATATCCCCATTAGTCTCTCATTGAACTACCATTGTTCATGGCTAGCCATCTCAAGACTATCCCATTGTTCATTCACTACATCCCATCCAATCCCCGCTAGAATGACTATTTCCTGGCGGTAACCCTATTAAATCAGATTAAATAGTCATCATGAAACATCACCATTTCTAACGGTTAAATCCCCTAGAAATGGGAAGATCATATCGCATCAAATCTATGCCGAAAAAATGATCCAAAGGGGTCCCGAAAAAGACCAAAAAAGATAAAGATGCCGAAAAGTCAGGATGATGTTTCCTCATACCATTTAGGTGTCCAATTTCAACACTTTTCGACATCTTTTTGGGACTCGAAACAAATGCGAAAACTGCATGGAGGTGTAATTCATGGTTTTGATGGGTCCTGGGGAAACAATTCAACACGTCGCAACGTCGGTCCTGGACATAGCTCGTTGGCACGCTCACCACGCCCGCGATGGCCTCAACGGTCGGCTATCCCAGGTGGAATCCGGATGAAAAAGGGAGACTTGGAGGTGTCCTGACATGGGGCTACCCCCAAAATCATCCATTATTGATAGGATTTTTCCATGATTTTCCAGTATAAACCAACCGCATTTAAGGAAACAATATATGGGTCAACATGGGTTTCAATATGTTTCAATCTAATCTTTCATCCGTGATCCAAGTGTCCTCGAATTTTTTTAGGGAAAACTGACAGGAAGGGCTGCTTATAGGAACAGCTCCCCGATGTTTGCTGCTTTTTTTCCGTGGAAAATGATGGAAGATGGCAAGGTGAAAAAATACACAATTTGCAAAATGGCTAATTGTCCATGGCTACGTTGAATTACCAGAGGGTATCATCCTATCTAAACCATGGATTCTTTCCAGCATAAACACTAAAAACCGATTGTGGCTTAGGCGGTTTCTACTGTGTCAAATCCAGCAAACAAAACGTATCATCTGTTATACATATATACACATATACATATTTGCAATAGGTGGGTGATGTTAAAAATTAGGACATTTACCAACCCCTTGAAACCCACAACCCACAACTGCTAATAACCTTGGGTATTTCATGTATACGTATGTCTTACCTTTTCAAATTCAAAAGTGGTGATACTAGATAATCATTACACATCAGTAAAGGACAATCGACTGTGAGAGTAGATATTTTCCGAACGAGAAATCCATGAAATGTCCATACCCTCTGGTAAACATACAAAAAGCCATTGAAAAATTGTGATTTAGAGTGGATTTTCCCATTAAAAATGGTGATTGTCCATAGTTTTTTGTATGTTTACCAGAGGGTAATAGTAATCGTTAGTATGTTCACTTTCGTGTAGGATCATCCAACAAATCGTCACTGGCTACCCTGGTGTGAGTTCAAGTCCCCATTTCGCGGGTTCTCCCATCTAGAAATGCAAAATCATGTTATAACTAACTGAACCAACTATGGTTACGCTCGCCAGTTGCAAAGTTGGTTGTATGGCTCATATATGATCTCATCAAAAATCTCTATAATTATCCTATATTATCCTCATCTATCCCCATTACCCTCTGGTAACCAGCTCCATGGCGTGCTGGAAAATCCACCAGTTAGTTCGCTGATTTTCCCAGCGAACTAAACCTCCATGGCTAATGGCTAGTTTGGGGATTTCCCAGCGGCCCGCCACGTTTGAGCAAGCCAGAGGGTGTATCATCATTATCCCCTTAAAAATCCATTGTATCCCCATGAATTCCCACCATTTGAGTTGCTTTAATCCCATTCTGTCCCCATTATACCTCCCTTCCAACCAGTTTTACGAATAATCTCCCATCTTCCCCTGTGGGGATGATCCGACACACACGGAGACTCGACACGTCTCGTTCATCGACACCGCCACGGGAGGATTTACTAGGGTGAAATCCCAGCTACCTCCATTGATGGCTGGGATGTTCCGAGATGTTCCCATCAAACCCCATAGGATTTTCCCGGCGAAACCACACCAAAATAGTAAACCCCAGAAGAATCCCAATAAATCCCGGAATTGTACTCGCATGAAATTCCATCATTGTCCTTTATTTTCCCATTGAATCCTATTGATTTTCCAAGTACTCCATTCATACTATCATTACGTCCCATTAAAACCTCCATCTACTTGTGAGTTTCAATTATATACAGTAATCCCATTCACCATCCGAAATGGCAGGTTTGTTATGGGGGTTCCCACATTATTTGCTTGATAATCCCATAAAATCCCATCTATAAACCTCCATTGATAACGGATTTTCCCATAAAATATCCCATTGTAATCCCACTAATTGTCCACTATCCCATTCATATCCTATTCCTTATTCATGATTCTTCCATTATATAAACATCACTAAACCCACTTATTCATGTTTCATTATACTAATTATACCATTCATATTCCCCGGATCCCATAAAGTCAATTTCCCATACTAACCAAGCTTTGCCCAGTTATAACACCATAAATTACCATAAAACACCACAAGATTGCCATAGGATTACCCTCTGGTAAACTAATATAACTATGGAAAATCACAATTTTTTATGGGAAAATCAACCATCAAGCGCCATTTTCAATAGCTATGTTTGTTTACCAGAGGGTACCAAGAATCATGATTTTCCGATGATTTTCCCACGCGCAAATCACATCAAATCCGCCGGGCTCCGCACCGTGGTGAAGGCAGCCGTGGCATCCTCGCTGCCCACCAAGCTCTCCACGGCACCACCCAGGTCTGTGCCTTAACGAAATGGAGATTTGGTCGTGTCATGGCCGAAAAAATGGTGAAAATATGGGTAAAATATCGGGAACATTAGGGAAAACATAGGGGAACTATGGAGGTTTTCATAGGGAACACATGGGAAAATGTAGGAAACGATGGAGGTTTTAATGTGTTTTAATAGGAAAAATGATGAAAGATGGGAAAATATCCACTCACGATGAGGGGTTTCCATTCTCTCCCCACAAAAACTCTTCGTTGATACCATGAATCATGGTTTTTTGCAGTGTTTTTGCAACTCCCAAAAAGGATGTGAAAAAATGGGTTTGTCTGAGCATAGGGATCAACATGTTAATAGCCATTTTTTGTTGGGAACATCATTATCAAGCAATGGATTTATATAGAGGTACCCTATTTTCCGACAAACCCATATATTGATGAGGTATGAGTTGCTGTAAAATAGCTGGTAGATGGAGGTTCATCCCATTAAAACTGATGATAATAGGTTTCAACCCATCCCCGTGTGAACAAATGTTGGAAACCTAAATGGCATGAGGAAACATCATCATGACTTGATCGGCATCTTCTTGGAGACTTCTTGGATCATTTTTTCGGCGATTTCATGGGTGCCAAGATCTTCCCATTTCTAGGGGGATTTAACCGTTAGAAATGGTGATGTTTCATGATGATTTGATATGTTTTCATAGGGTTTAATGATTTAATATTAAATTCTAGGGAATTTAACCGTTATAGAAATGGTCACGCTTCAGTTTCAGGAGAAATGATTGAATTTTGAAGCGATTTACCTCCAAGAAATTGCAATCTTAAAGGGGATTTGATGGGATATCATCATGAAACATTGTTGGGTCACATGACTTTACCATCCTTGTTGTCTGTGTATGTAATATGTAATGTCATGTAATGTCATGTAATGTCATGTAATGTCATGTAATGTCATGTAATGTCATGTAATGTCATGTAATGTCATGTAATGTCATGTAATGTAAAGAATGTATGTATACCATTATATAAATCAATACATGTACTCTGATTTAACAATGAACAACCGCGAAAAATCTACCATAGTTGTTTCATCAGCAACAATGGGGATAAATCAACCAATGTTGGAAATGCGTGTCTGAACATGGGATTCAGCCCAATAAATGAAAAAAAACATTGGTATAAAAAGGCATAATGCGAATGGGAACAAATGCCTGAATATGTTGTTTTACGTTGTTTTACCAACCAAAATAGGAAGTTAATATTATTCCAAGATCAAAAATTCAAATGTGCCAATGAATCATGGACATGGGTTTGTCCAAGAATCGGGAATACCTCAAAACTGCCATTTGAGTAGTCAAAATGGAGTCTTAAACATTGGATTTTAGGTATCTGATGGGCTGCATTTGTAAGGATAGTAATGTTGATGTTACCCCAATAAGCCAGGATATAACATGATATAACCCGTATAGTTATAGCCATTTTGCACGAGCAAATTTCTCGTGGAATTGCACAAGAGAGTGGGAACAAACAGCAGTGGAACATAGTAGTACGCATGCTCCTGAGACTGGAGAATCCTAATATCATCACCTAATTCGTATCATTACGTATCAATCTGGATTCATATTGTATTGAGAGCAATTGTGGACATATGATTGACGATTGCTATGGATTGATAGTAGGCATTAAATAGTTTGATTAATAATGTCCACTAACAATCAATCATGATTGATAATGGCCATTAACTATCAACATAATTACTACTACGATGATGGTTGTCATGATGCTGATTCTCCACCACTTGTTACTATTTGGGGGTTGTAAACATCCCACTAATAAGAGCTACCAACAATGGACCCATAACCAGAAAAATCGCGAATCACTAGTTTATTGTTGGGTTGGTTTAAGGGAACAGGCCCATGAATCAATCACCACTGTTTCTCCCAATGATTTTTAGGGGGCTCCTGTGAATTGTCCCTTCATTCACCAGTCGATGGTTCTTTCTGCCCTCAACATGTGTTCGTCTTACAATGAAGTAATTACCCCTAAATCATCCTAAATCCAATGAATTAGAATCATCATGTTCCCTATTCAAGTGGCTACGCTCCGGTACTCAAACATGCTTTGCTGGAGAACGCCACATTTCCATGATGGTGCGGACAAAAGACCTCTATTTCGTTCGAGATCTCCCAGCCAATCTTTAAAATCACCGGTGAGAATATCATCATTATCCCGTCATCTCCCATTCTATTCCCATATGGTTACCCTCTGCTAATCAAACGTGGCAATTGACAAAAATCACCTACAAATGGAGGTTTATAGCTGGGAAAATCATCTATAAATAGTGGATTTTCCTTGCCATGCTTGATTTCCGGAGGGTACCCTCTGGTAAACTAACATAGCTATGGAAAATCGCCATTTTTGATGAGAAAATCAGCTGTAAATGGCCATTTTCAATAGCTTTTTGTATGTTTACCAGAGGGTATACCCCCCATAAACCATAGTTCACCAATCAATGGATTGGTTAATGGGAAAATTTACAGGAAACCCCTATATTTCATGGGAAAATCCATGGTTTCCTGTAAATTTTCCCTTAAACCAATCCAATGAACCAAGGTATATTTTGGATTTGTCCAATGACATCGACCCCAACCTCCGCCCCGGTCTAAGACTCCCAACAGCCAGACACAACCGTTCGGGAGGCTTCAGCCTACAGCTGGCAACTCAAAAAAGATGCAGAAAAAGCGGGATGACAGTAATCCAATCCTAAGAAATTACCCACTGGTAAACTAACATAGCTATTGAAAATTGCCATAGAAATATTGGATTTTCCCATTAACAATGGTGATTTTCCATAGCTATGTTAGTATACCAGAGGGTAAGTGGTTCGAATATGACGCTATCTTTCTGGATGGTACTACATCTCTACGAGATCATGGAATCATCGAAAGAACACTCAACATGTTTTGACACTTTATCTTTCGGAAATGGGCTCTGATATCTCACTCCGGTGGTAAACCCAATGCCACCATAGCATTCACCAACCATGATCGAAATTCATGATAGACATCATCCCATTTGCAGGACGAAAAACCCAAATTCAGAAACCAAAGAAACTTGGGGATGGTGCAGATGGCGGTGGATCCCACATTAAACAGGCCAAGTGACAGTCATGGTAGTAGTGCCTGTCACGGTGATGACGGTCGTCATGGTGGTGGTCATGGTCATCGTCATGTTGCCGGGCTTCCTTGGATGGAGATAGTGGATTCAAGATGATCCCATCCAAGTGGCGCCCACCAGTGATGGCTGTGCTGGTTTATAAACCCCATGAATACACCCCATTTTGGTGGGAAAATCATCAAAAATTAGCCATTTTCCATAGCTATGTTGAATAACCGGAGGGTATAACTATCATAGACCATAGCTCTTGGAGTTCTTTTCACCAACTTAGCCGTCGTGTGGGGCCCCACATTGTACAGATTCTCTAAGATATTCCCAACAAAGATTCCCCAGTCGTAGTGTATTTCCCATTGGGAAAATCATCGACTCTCACTCAGCATGCCGGGTTTCATGCTGGTGGTCTCGGTATCTGTCACATTGGCAGCGGTGGCAATGCTGAATCCGGCCAGCTTTCCTTGGCGCAAAAAAAGGTCGGCTTACTACATTGTGGTGCCAATCCTTGGCTTGGTTGGTCAACATAAGTTAACTGCAACTAGGCTTTATGCTAGATGCGGAATTTATATCAAAAATAGAGGAATCCCCAAAACCCCAGGCCGGGTGTGAATGGATGTGTTCCAATATTGGGGAGTCCAAATCCAGCAATATTGCGTGCGTGCGTTAAACAATTGGAATCGGATTCTCAAAAATTCGGGTAACTATATATCTTATCCAACTATTGCATTGAACAACATACATCATACATCATCATACAGAAATATACAGAATATCTTGGGGGGGACTCCCCCAAGATTGGTTTTGGAAGATGATTCTCTTAGTGGAACTAGCCATCTTTGGTGATCTCTACATCTTCAGAATGGTCTTGGACTTGCAGGGGGCTTTAGAATGGAAAATAGATGTTATTTTTTGATTCTGCAAATACCCTCTGGTAAACTAACATAGCTATGGACAATGGTCCATTTATAGTTGATTTAGTGTTGATTTTCCACAACTATGTTAGTTTGCCAGAGGGTAGTGGGTTGACCAATCGGATGCTTAAGACTCACCTTGCCCCCAAAAAAGAGTGGTAAAAACGATGTTCAACCATCACAACTGCAGGCCATGCTTCCATCACTGCCACCATGACTGTGTGGGTCTGGTGATTGGTCTCATTGGTGTTTCTTGACCATATCCCACTTCACATACCCTCTGGTGATCAAAACATGGCAAATGCTAATCACCTTTAGATTGAGGTTTGTAGCTGGGAAACTCATCAACAAATGATCCATTGCCATGTTTGACGACACCGGGAGGTAAATGGGTTTGTCTGAAAAGGGGATCCTCCCTCGAAATCCTAAGTTTTCTCATGATATTTTCCATTCAATGGCCATTTGACAGGTGGCCTCACATTTGCAACACACGTCCACATGGATGTCAATGGCTGGGTTTAAGAGAAAATCCATGAGAAAAATGTTGCTTTGACCTTTCAAAATATACCTCTCAAAATATATCAGAAAATATCAGAAACTATTACCCTCTGGTGAACTAACATAACTATTGAAAATCACCATTTTGAATGGGAAAATCCACTATTTCTATGGCCATTTTCAATAGCAAACTGTTAGTTTACCAGAGGGTACTTGGATGTGCGTCCCAGTCATCGTAGTTGATTTATCTGCCCTGTACTGTACCACTTTTTTTGGACCTGCATAACTGGGGTATAATATGGGTGCATGCAAATCACCATTTGCCTGTGAAACATCCAGTATTCTCAGACAAACCCATATGGATCTAGTTGGCTATATATAATTATATATATACACATATTCCATTCTATTTCCATTGACCCCCACTAAATCCCACTAAATCAAGAATTTATAGATGACTTCCCCGATTTTGGGGCCATTTTGGGAGTATACGAACCCCTTTCCGAGAGACTCAAATCCCAATCCTAATAGAACTTCCAGCTACAAAGCTCCATCAGTTTCCATCATTTTCCCGGCTCCCACCACCCAGTAGCTCCAACCCCCCAGGCCCCGGCGTCGCGTCATTTTTTCCATCCCCCAAGCGTCGCATGTGACCATCGCGGAGCCAGTTGCTGGGGTTGCTGATATCCTCCAAAAGTTGGTCCTGCCCGAAATTCATCGAGGAATTCCATGGTAGGTCATGGATGTTACCCTCTGGTTATTTTGACATAGCCATGGAAGCCATGGCTAATTTGGGATGATTTTCCCATTAAAGCCTCCATTTGTAGTGGGTTTTCCATGGCTATGTTAAATAACCAGAGGGTAGATGGGAGATCATGGGATGTTTTTTGGGATGTTCCCCAAGGAGTTCCACCATATAAAGCCATGGCAGCTGAAATTTCGCACCAAATTTTGCCCTAAAAACTCAAAGGTGGCAACTGAACATCCTAGGTTTAATGCGGTTTTAATGGGAAAATAATCTATAATAATAATGGATTTTCCCGCAAACCCATGTGTGATCGGATGGTAAACAACAAGAACCGGGGATTACACGATGAAAAATGGTGATAAAACGGAACTGATCATGGGGATATATTTCCAAAAAATACAAAGAAATAAATCAACATGAATCAACCATCAGAAACACTTGGGATTTTCGGGGGTATGGGGTTCCTATAACTATTGTGATTTATATATACATATCCACTTGTAACTGCAACCACACCCCCAAGCAGTTGTTGATTTTCAAGTTGCTGGTTTTTTCAGGATCCAAAGAAGTGATTGCGTCTACTCTTGGGCACAAGTGATATTGAAGAAACCTACTTTAGCAGTACGATGGACCACTAAAAATAAATTTTGGATGATTTGGGCTACCCCCATGACAACCTCTAGACTTGAGCAAACTTGAAAAAAGACAAGTTATGTCATTGGATTGGTTTGAGAGAAAATTTTAACCGGAAACCATGGATTTTCCCATCAAATATAGAGGTTTCCTGTAAATTTTCCAACCAATCTAATGATCATGTGAAGTCCCTGATCCCTCTGAAATCGCCTTGCTGCCACTGGTGGAGCCCGCATACTGCGCCGTCTCCGTCAAGCCAAGCATCACCACGCTCACCTGACAACGGGGGCAAACCACTGGCAGGGGACTTCAAGGTGACTTCATCGTAAATGTGTAGTGATTTATGGTGAGTCTCTGGTGACTTTATGGTGATTTATTGTGGTTTAACATGGTTTAACCAACATATTTCAGGATTTCAACCAACAAAAATGATGGTATTTCACGAGAATGTGGTGGGGTATAGCGGGATAATGGTGGGATACCCTTCGGTGTGATCAAACATGACGCCTGAAAAAAACACTAGAAATGGAGGCTCATAGTTTATAGCTGGGAAAATTGTTATAAATGGAAGGCAATGTGGACAGATGGAAAACGCACGGCAATGAAGCAAGCCAGAAGATGGAGACAGTCAGAAGATGGGGAAAGTCAGAAGATGAGAAGGTCAGAAGAGAAGAGATGCAGGTGCGCGAGAAGGTAGGAAAGTCGCGAAACACTGTGTTTTTCCAATGTTTTGTGGCTCCGGAGGGTCGAAAAGTAGGCNAAGAGATGCAGGTGCGCGAGAAGGTAGGAAAGTCGCGAAACACTGTGTTTTTCCAATGTTTTGTGGCTCCGGAGGGTCGAAAAGTAGGCTCGCTAAAGCAGCGGGTGCGGAGCCATCTTGGCAGATGAGAGATGAAAAATGCACGCCGTTGTGGCGCGAAGCACATGTGGAAGTAAAAAGGCACAAAACACCTCAGCATCGGAGCGCTTTTGGAAGTTGAGATGTGGAAAAAGTGTACGGCGTTGTGGCGCGAAGCACATTTGCAAGTCAAAATGCTGAAAACACCACATGTTCGGACCACTTCTGTGGCGCAAAGCAGATTTGGAAGTAAAAAGTGTTAAAATCTGTCACGTTCAAACTACATTTGCAAGTTGAGATGTCGAAAAAGTGCACGGCGTTGTGGCGAGAAGCACATTTCGAAGTAAACATGTACAAAACACCTCAGCTTCGGACCGCTTTTGGAAGTTGCGATGTTGAAACAATGCGCGCCGTTGTGGCGCGAAGCACGTTTGGAAGTGAAAAGTGTAAAAAACTGAGGGGTTCGGCGCACTTTTGGACGTTCAGACTTCGTTTTGTGTGGCAGGCGTAAGGGATTCTGCACCTTGTCAAAAGTGAGTCAAACGTGTGGGTTTTGTAGCATTTTCACAAACGATGGCAGGCGTGGGGCATTTGAAGAGGATCTGCAAAGATGCATTTTTCGTGGCAGGCGCAATACAAGAGAAACTTCAAGCAAACATGTTAAGAGGTCAGGGCTCTGATTTCCTGAGATGGGTGTCATTTTGGAGCATCAGATCGTCAGGTTTGCTAAAATGATTTTGCGTGACAGGTGCAGCACTTCGTATATGACCTGGCGTCACTTTTTCGTGGCACGCGCAGTACTTTTTAGAGACATGGCATGGAAAAATCGCAAAACGAATTGGTACGAGGCCGGCAGCTGCAGAATCAACTTGTCATTTTTCAAGGAAGCCTCGCGGAATTGCTTCATTTTTGATGCCGTCAACTTCAAAAATTGAGGAAGTATCGTAAAATTGCTTCGTTTCGGAACACTACACTACAACTACGCTACACTACATTGCAACTACCACTCCACTACGCTACACTACAACTACAACGACAATACATGACACTGAGCTACAACTACAACAACTTCAACTACAACTACAAGTACCACAGCCACAACTACAACAACAACTTCAACTGCATGACGACGACGACGACGACGACGACGACAACGACGACGACGACGACGACGACAACAACGACGACAACGACAACCACAACAACAACAACAACAACAACAACAACCACAACAACAACACCAGCAACAACAACAACAACAACAACAACATCAACAACAACTTCAACTTTACCTTCAACTTTACCTTCAACTTCAACGTCAACTTCAACTTCAACAACAACTTCAACTACAACAACAACTTCAACTTCAACTACATAACAACAACTACAACTTCAACTACATGACAACTACAACTACAACTACAACAGCTGCAACAACTACAGCTACAACTACAATCAACTACAGCTACAACTACAGCTACAACCACAAAAACCACAACAACCACTACAACTACAACTACAACAACTACAGCTACAGTACAACTACAAAAACAACTACAGCTACAGCAACAATTACAACTGCGACTACAACTAGGGTTCGCTCTGCCATCCATCACTCACAGCAACCAACCTCTCCTATAGGTTTCCTATTTTTGAAACTTCCGCCACCGCCTTGTGCGGTACTACTGGTATCATTATATTCGCAATAGATTCCCATTCTATTTCCCATTATATACACCCCATTGAATCCCATTATCATCCAAGCAGATGTAGCCATTAAATCCCATTCCCATTCTATTTCCGTACATTTCCCTACTTTCCTAAATCCCATCAAGTCATTCATATTCCCATATATTCCCATACATTCCCATTATTCTATTTCCCTCCATCCCATCTATTAGAAAAAAAATCTCTTCACCAGTGCGGTAGCCATTTTTCACCCAGCTGGACAAGGGGCCTCCTCGTTCAACTTGCGAGCCACGGTACCTGGAGCCACGCGAGTGTCGATTCCCGATAGCCAGGGGGGGATGTCCAAGTCACCATGCTTAAGTTTCAAGACTATCGTTTGGTTACGTTTGGGTTTCCCTCTGGTAAACGTTTACATAAATATGGAAAATCACCATGTTTGGGTGGGAAAATATGACAATCCACTATAAATATGGCCATTTTCAATACAAGTAGCTATGTTCGTTTACCAGAGGGTATAGTTAGGTTTAATGACTTGGATGAGAACTGGGGGGGTACCCCCATGACTTTGGAAACCTGCATATATCTACAGTAAAAGGTGATTAACCCACTTATGACTGGATAGTTCCTCCCTGAAACCAATAAATTTATTGAGAAAGCAACATGCGCGTCTTTTTTCTCAACAAAAAACATGATTCCTCAGTGAGAATGGTCAGCTACAGGGTGAACCTCAGGCATCAGGTGTCCAGGGTTTTCTTCTGATGTCTTCCAACAATCTATGGTTGAAACACACACACCGTCCCAAGTTGTCTATAACTCTGCCCGGAAACTTCGCCAGGCCAGGTCAAGTCCCAGGTTGAGGGGTTGCAAAATGCGATCTAACCATGGTTATCAAACTCATAAGTTGGGAGAGATCCCCCATAAGGATCCATAAGGTGGGTAAAACTGGCTGGCATAAACCATCCATGACTGGGGTTAGAATTCCACCTATAAAACTGAGTCACTGGGGATGGTTTTTCACGCGCCTGGCTTCGCTTCCAGGTTGATGCTACAGAGCGCCGTTGGACTCTCTGAGCTGCCGCTGAAGACGGTCAAGGCGGTGGGAGCCACAAAGGACCTGGGGGCCACGGGGCCACGGGTCAGGTCTCAGCTTGAAGGATCATCGTAACTGGTGAATAAGCCCAGATAGTAATGACCATAGGTGATGTCCCTGTGAAAAATGGTGAATTTCATTGATTTTCTATAGTTCTGTTATGTTCTGTTAGTTTACCAGAGGGTGGCAAGTGGTGAATGACCATAGCTAGTTCACCCATTTATAGATGGGATAACCCTTCTTAGGGGACTTACATGGACTTACCATCACCAGGGTGATTAACCACTTATCACTTACGATTCGTGGGATGATCCTCCAAGTGGGTAACTTTGAGTTGATTGGGATTTGTTTGAGGTTATAGGAAAATCACCTATCAATGGACTTGAACCTCATGGGATAGGTGAATATCTAGGATCATCCCATGTTTTCTCGATGTCATGGCATTTCGCGATGGGAAAAATTGAGGATTTTCTTGGATTTATGGTGATCTTATGGTGATCGTATGGTGATTTATGATTTTTGGTGGGATTACTGATGAAGAAATTGATGAATTTATGGGCATTGCATTGGAAAAATTCAAGATTCAGGGGAATATTAAAAAACATCTTCAGGAAATTGCTTAGTAGTAATTATGTGTTACATGTTACACCAAAATTCAGTAATATTCATAGGTATCAAAATTTACTACGAACATTAGCAACATGTCTTCTTCCCATAGTGGTGTCAAGTAACGAGGAATCGGTGTCAAAATCCACCTTCCTCAGGACCTCGGCAGCGGGAAATCGTCCCTGGATGAAACAGTCAGATCTCCTCCCTGAACAGTGCAGGCCTGGGGTAAGTTTGATGGCTATAACATGCCATAACTATGGGATTTGAACCACCATGTTTCTTCGGATATGGCGCCCCTACAACTATGGTGAAATAGGATGGTTTCCATTCTCTATGTTGGTATACCAGAGGGTAACCCAGCCAGTGGTGAACATGGCGTGAAAACCCCAGTTGATGGCCATGGGAAAATGATGGATGGAATGGGGTAGCCTTTTTTCAGACCAAACCTCATACCCGGGTCCTTGTGAAATACCCTAAACTTTGGATTGCAGATGCATTGAAAAAGCATTGGCGTTTTGAGATATTCATAAATATAGATCCGGACATGTAAGCCATATATAAGCAGCTAAGAACGCCTCATGGTTTCTAGTGGTTCATAATGGAAACCATAGCTCTTTGGATTGGTTGAAGGGAAAATCTACAGGAAACCATGGATTTTCCCATAAAATATAGGGGGTTCCTGTAAATTTTCCCTTAAGCCAATCCAATGAATAGCTGTTGAGCATGCTCAATAATAACTACTATAGTTGTAAAATCCAAACCACAACCCCCATCCCAGTGACTAACCATACATCTGAGGCGCGCGTCCAAGTGAGCTCTGAGAAATACCCCGAGCCCATCTCATAGGATCTGATAGGTGTCTCTACTATGGATTTGTTCATAATCCCCAATAATCATCAATAACCCAGGTAGTATAATTCCTTACAATAACCAAGGAACCAGGATATGTTCAAAGGGCTCAACAAGGGTAACGAGGCATGGCCCAGGGCACCAACAGTGGTGATCAGAAGTTTCTGGGATGTCCACGAAGCCCAGCCGGGCCAAGTAATGGACTTCTTTCTTTGCCCGTCTTGGAGTAGGTTCCGTTATGAAGCATCACTTACCCTCTGGTAATTTGACATAGCTATTGAAAATGCCCATTTATAGTGGATTTACCTATAAAAATTGTGATTTTCCATAGTTATGTTAGTTTACCAGAGGGTACGG
Organism: Symbiodinium sp. clade C Y103; assembly: GCA_003297045.1. Lineage (NCBI taxonomy): Eukaryota > Dinophyceae > Suessiales > Symbiodiniaceae > Cladocopium > Cladocopium sp. clade C. The sequence goes on along the minus strand of BGPT01000175.1, from coordinate 129,962 downwards.
CAAAGTCGTTTTGAGGCGGTGATCATTTGCCTATTTCAAAACAAAACCCTTTTGGGGTCCAAACCTACGCCATGGGAAGGTTTTTGCGATGCTTCACCCCCACGAATATCTCAAGTTCAGTCTCAAAGCTTTTGCAGCCCTCGAGTTTGGGTCAAACAAAAAGGTGCCATCTTCCTGACGACCAAGTTCCAGTTACAAGAGATATAGATATAAAATTATGTATTAAATATATTACTATATATACACCCTCTGGCAAACTAACTAACTATGGAAATCACCACATCCAATAGGTAAAGCAACAAACTTCAAATGGATCATATTGAACAGCTATGTTAAAAAAATCGGAGGGTCGGAGGGTAAGCAATTACAACCATATACGAACGGGGATTTAAACCTCATATTCATACCCATCAATAACCCATCCTCACCCAAGTACCCTCTGGTAAACTAACATAGCTATTGAAAATGGCCATTCATAGTGGATTTTCCCATTAAAGATGGTGATTTTCCATAGTTATGTAAACGTTTACCAGAGGGTATGTGACAACAAGAATTCGTTGTGAAGAATCCTTCCCGCAGACCTGGGTGAACCGCTCAGTGAGCCTTTGTTTTGCTTCAGAAATGTCATGTTTTTCGCCACATGGCCAATCTTAGAAAGTAGCCTGCCTCGAGCTGGAGCGGGTTGGTTTAATCCCATCAAAATTGCAAAACAGTAAGTTGCATTAACTATTACTCACCAGCTAGTTTAACTAGAACATATCATTATTATCATTAAAGTTCTCCATAATTCAAATTATATACTTGAATCTCTAGCACGTTTACTGCGAAATAAATCATCCACTTCGATTTGTTCGGGGATAACATCACATCTTCAATTGGATGCCTTGATCCTCCCCAAGGTTTTCCACCCAGGGACGCTGCCCCTCTTGGCAGAGCTCACGTGACTCTTGGCCGCCGCAAATTTGTTGACCTCCGCCGCAGAAAAGGGGAGATCCTTCTTGGCTGGAAAATCCCAGACAAATTAGAGGTTTTTGATGGGGAAATCTCAGGAAAATCTAGGAAAAAATACGGAAAAAATATGATTTGATTACCAAAGGGTCATCCAATGATAATCTCATCCCCTGTTCATACTAAACACACCTATGGTTGATGGTACCATGGTTTCATCCCCCTACCTCGGGGGTGTTTCGTATTGGGGGGAAGGGATTGGTAACTGCTCGGTAACCATAGTTATACAATGACCTACTTAGAACAGCCATAAATGGAACAGCCGCTACTTGGATATAACAAGAGTTGGGGTTAGTTGGGATTCAGTAACAATAGTTATACCTCAGTTATAAATGGAATGACCTACTTGGAGGAATACCCTCTGGAGGGTAAACTAACATAGCTATGGAAAATCACCATTTTTCATGGGAAAATCCACTATTTCTATGGCCATTTTCAATAGCTATGTTAGTTTACCAGAGGGTAACAGTCACAAGGGTTATGACCACTACTTTTTCGGTCCATGAATCCTTCAGGTGGCCCGTGGCCCGGTAGCATGAGGTCGAATTTTGATGCACTTCGTACATTGTGGTAACCCCCCAAAAAAGAGCCCAAAAAGTGTAAACCCAGGACGTTATTTCGATTTCTACTTCATACTCATTTCATATTTCCAAGTTTCAGACTGTTCATCTATTCTATCTATTTTGGGGCGTGCTGAAAAAATCCAAGTTCATGAGCGCTCACCCCCGCGGTGAAGCTCATCATTTTCCCTTTCTGAAGCAAAAAAATGGAGTGTACTGCTTCCATTTTGCACATGTTACACATGTTCATAGACCATAAAACGGAGGTGTTTGATATGATCGATGGATGAGATGGGTATGGGCCGGCCAAAATTGAGTACCCAATAATTGGATGGTTAAGACTAAAAATAGTATTACTAATACTAATAATGATTATTGGTCTATTAATCATGGCTAAAACTATTTACCACTAGCATTGGGGTAGTTAACAATCAAAATCTGTGGTCCCCCAGGTCTTTACATTTGACCCATAATTCCCAGAAACATCCAGAAATCATGGCACATACGAAGTGAAAAAAAAACTCGCACCTGGAAGTGATTGTCCCTGGGGAGCTCTTCGGTCAAAAAGAGAGTCTCCCCCTCATTGTCCTCCATCAAGACCAGTGCAAAATCATCCTGCCCCGATCTGCCGCTGGATCGAATCCATAGGATCAATCTTTAGGAATCCATGGGAAAATCGGGACTTTCACATATTTTAACCATTTTTAACATGGTGAAATAGCCATGGTGATTCAATGGGATTGGGAAGTCGATGGGATTTCATGGTGATATATTGATCAGAATTTAACCTCCAAGACGGGGATGATAGCTACCAGCTCGACGATTTACCCATAAAAAGGTGTATAGTAAACGATTATCTTAGTTTACCAAAAGGGTAGCGTGACTGTTTTCTCTTGGACTTGCTTCAGGTGGTCCATGCTACAGATGATCTTTGCCTCAGAAGTGTTCTCATGCTTCCAGCTGTTCGATCTATTTTTGGGTTGCTATAGCCTGCAGTAAACTGATGTGGCGATGGAAAATTAAGGCTCTCCCAAGGAAATGATTTGCAAATGCTGGACTTTCCACAGCTATGTTACTGTAGGTTACTGCGGAGTATATCCCAAGACACATTGACATGTGTTTCAATCGTTAACTATTAATCGCAAAAGACGTGACTAAGACGTGAATTTCTAGCAGGGTAGTAAGTACCCCACCAAAATGGCAAAAATGATTCCAAACCATTAATCTACCCTTCATTAGTTGGTTTACCCAAATATCACCTGGTTTTACTCGTCAATCTTACCTTTTACGTCATCGATCATTTGGATACCCAACAGGAACCTCCAATAAGATGCTGAAAAGCTTCAATTTATCATCTAGTATTGGATTTACCACTTTTCATGCTCTTAAGATGGTTCCTACGTAGATGCCAGATTTAGCAAGGCTCGCAGTGACTAAGACTGTGGTATATCCCTTGATAGCTCCCAGTTGAGGAGTGAACTAAGCCACAAAGTACCACTCCGCAATTCGTGAACTATGGCAAAATCCAAGTCATGAGGAAAACCCAATTTCATAACCCCCCCATCAGAGCTGGTTTATTTTTGGCTTTACCTCATCATAAGATTCAAATTGCGAAAATCACATCATTAGCCATGGAAAATCACCAGAAAGTTGGGGCCCCCAAACAATAGCTAAGTTGGTGAACATAACTCCAACAGCTATATGTTTTATGGTACTTCTAACTCTATTAACTCTAGTATTCATGGGGTTTATAAACAACAAACAGCACTGCGGGGGCGCCACATTGCATTTTACACCACCCATATTTTGATGGTTTGTATATGTTTATACAACCCATCTATGTTGAATTTGGGGATGGTTTACTGTTGCTTTTTACTAACATTTGCGATGGAAAATCAGCCTTTTCTGCCATTTTTCATAGGGAAATTCGTCGAAAAATCGGCGCTCCTGGTCTCCATAAATCCCCACGAAAGCGCAATCTCCTGGCAGGAATTCCCATGGTTTTCCTAGTGCAGAACCACATCGAAATGGTGAGTTCACTGGCAAAAATCGTGACTTCAGCAGGAAAAATGGATGTTGAGCGTTTTTTGGGGGATGGTTTTACCATTTACATCCATTTGCCCCTTCAAAACTTAAACCAACTTAGAAGAGGGATCTGGCCAAAGCAACAAGAACTGATCTCAGTAGATTGGAGAGAGTGACTTGGCATTGGGTCAAAACCTATGATTTTCATGGATTTTCCACACATTTTGGGGTTGGATGTTTACTTACTGGTCCGTAGTAGGGAATGCGGGAAACATCCATTTACCTGGATTTGCGGTTTGTCGATGATTTGGTTTATTTTCCCAGCGGAAAATCCACGACGACTGGGGAATCTATATAGTGACTACTGTATCTTCATTTTGGCGTTCACCAGGGTAGCAGGCCTTCGACCTATAGCCATTCAATTGGACCACACCAACAAGAATTGGGATTTATATGTGACTTCTCCGCACACCAACATGTGAAAAAAGTCACACCAACAAATTTCGTCTATTGGAACGCCGACGATTTTTTGGATGAAAGTTTGAAATGGAAAATTGTGAAAATGACATTGTCGGGGCGTCTCGCATACTTTGCAAAATGTCGTCTTTGCGTTGAACAAACAGTTTGTTGTGGTCAAACTTCTCATGCAGGCGAAAACCGCTCTGGGCCCAGCTTGCTTTGACAGCGTCCGCATCCAACGTAGTTTCGAGGACCCACTTTGTATAACCCATTCACCTAAAACCTCCAGTTACAGTACCCTATGGTAAACTAACGTAACTATGGAAAAAACACAAATCTATATAATTTCATCGCTAAATCATCGAAATACATCATCGGTAAATGGTCCCTTTTCCAGTAAATCAGCATACCCTCCGGTAAACTAACATAACTATGGAAAATCACCATTGTTAATGGGAAAATCCACTATAAATGGCCATTTTCAATAGCTATGTTAGTTTACCAGAGGGTAAATCACCATAAAATCACCATTCAACACCTCCCGGCTGCACCTGGTGCCAGGGCTGCTGTAAGGCTGAAACAGCTGAGCAGCGCGATGGACTTCAGCATGGCAACGAAACCTAGAGATTTTTCGAGGAAAGGCCATCCAGAAAGAGAGATTTTATGGGAATATCATGGGAAGATTCTGATTTTATGACAATCTTATGGCGATTTATGGTGGTTCATGGTAACTTTACAGTGTTTTCAGGTGATTTATGGTCCTTTTCATGGCAACCTGGAGAAAGTTCGAGTGAAATCTGAGAAAATCATGGGAAAACCGTGGGAAATGACATGAAACCACCATTTTTTCTAAGAGGATTTCTAGTGATGGGTGGTATCTGAGTTTATTTTCGAGGCATTTCTCAAGATCCCATTGATCTAATCATCATTTCACTGGTCTCAAACAGCCATGCTTTTTGGTATTTTCAGGCACGTCCAAATTTGTATCGTCAGCTAGATGTCGCATTGTATCCCCACTATTTCTTGTCATAAAATCATCGACTTTTCCACCAACAAAAAGGGCTCATCCAAGGTCGAACCAGAAATTGCTTGGATGATCATCCCACGGATCCTAACTGACCAGCATAAAATGACCCTGGTTAGAAAGTCCCGATTCCGTGGATTATCCCACATAGAAGTATCATACCCTCCGGAAATCAAACGTCGAACGTGGCAATTGGAAATCCCCTATGAATGGAGGTTTTAATGGGAAAATCATCTATAGATTCCATAGATGATGGATTTTCCATTGCCATGTTTGATTACCAGAGGGTAACTGGACTATTCCTGTACTTACTATGAGCAGTTTCGAAGTGGATGATCCTTCGAGTACGACTCCCCCTCTTGGTGCCAAGCTGCTGGAACTTGATCGCGGTTGTATTTGTTCTACCACACTGGAAGCCACAGATTCCGCGGAGATTTTTGGACGATGTTGGCGTTCCAAATCCAGGCGCATTGGGGCACATAGCAACTGAAAAAAGGATAGAAAAGTCGGAAATATAGAAATTCTAAGGGAAAGTTTATTTGTATCATCCTGGAAAAAGTATTCAAAAATCCTCTGGTACAAAGTGTCCCATAGCTAAATTGGTTTATAAGAAGGTATATCTATATAGTTGGATGGAATCATGTATATATCAACTTTTAATTGGAGGGGCACCACATAGTAGGTCTTCAAAAATACTCCAAACGATAGACCCTAGGGTAAACATACAAAAAGATACGGAAAACGCATGGAAAAAATGACCTACAGATTTGGTGGGGTTGCACACCTTTCAGATCCTAAAGTCCTTTTGTTTGCTCGCCATGTCTCTTGCTGTACATTCACACTTTTTGGGCAAAGCACCCGAATCAACATAATCATCTTAGGTTGGTTTCCCGGTTACTATCCTACTTAGTAGCTCGTCCCACTTACTAAGTAGGTTAGTTCACCCTAGTTATAAGTGGATCAATCCTACTTATCCCAGAAACATAAAACCAGGGATACAACCTACTTAGGGTTCGTGGGATGAGCCACCACGTATCATCTTACCATAAAATGCTCGGTTCAATGACAAGGTACAAAAACCTTCGCGCCTTCCCCTGGACTATAACCATGACGTAAAAGGCGCGAAGGTGACATGGCCATGGTAAAAATATCTCAGTTTTGATCCAAATGTCAAATAGATATGGGTGTATCTGAAAATGGGGTATAACCTTCAAACGGCAATTTTAATTGGATAATTCGAACAATTCATTGGAATTGAGGGTATCCAGGGTACCCAATTTTCAGTCAAACCCATATCAATGTTGTTCAATGCTCATCTGTTTCTAACCTTAGATAATTATCAATTTTGTAGACATCCCCTGAAAAATAGATGAGCATCTTACAGTCCTACACTATGTTTCTTGCGGGATATCTGGAAGAGAATCTGCATCAAGATGGCTTTATTACTCATTCGCATTCCCCATTCCCCGTGAGTGGGGATGAAATATTGCCCTACTCATGACAAAGGATGTTACATGATGTTCTAGTATTACACTTTGACAGAACAATACATGTGTAACACAAAACTACAGTGATGAATTCCGTCTCTATCCTGTTGGGGCGTTAGTATACCTGTATACCCTTCATCAAGTTTTACTCAATTCAAACATCGGCATGGTCACCCTTCACCCAATACACCCGAAACGCACCTCCCCACACCCTTCACTGAGAAAAGAGTCTCTGATATTGCGCCTTTAAAGTAACTGGGACACGAGGACCCTCTTGAATTGTTCTGTATTCTATTCTTTTTCATCAGCAAAAAAGTGGGGTAACAAAGGATCCCAGCCCCCAACAAAACACAGTTTCGCAAAGACTATCGTCCATTTACACCACTTGCAAACCAATGCCAGCAAATTGCACACACATTTTGGGCTCGAAGGCCTTATGAGCCCTTCAGCTATTCGCATCGATCGAGCAGCGCCGGCTAGCTGCAAATCGACGCTTTCGTGTCAATTGAAAACCCCTTCATATTGCTTGAGGGTTGGGCGCAAGTTGCCAGCACAAGACATGTTTGAAGGACAAGACTTTGGGTTCAACACATGGATTAACTGAGGCATCATCCGCTAAAAGAAAAATAAGGGCCAGTGAAAGTCTTACTGTTGTTGTTTTGCGGACATCATTCCACTTGTCGATGGACTTGTGGCACAAACCCAAATGGTTGGTAGATGGTTGAGAACTTTGAATATTCCAGTTGCTAATTTTAAGGGATCACATCTATTTTCCACCTCTGGATCCAAACATCAGGGATCATGTCATTTTTAGAATTTGAATTTCTTTGTTGATGCAGCCCAACCCTGTCGTCGTGCGTGGAAAATGCCATCGGGGGTCTTTGCGCAAAATGTTCAGAAAGTGCTGCCAGTGCCCTAGAGTCTCGGGGCGACCATACTACTCAGCACTAGGTGGTGATGTTTGGGTAACTTTGATGGCTACAACTGTAGGATTTTAGCCACTATCCAGTGGAAAATAAGCCCTATAACTACGGTGGTAGAACCACTTACTAGTGGAATTGCACCCCCAGTTGAGCACAAAGATGATTGCTACGTTTGCTACCAACATCAAGCAACAGTATTCATAGAATCATACTTCCTAGCTCTGGGCGCATTGTCATGAACTGCTACAAAATACCTAGGCATTATCATTTGGTTTTGTATACTCATAACCGTTCTGGTCACTCAACTCACAATACTATTCCTTCGAATACATAATGATTACATATGGACAAGACATCTGTAGAGATACTATATGTAGATGTAATATGGATCTATAGATACATATGAATAGCTCATGTATATATTACATCATATTACCCTCTGCGAATCAAACATGGCAATGGAAAATCCACCATTTAGTTCGGGGATTTTCCCAGCGAACGAAACCTCCATTCGTTCGGGGTCCCAGCTTGCCATGTTTGATGACACCGGAGGGTATCCATGATGTGCCTCTCAGTTTCCTGGTGCTTCATGCTCCATATCCGTATAATTCCGTATCAAAAAGGCAAAATGCAATCCATTAATATCATACCCTGTGGTTATGACTAACATAGCCATAGAAAATTGCGAATTTTGGATAATTTTCCCAGCTAAAAACCTCCATTTATCGGGGATTTGCATGGCTATCTTAAATAACCAGAGGGTAATATTATACAATTGGAGATATAACATGTAGTCTTGTCATCCCTTGCTAGCGGGTCTGATAATTTCATTCTTATCACCCACAAAAATTCCTGCGGTGCACCCCGCTCTTGACCTCAAACCATGGAATCTGACTACTTCGGGGTGCATTTGAGGTTGTAAATGGAACATAAACCCCCATAAGTTGGGATATAACCCCTATATTTATGGTTATATATCCACTTAGTTCACTGGAACTGAACTTCCAAGTAGAGTGTAATACCTCACTAACCTGAGATAAAGCCAGTGACGTAGCGACGTGAGGTCGCTATGACTCCTGCAGATATATCCCCACGATATCAATCATATCCCAGTATATCCCCATTGTATCACCTTTTTGGTCGGTTGAATAGTTTTTAATCCATCTAAATCCCAAGTTTTCCTGGTTGAATCCTCATTTTCCCCCAGTTGATGGGTGTTTTCCTGAATGTTCAATTTATGTTGGCTCCCCCGGCATGGTCACCCTGACGCGCTTGGTCTCTCACGGACCTGACCTCTATGCGACCCGTCCAGACACGGACCAGCACCAAAGAGTTCGGGTTTCAAGGTGGCTGGCTTTCAACGGAGTTCAGAGATGGCTTTAATCTTTCACAATTCTCAGACTTGAATGTCTGTTTTATATATCAGATATTAGAGGTGAATGATGATCTAAGATAGTACCAGCAACGAGACAGGATTATGATATCCAATTATTCCTCCATTTACAGGCAAAACGCCAGCAGGCAACCAGTATTTCGGTCCAATTGTCCAATCAAGTTTCCAGATTTGGTGTGTCTGAAACCCGCCCCGAAAATGCGTTCAGTCCTCATGGATGTGCATCTTTGGCAGAAAAAGCAAGACTACTCCAATCCCTCATCAGATTCACTCAAATGGACCTCCAAAATGAATACACTCTGGAAATTAGAAGTGGCTGGCTGGAAAATCCACCATTTACTTCGATGATTTTCCCAGCAACCAAACCTCCATGTATCATGGGTTTCCAATTGCTATGTTTGACACCGGAGGGTAGTCCCCACGATAAAACATCATTCCAGTCAAGTCGATCAAGACATGGGTCCCATCTGTTTGGGACAATTCATGATTGATGAAGTTCAATTCGATCAAATCACTAAATCAGCGACATGCGGGCACGATTTTTCCATGGAACAAAGATCTGTGGCAAAGCCAACAATAAACTACCCCCGAAAAATGTGGGTAAAACAAGAATAAACCATCCAGAATTTCACCATAAATAGGTGGTATAAACATGTATAAACCATTCCCAAATTAGAGGTTTATGAAATTCAGCACAGACCTATCTGGGTGAATGGGATGTTTTACGGCATTGGGTATACAACATTGTAGCTTATAGTACTCCCCAAGAAGATAGAAACATATGTCACCGTCATTTGAGTAGAACTTTACTTTTGAAAACTTTTGATGTGGTGTTTTATGATTCACATGCAAATGTTCATTTTTTATCCAACAGCGTTTCTGTGGTTGAATGTGTCCAGGAACAGCCACTTCTATAATTTCCGTATACATGTATGTATATATATATATATTGTACATGATGTATACTATACAAATTGATATGATTTGATATGGTATACGTGAACACAATGTGAACATAATGTGTGGTATGACATGCGTGTAAACTAAACCTAGGGGGAAAAAAAAAGTGACTGTTAAGAGCATCATGTTCAACAATGTTCCCATTGAGCGCTTCAGAACAGAGGTGGTGGGGTCTTGACATAATTCCCAGTTCAGTTCAGCCACCTTGAGAAATGCAAAATCAGTGGCCACTTCGGATGGCGTGCCATGTGGAACATGTCCTCTGAGAGAGTAACCATGCTTTCAGGTACCATTTCGTTGGAGGTACCTAAGGCCTATGATTCAGGGCTATCTAAGGGGATATGCCCCCAGTTCATCTGGCTTCATATGTTCCAGAACCTCCATTTTACCCTCTGGTGAACTAACATAACTATGGAAAATCACCATTTTTAATGGGAAAATCCACTATAAGTGGCCATTTTCAATAGCTATGTTAGTTTACCAGAGGGTATATGTTACAGAACCTCCATTTTATCAAGGGTCCTGAAATTCCTGTTGATGTTTGGGGAATCCCGAGATTTGGGGTGTGAACACCACAACGAATCTGACAAATATCCCAGAGCATATCCCCATGAACATATCCCATGAAAAAGAACATGTGTTGATGGTGAAATCACATTTGGAGGTTTCCTAAAATGGGGGTACCCCCCAAATCATCCAAAGATAGACCATCTTTAGTATTGAAACCTATGGTTTTGGGGATCCCCCATTTTCAGAAACCCCCATTGGTCTATCTTCAAACCCACAACATTAACCACTCTTGCAAATCTACTTCGATGGGACTCTGGGCTGCGGACACTGACCACTAGGAGCTGACTATGGAGATCTTTGGTGCCCCATCATTGTAGCATTATGGCTTGAAGCTTGATGTAAAGCTACGAGATGTTACAAGATTTCACTTTTTCTTGGACAGTATTTGACTTCAGGGCAGTTTATTGCTGTGCAAAAATGGCTTCATTAGATTGCGGCAGCTTTTGCAGCACATCTACCCATTGCATTCGTGGGGCTACCAGAGCACGGAGGCTCCGCTGTTACCCTCAACTTGGATTCCCTGAAGGACCCCCCCTCCAAAAAAAAAAGATTCCCAACAAAGATTCCCCAGTCGTACCAGTCGTACTGGATTTCCCAGTGGGACAATCAAAAAGCACATCGACTCACCAAAATCCAAGAAACTGGGGGTTTTCTGTTTACAAATTTCATCAGTTCTAGTCTTTGCCATTTTGGGGTCCAATAAAATGTCGCACAAGATCTGGTGGGTAATGCCGTGCAAACGCGCATAAAAATGGCCCTCTGGTGTTGCATCGGGATGGGAAATGGCCATGTATCGAATCGTTGCCTAATAAACATGGTGATTTTCAATAGCTACATTTGCAAGAGGGTAAATGGTGAGGTTGTCTTGGCATCACCATTTGCCCAGAGACATGTTCCATGTTGGCGTTTATTTCCTGCAGGCAAAGACAAATCACTGAAAAGTATCGATTGACCTCAGCGACGGAACACGAATTTCACATTGAACTTGGAAACCACCAAGAGAGCAAGCATCAGCTGCAAACAGAGGTTGCTGAGGTGTATGTATCACATATATTTTCTGAAGTGGAAGCTATGAAATTTACCTTCAGGAACCCAAAGTGCTTTTGACACTTGAGTTTGAGTGGCATTTTTTCGTTGATTGGTTCCCAGAAAATCCTACGTGAATCAGGAAAACCTGATTAGCAGGGTTGGGCCCTCCGTTGTCATTGGATGGGGATATTCATTCGCTAGCAAGTGGGTTATGATCCAGTTCTCTACCCATCTATGGGATGTAAAATAACGCAGTTTTAATCATCTATATAATATATTATATATATATAATTTTATATATATATATAATTATATATATATAATCATATATATATATAATATATAGTTATATATATATATATATACCTCCGGATGGGGAGGTTCATTCATTTCTATTCCCATTTTATGAATCTTCCATACTTCTTCCGGTTGCATCGATATCTTCATTTATGGCTGAAGCCATGGCTTGGTCATTCACGATGCAAGTGAGCAGTGCTCAAAACCCGAATTCTAGCAATGGAGTCAGTGGAGTTCCATACTTTCAGATTTTTTGGGCGGAAAATTGTATGAAGGATCTAAGTGGTCAAATGTACTTTCACTATCTTTTCTTTTTTTTGCCTAGCATCCAGTTGAGTAACGGGGTACAGTCCTAAGCCCATGTCCCAAGCTCAATGCAGCCGGGATGCTTTCAGTGCATTTCTTCTCCACCTACATGACGCTGTGTCCAATCAAAGCCATCAACACACCTCGATGCCGCGGAGGCTTGGTCGGGTGGGTTTGGGCAGATCCCCTACAAAATGCGTGTGTGGGATGTTACACTTTAAAACTTCGGGATAAATGGTCACACTATCTACTCCCAAGAAAGGCAAAATCTCAGTGTGTGGCTGTAATCCACCCAGCTCTGCTTCAAGAACCTCAATTTCAAAAAAAAAACACTATATATTGATTCAGGGTATCCTCCAGTTGTGGAAACACACCACGAGCCACCCGATCTTGCTGGTAAATCCTATAGTCTTTGCTGGTAAATCCTAGTCTGCTTCAAGATGTTCTATGATGAGCCATGATGAGCCTTGGCTCTCCTTTTTTTCGGGCCTTTTTTCAGGGAAGGCACTTGGGGCCGGAGGCCAATAGGCTATTAGAGCTTTTTTTTACTGTGGGATTTAAATGGAGTGTAACCACCATTAGTTGGGACGATGTAACCCCAATATCTATAGGGTGAAAATTGGTGAAATATAACCACTTGTATACATTATGGTTCCACTGCACCCCCAAGAATTGGATGTTTTTTTTTTAGTTGTCATCTCCAACGAAACAGTGAGGCGAGAAAAATCAAGCATCTCAGAAAAAGGGCATGACCACAAGGTTGAAAAAAAACGGGAACAAGGCAAACTAACACAACATAACACAGCTATACCGCATTTCTCCCAAGCCTCCTGGCAAAGGGGAAGCAGTCTCCTCTCGGTGAATTTCATGTTCCTGTCACAGAGCTCCTTGCAGCCCAGGAGGGTCCAGCACCCTCCCCGTTGTTCCATCATTGCCGCTGCATCGATTCAGCACTTCTCCTTGAAGCACTTCTCCATCCTCTCCCGGTGCTCCATTGATTTTCTTCTCTTTGAGATATCTACCTCAAAACCCCTCAACATCAATGAACTATATCAACTATATTATATAATTATGTCCAAAAATGTCGATAAATATCGAACACTTCTATAAATATCTATAAAACATCTATAAATCTTCAATTTCCCCATCTTTCTTGGTGTTTCATCCGACCTTCCAAAAATTGCCCAACCCCCAACGTCATCCCGGTGACCTTCCGCCACAGGCGGCATCCGGGGGTCCCTCGTCCTCGCCCTCCGTGGTGCTGGGTGGAGGTGGAGGATCCGTGGGCTCCGGCGAGGTGCCCTAAGAGCGCGGCCAGTGAGGAGGGGGATGGTGGAGGTGATGATGCAATCATTGTCATTGTGATTGTCACTGAAGGTACTTAAGTTTGCTTACATAATGATTCAGAATGGTATGGTATTATCCTCCATAATGATGCAATCATTGTGATTACCCTCTGGTAAACTAACAGTTTGCTATTGAAAATGGCCATAGAAATAGTGGATTTTCCCATTGAAAATTGTGATTTTCCATAGCTATGTTAGTTTACCAGAGGGTATCACTAAAGTATCACCTCCATAATGGATGCAATCACCTTCGTGATCATCACTTTTTACCACTACTACCATGTGAAAATTGTGTAAAATGATGTAATCACTATAGTTACGTAATGATTCAGAATGGTATAATCCTTTTCGCTATGATGTAAATATGGTGATGATGGCGAAAAATGGTTGAATTTCTATTATAATCATTATTTTTACATGGTTTATGGTGGTGACAAGTGGATGCTTTTTTGTGACTATAGAGACTTTTTCGGGGGTAGAAAAAGGTTGGAGAATCAGAGATAAGAATGGGATAATCATGGAAATTCATGGAAATGAGTTTAGAACCACAATTAACTACATATAGTTCGATATATATCGATATATCATGATATATCTACCACCCTACGAGGTGGTGCCCCAGTTCGGAATCGCGACTTGCTGGTGAACATAACTCCAATTTCATGTTTGGGTTTATGGTAGATGTATCGAACGACTTAAGGGGCTTTAGAAACCAACAAACATCACTTGGGGTGAACAACCTTGTCGAATTTCACCTTTGGAACATCATAAAATCATCACGGTGGATTTCATAATACTAGTAATATCTAATAATGATAATCATCATTGAGATATTAGATATTACTAGACTAGTATTACATTCATAAATCACCAAGATAGTTAATAAAGGTGAATAAAGTAGTGAATATCAGCCGTTCTTTGCATTCTTAGAACATTAGCCAATGGTATTCTGTGCTTGTTTTTTGATGGGAGAGGCAGCACCTCAGGGGTGCAGACACGGCGGAGGATTTTTTTGATGGATGCTACCCTCTGGTAAACGTTTACATAACTATGGACAATCACTATTTTTCATGGGAAAATCCACTATTTCTATGGCAATTTTCAATAGCAAACTGTTAGTTTACCAGAGGCTATGGGATTACAGCCATATCCACTGAAAACGATGATTCCGTGGTTTCGAATTCTCAACATGTCACCGCCGCGCATGTGTTGTTTTTCGTGTAGTCTTCAAAAACCCAATCCATTCATATGATGTGCGCATCTAATAGTCAAACAATCGCCTTTGAAATTTTGGGGGGAACCTTGGTGCCCCTGATTTTATAGCAATAATTCGGTGGGGCACAGCCCCCCCATATCCCTGCCTAGCCGCAAACTTTGGTATATGATTCTACGAATCAACGAAAACCTCTTGTTTGGAAATCTACAGGATTAGGTGAAGTTCGTACGACTTGATTGATTGATATGAATGATAATGGATTCTAACCCCAAATGGATTCTTCCTGGGAATATATTTCTTCTGCGGACTTATATAACTTTGTGGATCAACGTATAGCCCGAATTTTCTGCCCTGGCTGATTCTGATTTTCACACCAGATTCCCCACAGAAGTGACCATCTGCTACCGACCCCCCAATTCTTGGATTTGCTTCAGGGAACCCCCCAAAACAAAATCCCTACAGATTCCCCAGTCCTGGTGGATTGACCGATGGGAAAATAGAAGATACCCTCCCAATCCCATCGTTGCAAAGCATTTACGAAAAAATATGCGGCTAATCGCCATGTTTGGACTCTGTCCAGTATACCCTTCTGGTTATTTAACAATAGTAGCTATGGAAGCTGTGGCCCATGGGCTTCCATGATTTATGATGACTTACGGAATGGTGATTTTGCATAGTAAATACTAGTAAATAAACAGCTAAAATGCCAAAGGTCAATTGTGGGGCAATTAATTCTCGGTGAAACGAACTATAAACATAATTCCCTCTCAAACTTGCAAGGCGCTCGTGTAAAATCCCTTTGTGGTGGGGACACTGCCACATCATTCACGGGTCACTGATATTGACTCATGATCTATCACGTTGAATTCCGTTGAATTCCGTTGACATTTGCGCGAAGCCTTGCGCAGCATGTTTGCAGTCTCCAAAGACAACGGTGCTTCCTGAGATTTTCCAGGTGACAGGCACCCAGACCCCACAGCAACATAGAAGAAGAAAACCAAGAAGCACCTGCACCAGGGGTGTCAACCTCTTTCTCTGATGGCCGGCCTCCCCCTGAACTCTGCTTTGACTCGTCGGTAATGATGCTCGGCCACTCGGCGAAATGGCGTGGAGAGCAGTATGGCTCACAAGGAATGAAGAATGCTGAAGATGCACAACCGACAGGAGTTTTTGAATTGTAGCTCTTGGTGGAAAGTGGTCTTCACAAGCACCTTGGCTGAAATTTGAGGGGAAACCCAAGAAAAAACATAGTTTAGCATCATTGTTCCTATTGAATAGATTTAAGTCACAAGTTCTGGTGTATAGCGCATTTCCAGACACACCCATATGATCTACAACATTATTCACTATTAATTGGTATAAGATAAACCACTATTAACCTGGCAAAACGATCGAATTCACCGTCTTAGTTCGCGAGTTTGGCCGTTTCGGGAGCGTCCCGAACATTACCCTCACTACAATTCAGCCTGATCATTTTGGAGCAGTAACTGGTGCGCCCTGTATGGGTTTATCTATGTTTATCTGAAGAAAATAGCTACATGACTGCCAAATTTGATGCTTTCTCCGCCTTTGCCCTATAAAATTCGCTAGTTTTGGTATATCCCCCCAAAATGAGACACATCCACAGGTGATATAGGAATGGTGAGTTCTCAACCGTGAAAAAAAACATTGTATCATCCAAGTAAGAAAAACCATGTTTGATGATTAAATCGCAATAATATCTACAAAAACATACTAAAACTCCATAAAGCATCAATGCATGGCATTGTATTGTCATTGATATATATCCCAGAAAATAACCCCAGCTATTGATTTCCAAGAACCCCTGACTCGACGTGCAACCTGCCACCACCTGCCACCTGCCCCTCGGCAGGGTGAACAAAAGCAGCCAAAGCACACCGCTCTCGGTGATCACTGGAACAGAGACGCTCTCCACGGTCACCTCGAGATTTTCGCAGCTTTAACAGAACTCAAAGCCATTGAAAAAACTAGTGTAAATCAGCATTGAACGTGAAAATCATCCAACATCATCCAACTACATGGATCCAAATGGGGGATTTTCCAGCAAGCCATGTTAACCCCAGAGGGTGGAAACTCCGCCCAACAAAAATGCTTTGTAGAGGGCTTCGGAACATCATCCTCAAATGGTGGATGTTCATAGATTGTCCATATGGAGGTTTCCTAAAATAGGGGTACCCCCAAATCATCCATTTTAATAGAATTTTCCATTATAAACCATCCATTTTTGGGTACCTCCATTTTAGGAAACCCCCATATCTATCTGAATAGATTTACTATATGGGTGTTTCCATCAATGGGGGATCCCCCAAATCATCCATTTGAAAATGGGATCTTACTGGGATTTTCCATCATAAACCATCCATTTTTGGGATACCCCCATGACTTAGGAAACCCCCATATGATAATAATTCACGAACCTGTAAGGTCATTAACTTGGACTAAAATCTTCGCTATCTTTTTGATATGTTTCGTTTACAACTGCGTAAACTAACCATAGCTACCATCCAGACATCAAACATGCCAATCGAAAATCACTCGTTTGAATCCATGTAATAGATTATTTCCCATCAATTCAAGTTTATTGACTTCTGATTGCTATGGTTGCAGATCCGAGCGTAAGAATGTATCTACCGGGACTCGCATCCAATTAACCAAGTAACCCATCCAATTTCGTGTGATGTTCTATTAAGCAGTTCCGCGAAAACATGGAGAGGTCCATGTTTTCTATGTTTGTGACTTGGATGCGCATCGCAGGTGATAGGTGGTCACAATCGATACCCTCAGGTCATTGAATATAGAAAATTGCCCATTTAGATTTGGATATATGGATCAAAATGAAAGACTTGGGGAACCACAGATTCTAGTCTATCTTTACTATTAACCATTCAATTATTGGGCTACCCAATTTTGACCCATACACATTTAGGCATGGTGGTTTTCCATAGCTATGATAAGTTTTCAATTGGGTTTGTCTGAAAATGGTGTATATATGATTCAGATTCACGGTTCGACAGCCCCCCCAATGGTATCCCCCCCCCCTGGCGGTGTACAGTATGGTTGGGTTCCCCACCATCCCCACCGAGCCTGCCCTCCCCTGCCCTGCCCCTCCCCCTCCCCTCCCTGTATATACATCTATATACATCTATATACATCTATGTACATCTATATACATCTATATACATCTATATAGATCTATATACATCTATATACATCTATATACATCTATATGCATCTATATATGCATCTATATACATCTATATACTTACATCTATATACATCTATATACGTCTATAATACCTATAATACCTGCATACCTATATACCTGTATACCTATATACCTATAATCCCTATATACCTGTATATCAATATACCAATATACCTAGATACCTATGTACTTATAGACCTATATCCCTATCACCTATATACAACCTCTTATATATATATATTTATATATAACTCCCAATCCCAATACTTTATGCCACTCCCCACCACCACAGCCACTACGACAGGGGGGGTACCCAACCAACCATGTCCATCGGTGTGGGGGGAGGGGGAGCCTACAAACCTAGATCATATACACCCTTCAAATGGCCATTTTGAATCATTTTACGAAAATGGGTTTCCATTGCCATGTTGGATTACTGGAGGGCAATCCTGGAAAAAACAGTATAATGCATTACATGGGTGTGTCTGAAAAACATAGCCCAAAAATTGATGGTTAATCATAATTGTCCCTTCCGCAGACGTCCTGGAACTACGCTAAGATCAACTGAACTACGCTAAGATCATAATTGTCCCTATCAAAATACGTAGTTGATCTTCTTTGTGGGTATCCACGTCTTAGCTGATTCTGTGGTATCCAATAAAATCACCATTGGTTCAATAGTTGGATCCCAATCATATCCCCATTGCATCCCATGAATTCCGCATCAAAACTGCATTGTGCAAATCACATCTGTTGTCAAAATCACCCATCTTCACGGTGAATCACATCCATTAAATCTCAATTTACCCTCACTAAATCTGAATTCAAGCATCATAAAAATCACCCAAATCACGTGAAATCCCACTAGAATCAGCATTTTTCTTGGCTTCTCTCCGGCATTCACGGCCAGCTGCCACGACGTTCGCCAGCGACGTGTAGCTCTCCATGGCAGTCGTCAAGGCTGTGCTGACCTGGAGGTCAGAAGATGATTTTTTCATCCCCAGCATCATTTGGGGGTTCGGGGTTTCAATAAATGAGGGGTACCTCAAAATGGATGGTTTACAATGGAAAATCCATGAAAATCCTATTAAAATATGGATGATTTGGGGGCACCCCTATTTAGGAAACCTCCATATTATATATATATATATATACATATTATAGCAACTCCCAAAAAGATAGACAAGTGTTTCCAGGATAAAGATATCTAAAAATGATATTTACCTAATATTATCTCAAATTTCTAGGTTTGATTTGTTCTATCGATTTTTTTCTGGCTGGTATAAATCAAACATGGCAACTGAACATCTCCGAACTGTTATATAGCTGGGAAAATCAATATGAATATTATACCTGAGGGCAACAAAACAACGTGGTTTTACTAACAGAACTTAGTGGTGGGTAACTAATATTTGGATTTACCCCAACACGTGGCTTTTAAGAAGTCTACTGGTCTACTTAGTGTCTGAAATTTATGCGCAAGCTGCCAGGATCTTCATGTTTTCCAGGTCAATTTTATGTGGCCGAGCCGTTCGAGACCATGTTTTCTATACTTGGTGGTTCATCCCACTTAGTAAGTAGATTATAACCCGAGTTAAAAGAAGATTAACATGGATTAACCCTACTTAGCCCATTGAAAAAACCAGTCTTATAACTTATTTACTATATAAGTGGGATGAACCAGCAAGTAGGCCTGGGCCATATCTTGGGGTTGCGGAAAGTTTGATGGCTACTCTGAAATCTTCATGGGGCCCCGTCAGAACCACGGTGCTTATCAAACCCGATGAAAAATGGCAACGCTATCCAGCTGGGAATGACAGAGTGGAAACCTACTGGTCAACCAAGCCTCTAAAGCTACTGTAGAGGGTACCCCCTGGTAAACTAACATAGCTATGGAAAAGCAACATTTTTAATGGGAGAATCAACGAACTAAATGGCCATTTTCAATAGCAAATTCTTAGTCATTACCCGAGGGTAAGCTTTCTACAGATGTTGTTTCCCTTCGTCTCCAGGATACCAGCTACCGTGTGAAGGGAAAAACGAACTGACGAAATCTTGAAGTGAAAGAAAGCCGTGTTGAGTCACTTGATTTATCTAGATGAACGATACTTAGTATCACAAAGCTTAAGAAAAACTTCGGCTATTTGGAGAGTCACCCCAGTCCGATTTCCCAGTCCATTCCCATCATTCCATCTTGAGGTCATCGTGGGATCATCAAATTCAGCCAGATATCTTCCATTCAGAGTCCAGGATCTGCCTTCAAACGTCCATTAATTACATGGGTTTGTCCAATAGTAGGGAATACCCACTTTAAAATATGGAAAATGATGATATATAATCCATTGGAATTGGGGGTACCATTTTTTCAGACAAAGCCATCATATCCCCATCTATGTTAGTCCTAACTTCAGATTGATGAGGCTTGGACCATGCGTAAGCAACAAGCTTTGGGATGGAACAAAGTGGATTTCAGCAAGAATCTGGATGGCAAGTTGCTGGAAATTGCGGGTAATATCTCTCTAGTTCGATGCGGCCCGTTGTCAGCGTTCAGGTACAAAAAGGAGGTCCCGAAAATGTCTGAAATGCCTTCTCGCCTCAATTTCAAGACTATGTGCCTCTCAAATGTCCTTTCGGACACCTGAAAGTATGACAGCTGGGTCCCTGCACACCTCAAATCTTGTTTTGAGCGCCCATTCGTTTTCTGTTCATGGCGGAACTGAATAGTTCGTGCGCCACGCGGATGCGGCCCTGCAGGCCCTGAGCATGGCGTTTGCGCCACGGTAGGTTTTGTTTGCCTCGAATTTTCAGCATTTGGAAGCTGTGGACTACAGCTACTACCTATGTATACACACTAAATATATATATTTTCATATAATACTATATTCATATTGTACCAATTTTCTTCATGATATAACATAATTCATTAGATAATACTGACAATGCATGATAATGCCACAATGAATTCTCAACTGATGACACATTGAGAATAGGTCGAGATGATGGACTAAAATCACATAGTCACCTGGCAGATACAGTAACATATCATAAAATTCAAGGTCATGAAACTTCAGGATGAAGCCGAACAGCTTAACATCCACAAAAACATACTACCGTCCCTCCTGCACTCCAAATGCCACACTGATGCGTTGCAAAATTTCCCCTGCACCAGAGGAGGTCTGGGCTCTAGCTCTAGTGGCGCAGGAGATACTTTACACTAAAATCAACGGAGTTTTGGAGACGTTTCCGTAGCTGACTTTCAAAAAGTTGCCAGCCAATGAGACATGTGCCGGAAATAGTCCTTAAACATTCCGGAAAAACCTTCAACTTTGGTTCTCCCGAAGTTCGCAGCCCTGGGGACTTGCTTTTGCTGAACAGCAAAATGGCATAGTGACTGGATCTTCAACCCCATCATGTTCACATGTTTCAACATATTCTGGCTGGTTCTCAGCTCCCCTGCTAAAAGTTTGACTTCTAGTCCTTATTTATATAGATTATCATTGTCCAAAAAAACTAAAAGTCTAAGGGAATGGCTGAGAAACCACCATGTTTTAGACATGTATTCTAACTCCACCAACAATCTTTCACTAGACAATCCCTCATGAATTTCCAATCTTCGATGATTATATAAATCCCATTTCCATCCATTTCCTACGGTTTTCCATCATGTGAAATCCCCATGTCTGCTGCTTTGCTCCCTGTACAATCCTCCACTTCTGTGCCATCCTCAGGCCATCCTCTCCTCATCTTCTGGGTCCCATAGGCACCACCGGCTGTCGCCTCCGAGCTCGACGCCGTCGCACCGTGGGGTGTCCTGTCCAGCTGCCCGGAAAGCGGGCCCCCCAGGATGAACGCAGCGAGGGTGGAGACTTGGAGCTGATGGAAGCGTCTCCATGGAAGCTTTGGGATGAATTTGATGAATTACTCCAAGTTGCTGAAGTTGGAAGCTCAGATGAATTTCTTGATTTTGATTGAGTTGCAGCTGAAGTTCCATTGGACGACTTCGGGCTTCCAGCCTCACGAAGGCCTCGCTTCCGTGTCTTCTCAACTGAAGTTCCATTGGTTGAAGACTTCATCCACTTGCTTCCAGCCTCAAGGAACACTCGGTTCAGCACCTCATGGAGGTGACTGTGATTTAATCCATCGAGTGGCTCCAGCGTCTTGACAACATCTCCTGGCTCCCAAGGCTCACTCTTCTCCTTGGAATCTTGAGGGGCTTCTCGCAAAAAGAATACAAAAATCTTGAGGAAATGTCAGGATTTCCGGGTTTGTGTCAACGAAAGTGTCTTCCGGAGATGTCTTTGCCTGAAATCATCTGAAATCTACATGTTCAAAAAATAATCTTCCAGACCGGTCAAAATCACTAAGATCCTTATCCCACTCTCGTAGTTGAGCAACTAATTCCTTGGATTTTGCTGGCAGCCTATACCGCATTAATGAAGCTCATCTTTTCTTAACAAAAGCCATCTTCCACATAAAATCTAAGTCTCTGCACCTTTGCTCACTGCCCCTTCTCCTTTGCTCCCTACGGGATCACTTCGACCAGTGAAGAGGGTCATGACAAAGATCAGACTTCGAAGGGTCAGCATTTCGGCAAAGATTTTCGAGGTATTGCCCAAACAAGCAGAGCACAAATGGCTACGGACATGGTGAACCTGAGAGGCTCCAAGAGACTAATGGTGCTGAGATAAAGACATATCTGCCGTGGTCAAGTTACAGTTGCATAGTCAATTTGGAGCTTTCCAAAATGCTGGTACCCCCAAATCATCCAAGTCATTAGACCAGTGAAACATATGGGTTTGTCTGAAACTAGGGATACCCCAATTATAGCCATTTTAATAGGGAAAATGATAATAATCCATTGGAATTGGGGGTACCATATTTTCAGACAAACCCACATTGAAACATATTGAAACTCATGGTCTATCTGGTTCGTTAGGTGATCGTCCACTACTGTACTGGGGCAGATGAAGCAACCAGAGCTACCAGGACCGCCAAGTGGGACAATCCTCCAAGTAACAGTAAAATTCAATCATGATGTACGCATTCACGAGTACACTTGTGTAGAGATGTTAGTCAAATACCCAAATTCATCCAGATTGGATTTAGACTAGTTGGAAATGAATATATCATTATATCCCACGAAATCCCCATATGGATAAGTTGATTATCATCATTCACCAACCCCAAAAGTTGCACCATGTGCTATTTATAGTTGCCCCAGCCCAATTACCGATCATTCTAGAGGCGACCATGGGTGAGGCCGTTGGAACTTATCCAAGTATATGACTAGTGGTGTCCCCCAGTTACCTCTTGATTTTTGCCCCACAAATTTCAGGTCTCCACCATAAACCCCAGGGGCCCTAGGTAGTTCTAGTAGTTCTAAACCAACTGCTCAGGATCGGTGGCACGATGTTTTCTGTTGAGTTTTCCGCCACCTGGAGGCATGAAGTCAGACATTCTAAGGCCCCAAGAATTGTTCACCAAGTGCTACGCGGGTTTTCTTCGACGTTTGAAAAACCACCCAAAGATTACAATCAGATTCTGGCTCAAGAATTACTATATGGGTATGGGTCAAAATTGGGTACCCCAATAGTTGGATGGTTAATACTGAACATAGACTTAAATCTGTGGTCCCCCAGGTCTTCAATTTTGACCCATACCCGTATATGATTAATTCACTCACCTGGAAAATCGCCCAACTCCACACCGAGGCACCGTTTCCACGGTCGCTGCCGACAGAGTGGTAATGGCTTGGTCCGCAGCCTCAGGAATGCCGTGGAAGGAGAGGCCTTTCGCAGCTTTAGGGCGCGAAAAGTTATAGCAGTGCAGGGCTCGGAAAAAAAATCGGGAAAAAAAGTGGAGATGTGTGAAGTTTTCTCTCTAGAAAATCTTTGCTCTGAAGTGGATTTTTGGTTTTCTTGCCTTCGCAATGGTGATTTTACCCAGCAACAAGACGTCCTTTTTTTGGATTGACCCTGGTGATTTCGTGGCGTCTAAAGGTGGGAAATAGGACATTGATGGTGGGAGTAGATGGGATTTCATGTGCCATGGTCAATGGGCTTAGCCTCCTGTAAACTCACACAATTAGATATGGAAAACATTGGAAAACCCACCATGAAAGTCATGAACATGTTCCGGGAAACCATGGGTGTTCCACATCTATGTTACTTTACCCCAGAGTAACCCCTATTCATGGATTTATTGTTGCCATCCCCCTGTATAGGAAAATCGACCGTGTAACCGGACACTGGCACATATGAATGAACCGAATGGGATGGCCAGGATGAGACTCGGATCTAACAAACCAACAATATGATTTGTTTCCCCATTCCATTCACTGGCCGTATCAAGAGGCTGGTTGGGGGTATGCCCAATTTTCAGAACACCTCTAGCTGGGAATGGCATCAGTATGAAAGAAGGGCCTTATGTAAATAGCTGTGCTGTTCCCCCTCCAATTACTGTAGATATATGAGATGTCTTCGACATGGACAAAATCGCATCATATGCCCCTGTGATCCCCTGTGGCAATCAAATATGGCAATTGAACAAATCCACCCATTGAAAACCCTATATACTGATATAGGATGTTCAATTGCTATGTTTCATTACCAGAGGGTACACGCCAAAAAATCCAAAAATAAAAATGAGATACTAATTGAGATATCTCGTGACTGTGACGACGTCACTTTCAGCTGGGGGGAACCAGCTCTGTTTTTTTCTAAACGTTCCAGGGTGCTTCTTTCATAGATCAATCCGCCGTGGAAAAATGATCATAATTAGTGATCATAACCTCAAAAAGGTATACAACTGATACATGTCCAACATAGAAATTGGGGCGTAGGTGCTTGTTCTTACTTGGTTTCTTCAGGGTTTGATGATTTTTGTCCATCTATAGTAGCCCCGAAAAGATAGAAAAGTAAATCACCACTATTTAGCGGGACTTTACTTTTCCATATTTGCTGGGGCTATGTATCATGGGGAATCAACCAACACCCCCGTGGAGAGTCATCCAACCCTGGTGTGATCGTATGTCCCCATTTCGTGGCTTATCCCATACATCAAGTGGCTTATGATATTTATAACTATGGTTACTAACCAGCTACTTTAAGCTTCCATTTTCCCATCTTTCATAGGGAAATCCCTAGCCTAGCCTAAAATCCAACCAGTTTTTCCAACCACTGTCGTTTCCCTCACCAGTTGCGATCGTGGTTCATGATCCAAGCACTGAACCCCCACCGTTTTTCACGATGAACTCCGATCCAAGGAACGGCCTTTGATCCCAATGCACCCAAAGATGCAGGGAACACGAGGTCCTCAAGGAACACCGGGGGGCTTTTCGATGGTTGTCCATCAAGATATCTTGACATCTTGAGATGATAGAGATGTGTGTGGATCAAGATCTGTTTATCTTATTTATAATTCTTCACTATATTTGAAAGTGTTTCCGGTAACAGCGAGGATGTTGAACAACATCTTTTTAACATACGAGGACGTTCATTCACAAGGTTCGGATCCTCCAAAAAGATTCAAAAAGATCCAGTGGCTCATCAACTCTGTTCATTAAATGCTATTCACTGCATGAGAAATTGCATTCTCAACACTAGAGATGAAGAAAAAAATGTCTTCCAATTTTTAAACCTCCGAACCGTGAAATAAAAACCATGCTGACATGTTTCCATTGTTCGGGGGAGTCTTTGATTAGGGACCCAGAAATTCGAGAGGGAAATGATCAGGAAAAGGAATTGAAACAATAAAGTCTTAAATGGCTATTGATCAATAAAACCCTCTCCCCTCTGCAACCGAGATTTTGGAAAAAGCATTCTGTAGAAACTATGTATTTACATGTATGAGTCATGAATCAAAGGAGTTCCATGCCGGAGGTCGGGCTTACTAATAGGCAGGTATCAATTCAATTCTTACCAATAGTTGGGAAGGGGTCCCAGAGTATGGGAATGCTTCCCATCATTGGGGGGCAATCTAGATTCCATGGAAATAGGGTGAACAGGAGGTAAAATTACTTTTTGGAGTTGTTCACCGTGGTATATGTTTAAAGCACTCAGCAAAAAAGCTGTTTTATTGTTAGGGGGACGAGGCTTTCATATTTTGGGGGCAATGGTCTCATTTAACTCTAAAGGGCGCGCGATTGAAAAACAAATACATGGGCAACCCAACAGACACCAAAAAAGTATGTAGATTCTGCATCTCTCTGGCCGATTTCCTACTGGGAAAATCGAAAATCGACTGAACGAAGCCAGGTTCAGGAAGGGGTTACTTCTTCTCTCCCCGCAAAATGGTTGGTTCAAACAGTTCATACCCCATTCTACGACCATTATAATGGTTCTAGGTTATACCCTCTGGTAACATAGCAATGTAAAACGGATGAAAATGACCCATGTGTAGATGAGTTACACAGTTACACAGCATTTGAATGGTGATTGTCCATCGCTATGTGAAGATGCCAAGGGGTAATCATGAAAAAAATGACCAACCCAACCTAAGAAGAGTTCAGCACCTGGACAATGGTGGAGAAACGCAAAAGGATACCCCTCTTCACCATGAAGTTTCCCACGAAAAAAGAAACAACCAAGAACCTAATAGCTTGAGGTCACCTATGTTTACTGGTTAGAACCAAGAGTTTTGCTGATTGGATCGCATCTGTTCCTTGTTAACTCCATCACATTCTTTGCTAGCTCAATCACATCTTTTCCACCTGAACCC
Source organism: Symbiodinium sp. clade C Y103 (assembly GCA_003297045.1). NCBI lineage: Eukaryota > Dinophyceae > Suessiales > Symbiodiniaceae > Cladocopium > Cladocopium sp. clade C. The sequence goes on along the minus strand of BGPT01000175.1, from coordinate 103,415 downwards.
CCACTTTCCCAATAAACATCCTCAATTTGTTGCTGATATCATCACTATTTGGCGATGTCGAATCTTCACCAACACTATGAAATCCCACCTTTCCCAGCAAAATCAAGTGTTTTTTTTTCTACCTAAAAAGTCACATGTCTTGGGTGAAACCACAATCCCCATGGACTGGGACCCCCGGGCATAGGTCACGGTGCCGGTCGTCTGCAGACGTCGGGAGCCACCCAAACGTCGCCCACCGCAGCTGCTGCCAGCGGTAAAGACCACGTTCTGCGCGGGAAAATGGGTGGAACAACCATGAAGTTCTGGGCAAATGATAATGATTCACAAACCTGCAAGGTGGTGCCCCCTAGATAGCTAAGTTGGTTTATAACTAGGTTAACTATGGTTTATAGTAGATATATCCATAGTTAATGGGGGTTATGAACCAACTTATAGCTGGGGGGGCACCACCTTGTGAAACAAGGTTGCATTGGGATAGTTATCCCTGCCACATTCCAATGAGGTCGCAGTGAAGTCGTTATAATTTGCCCAAATTAATAACCCATACACAACAACCTATATATGATCGTACATACAAATTTCCCTGTAACGAGCCTGTAATCATGTATGTACACAACTATATACTATACCCTCTGGATCCAAGTAGTTTCTGAGGAAGTATTTGCGGGTTGATTTAGGGGTCAAGTACTTCTCGGGTCTTAGTATTTGGATGTATTTGGATCCATATGGTACATATCTATTTTAGAATCATCCTGAAGTAGATAGAATCTGTATGCTTCAAACAGATTCCCATTTTAGTGAGTTGTTTGACATTCCATGTCCTATCGACTCCCATATAAATCGATCCTTCATATTTATCCGTGGATATACCCTCTGGCAATTCAACATAGCTATGGAAAATGGCTCATAGTTCAATGATGTTCAATGATTTACCTACCACATTGAGATATGGATTGTTCATAATTATGTTGAATTACAAGAGGGTAAGATTCTGGTAAGATTGATATTTTGGAGGATCATTTCGAATACCCGCTGGTCATGGAACATGGCGATGTTTTCTCCCCTTCTATTTCATACATTCTATGTATGTACGTATGTACGTATGTACGTACGTGCGTATGTATGCATGCATGCATATATGAGGGTTTTCCTAAAATGGCGGGCGCCAAAATCGTCAAAAAACAAGGGGGGGCCTGAGAACCCAAAAGCAAAACGACAGCAAGCAAGTCGGATTATAATGATTGGTTGACCAACTTTTGAACATGGGAGATCATGAAGGCTCGCGTTTGCAAGCTTTGCGGCATTTTTTTCATGTGCGGACAGAGTCTACGCCGGTGGACCAACTCCCTTTGAAAATAGACGACAATGTGGCCAGAAAGGAAGTAGGGAGGAGACGAGAAGATAAAACACCCGAAAATATATTGATAAGGAATGGTGATAAAATATGGTGATAATCATGATGATGATGATGAAGATGATGATGAAGATGATGATGATGATGATGATGAAGATGATGATGAAGATGAAAATGATGATGATGATGATGATGATGATGATGATGATGATGATGATGAAGATGAAGATGAAGATGATGATGATGATGATGATGATGATGATGATGATGATGAAGATGAAGATGAAGATGATGATGATGATGATGATGATGATGATGATGATGATGATGATGATGATGATAAGATGAGAAGATGAGAAGATGAGAAGATGAGAAGATGAGAAGATGAGAAAATGAGAAGATGAAAAGATGAAAAAATTAAAAGATGAAAATGAATGAGGTCTGACGCAGGTCAAACGTCAAAATAAAAATATCTGCACAATTTGAGGTTTTTTGTCCCCGCAAGAAATTTGCTACAGGGTTGGTACCTGAACGAAAGTCAGAATGACACGAGATGCTGGAGGTTTTACAGGGNTGTCCCCGCAAGAAATTTGCTACAGGGTTGGTACCTGAACGAAAGTCAGAATGACACGAGATGCTGGAGGTTTTACAGGGAAAATTTGAAACGCAGAGGTCTCTACACGGAGAAGCCTTACACACAAAACATTTACACAGAGCAGCCTTTGCACACAGACGCTTTTACACACAGGGGTATCGACTGAAGTTTTTACGCCGTGCACAGAAACTTTTACACACAAAAGCTTTTACACAGAGAATCCTTGCCACAAAACACTTTACTCATAGAGAAATTCTTACACAGAGGAGCCTTTACACAGAGCACCTAAACTTCTACACACAGAATTTTTTACACAGAGAAACTTTTACACACAGAACCTTCTGCACACAGAGGCTTTAGCACATAAGCTTTTACGGCGCAGGCTTGCTCATCNCGTCCGCGCAGCCAAGCTCGCTCATCCCCTTCCCTTGGGCCCACGCCGTCCGCAGCCGTCCCTCGCTCATTCCCACCAACTAGAAGAAAGGGTAGGTATAGGTGGGGATTCCCTTGCACCCACGCCGTCCGCAGCTGTCGTCCGCAACCGTCCGCGCATCCAAGCTCGCTCATCCACACCGGCTTCCCTCCCCACCCATTTCCACCCACTCCCCCTAGCGCCCACGCCCGCCTGCGCATCCAAGCTCACGCATCCCTTCTCCCCAACCCCATCTCCATCCATGGTCGTGCACCCGCGCTGTCGCAGCCGTCCGCTCATCGAAGCTCGCTCATTTCCACCAGCTTCTTCTCCCCACCCATTTCCATCCTTCTCTTGCACCCACGCCGTATCCCTACCGGCTTCTTCGCCCCACCATATATGCATCCATTCTCTGCGCCCACGCCGTCCGCATCCAAGCTTGCTCAACCCCTACCGCCTCCTTTCCATCCATTCCCTTGCACCCATGCCGTTCGAATCATCCCCGGCTCCTTCTGCCTACCCGTATATCCACCCATTCCACACTTTCCGCCCATCCCCGCACCCAAGCTCGCTCATCCCCACCGGCTTCTTCCCTTCACCCATTTCCATCTATTGGATGCACCCACGCCGTCATCAGCCTCTCATTATCGCCGCGCCGTCATTCTTACTACCCATTTTCATCTACTCCCTTGCACTCACGCAATCCACAGCCGTCCCCGCATTCAAGCTCGCTCATCGCCACCGAGCTCGTATACCCAACCATTTGCAACCACGCCTCCGGACTCGTCTGCACATCCAAGATCGCTCATCCCCAGCGGCTCATTTTCACCCACTCCCTAGCACTCACGCCCTCCGCAGCCGTCCGCCCATCCAAGCTCGCTCATCCCAGCGGCTCCTTCTCCCGACCCATTTCCACCAACTCCCTTGCGCCCACAGGGTCCGCCCCCGTCCGCGCATCCAAGCTCGCTCATCCCCAACAGCTCCCCCTCAAGCTCGCTCATCCTCAGCGGCTCCTTCTCCCCCCATCTCCCCACCCATTTCCACCCACTCCCTTGCGCCGCCATCCGCGCATCCAAGCCCGCTAATCCCCAGCCTGGCTCCTTCTCCCCACCCATTTCACCCCAGCGGCACCCTTTCACCCAGGCTGCGGCTCCTTCTCACCGCCCCTCGCCACTTTCTCCCCACCTATTTCCACCCACTCCCTTGCACCCGCGCCATCTGCAGCATACAAGCTCACTCATCCCCAGCGGCTCTTTCTCCCCGCCGATTTCCACCCACTCCCTTGCAACCACACCGTCCGCAGATGTCCGCTCATCCAAGCTCACTCATTCGGAGCAGCTCCTTCTCCCCACCCATTTCCACCCACTCCATTGCGCCCACGCCACTCCCTTGCACCCACGCCCCGCACGGGTCCGGGCAGCCAAGCTCGCTCATTCCCAGCACCTTCTTCTCCCCACCCATTTCCACCCACGCCGTCGTCCAAGATCGCTCATCCCCAGCAACCCACTCCCCTGCACCCCGCGCCATCATTCCGCGCATCCAAGCTCGCTCATCCCCAGCGCCTCTTCTCCCCACCCATTTCGACCCATTCCCTTGCATGCACATGTCCGCAGCCGTCCGNGCCTCTTCTCCCCACCCATTTCGACCCATTCCCTTGCATGCACATGTCCGCAGCCGTCCGCGCATCCAAGCTCGCTCAGCCCCAGCGGCTCCTTCTCCCAGCCGTCCGCACATCCAAGCTCTCTCATCCCCAGCAGCTCCTTCTCTCCATCCGTTATTTCCACCCATTTCCTTGCACCCACACCCTCCGCAGCCGTCCTCGCAACTCTCTCTTCTCCCCGCCCATTTCCACCCACCCCCTTGCACCCAAGCCGTCTGCAGCCGTCCACGCATCCGAGCTCGCTCGTGCGCAGCCGTCCGCACATCCAAGCTCGCTCATCCCCAGCGACTCTCTTTCCAACCCATTTCCAGCCACTTCCTTGCACCCACGCCTTCTAGCCGTCCGCGCATCCAAGCTCGCTCATCCCCAGCGGCTCCTTCTCCCAACCCACCCACTCCCTTGCACCACGCAGCCGTCCGTGCATCCAGTCTCGCTCATCCCCAGCGACTTCTTCTCACCCATTTCCACCCCTTGCGCATCCGAGCTCGCTCATCTCCACCGGCTCCGTCTCCCCACCCATTTCCACCCACACCCTTGCACGTCCGCAGCCCTCCGCGCACCCAAGCTCGCTCAGCTCCAGCGGCTCCTTCTCTCCACACATTTCCAGCCACTCCCTTGCACCCACGCCGTCCGCAGCCGTCCGCGCATCCAAGCTCGGTCATCCCCAGCAGCTTCTTCTCACTACCCATTTCCACCCACTCTCGCACCCACGCCGTCCGCAGCCGTCCGCGCATCCAAGATCGCTCATCCCCAGCGGCTCCTTCTCCCTACCCATTTCCACCCACTCCCTTGCACCCACGCCCTTGCCCCCACGCCGTCCGCAGCCGTCCGCGCAGCCAAGCTCGCTCATCCCCAGCGGCTCCTTCTCACTACCCATTTCCACCCATTCCCTTGCACCCACACCGTCCGCAGCCGTCCGCGCATCCAAGCTCGCTCATCCCCAGCGGCTCCTTCTCACTACCCATTTCCACCCACTCCCTTGCACCNCGCAGCCGTCCGCGCATCCAAGCTCGCTCATCCCCAGCGGCTCCTTCTCACTACCCATTTCCACCCACTCCCTTGCACCCACGCCGTCCGCAGCCGTCCCCGCATCCAAGCTCGCTCATCCCCAGCAGCTCCTTCTACCCACCCATTTCCACCCACTCCCTTGCACCCACTCCCTTGCCCCCAGGCCGTCCGCAGCCGTCCGCGCATCCAAGCTCGCTCAGCCCCAGCGGCTCCTTCTCCCTCCTCCTTTTCACTACCCATTTCCACCCACTCCCTTGCACCCACGCCGTCCGCAGCCGTCCGCGCATCCAAGCTCGCTCATCCCCAGCGGCTCCTTCTCACTACCCANACCCACGCCGTCCGCAGCCGTCCGCGCATCCAAGCTCGCTCATCCCCAGCGGCTCCTTCTCACTACCCATTTCCACCCACTCCCTTGCATCCACGCCGTTCGCAGCCGTCCCCGCATCCAAGCTCGCTCATGCCTAGCAGCTCCTTCTCCCCACCCATTTCCACCCACTCCCTTGCCCCCACGCCGTCCGCAGCCGGCCGCGCATCCAAGCTCGCTCAGCCCCAGCGGCTCCTTCTCCCCACCCATGTCCACCCACTCCCTTGCACCCATGCCGTCCGCACTCGTCCGCGCATCCAAGCTCGCTCAATCTCCCCACCCATTTCCACCCACTTCTTTGCACCCACGCCGTCCGCAGCCGTCCGCGCATCCAAGCTCGCTCATCCCCAGCGGCTCCTTCTCCCCACCCATTTCCACCCATTCCCTTGCACCTACTCCCTNACCCACGCCGTCCGCAGCCGTCCGCGCATCCAAGCTCGCTCATCCCCAGCGGCTCCTTCTCCCCACCCATTTCCACCCATTCCCTTGCACCTACTCCCTGGCACCCACGCTGTCCGCAGCCGGCCGCGCATCCAAGCTCGCTCATCCCTGCAGCGGCTCCTTCTCACTACCAATTTCCACCCACTCCCTTGCACCCACGCCGTCCGCAGCCGTCCGCGCATCCAAGCTCGCTCATCCCCAACAGCTCTTTCTCACTACCCATTTCCACCCACTCCCTTGCACCGCAGCCGTCCGCGCATCCGAGCCTACCCATTTCCACCCACTCCCTTGCACCCACGCCGTCCGCAGCTGTCCCCGCATCCAAGCTCGCTCATTCCCAGCGGCTCCTTCTCACTACCCATTTGCACCCACTCCCTTGCGCCCCCGCTGTCCTCAGCCGTCCGTGCATCCAAGCTCGCTCAGCCCCAGCAGGCTCCTTCTCTCCACCCATTTCCACCCACTCACTTGCACCCTCGCCGTCCGCAGCCGTCCGCGCATCCAAGCTCGCTCATCCCCAGCGGCTCCTTCTCATCCCCATTTCCACCCTCCCTTGCACCCACGCCGTCCGCAGCCGTCCGCGCATCCAAGCTCGCTCATCCCCAGCGGCTCCTTCTCCCCACCCATTTCCACCCACTCCCTTGCACNCCGCGCATCCAAGCTCGCTCATCCCCAGCGGCTCCTTCTCCCCACCCATTTCCACCCACTCCCTTGCACCTACTCCCTCGCACCCACGCCGTCCGCAGCCGCGCGCGCATCTAAGCTCGCTCAGCCCCAGCGGCTCCTTCTCCCCATTTCCACCCACTCCCTTGCACCCACGCCGTCAGCAGCCGTCCGCGCATCCAAGCTCGCTCATCCCCAACAGCTCCTTGTCACTACCCATTTCCACCGACTCCCTTGCGCCCCCGCCGTCCGCCGCCGTCCGCGCATCCAAGCTCGCTCAGCCCCAGCGGCTCCTTCTCCCCACCCATTTCCACCCACTACCTTGCACCCACGCCGTCTGCAGCCGTCCACGCATCCAAGCTCGCTCATTCCCAGCGGCTCCTTCTCACTACCCATTTCCACCCACTCCCTTGCACTCGCCGTCCGCAGCCGTCCGCGCACCCAAGCTCCCTCATCCCCAGCGGCTCCTTCTCCCCACCCGTGTCCACCCACTCCCTTGCACCCACGCCGTCCGCAGCCGTCCGCGCATCCAAGCTCGCTCATCCCCAGCGGCTCCTTCACCCCACCCATTTCCACCCACTCCTTGCACCTACTCCCTCACACCCACGCCATCCACAGCCGGCCGCGCATCCAAGCTCGCTCATCCCCAGCGGCTCCTTCTCACTACCCATTTCCACCCACTCCCCTGCACCCACGCCGTCCGCAGCCGTCTGCGCATCCAAGCTCGCTCATCCCCAGCGGCTCCTTCTCACTCCCCATTTCCACCCTCCCTTGCACCCACGCCGTCCGCAGCCGTCCGCGCATCCAAGCTCGCTGATCCCCAGCGGCTCCTTCTCCCTACCCATTTCCACCCACTTCCTTGCACCTAATCCCTCGCACCCACGCCGTCCGCAGCCGTCCGCGCACCCAAGCTCGCTCAGCCCCAGCGGCTCCTTCTCCCCACCCATTTCCACCCATTCCCTTGCACCCACGCCGTCCGCAGTGGTCCGCGCATCCAAGCTCGCTCATCCCCAGCGGCTCCTTTTCCCTACCCATTTCCACCCACTCCCTTGCACCCACGCCGTCCGCAGTGGTCCGCGCATCCAAGCTCGCTCATCCCCAGCGGCTTTCTCTTTCCCTTCCTTCCCCCCTTCCTTTCCGGTCCCTTCCCGTTCCTTTCCCTTCCTTTCCTTTCCTTTCCCTTCCTTTTCTTTCCTTTCCCTTCCTTTCCCTTTCCTTTCCTTTCCTTTCCCTTCCTTTCCCTTCCTGTCGCTTCCTTTCCCTTCCCTTCCGGTTCCTTTGCCTTCCTTTCCCTTTTTCCTTCCTTTCCTTTCCTTTCCCTTCCTTTCCCTTCCTTTCCCTTCCTTTCTCTTCCGTTCCCTTCCTTTCCCTTCCTCTCCCTTCCTTTCCCTTCCTTTCCCTTCCTTTCCCTTCCTTTCCCTTCCTCTCCCTTCCTTTCCCTTCCTGTCCGTTCCTTTCCTTTCCTTTCCGTTCCTGTCCCTTCCTTTCCCTTCCTCCCCCTTGCAGCCACACCGTCCGCACACCACCGTTCAAATCAGCTCGCTCCCCACGCGGTTAAAAAACTAAACGAGGGCCCAAGCATCGAAGATGCTTTTGGGAACTACACGAGAACCCAAGCATCGAAGATGCTTTTGGGAACTAAACGAGAACCCAAGCATCGAAGATGCTTTTGGGAAAAACCTGTCCGTGGCCATTCCCACTGATCCCGTCCCGCTAACCTCCTATCCTGCCGATCCCATGTCCTACTGATCCCCTGCCGTTCTGATCTCATGTCCTACTCTGTCTCCTGCCCTGCTGATTTCCTGTTCCACTGATCACCTGTCCCAGGGGTCTCTTGCCCACCCTTTCCTAATCTCTCGTTCCTGCTGCTCTCCTGTCCAATTGAACTTCTGTTCGGCACCCCTATCTTATTGATCTTGGACCTTCGTGACCATGTCTCATTGATCTCGCTGGCGTCCTCAACATCTTGGAACGATCCTGCAACATTCCTGGCGCCCTGGGCGTCTTCAACGCTTCCCACCCCTGGTGGGTTTTGGGGCTCTGGCCGCGCTGGGTTCTAGCAGAACTTTCGCCAAGCTCCCGCGGGTTTTAAGGCAGATCTCTGGACGGCTGGGAGGGTCACGGCGGCAGCGGAAGCCAAGAGCAGCCCAGAACGAAGTTCGGACAACAGGGAACAAAAAGGAAACAGCTGGGGAAACACGGCAGCTGTGGCACAAGCGAGGAGGCAAGAAACTGAACGGAGATAAATTTAGGATGGTTGCCAGCTGCTGCTTGCTTGTTGTTGTTGTTGTTGTTGTTGTTGTTGTTGTTGTTGTTGTTGTTGTTGTTGTCGTTGTCGTTGTCGTCGTCGTGGTGGTTGTGGTGGTGGTGGTTGTGGTTGTGGTTGTGGTTCTGGTTGTGGTTCTGGTTGTGGTTGTGGTTGTGGTTGTGGTTGTGGTGGTGGTTGTGGTTGTGGTGGTGGTGGTGGTGGTGGTGGTGGTGGTGGTTGTGGTTGTGGTTGTGGTTGCGGTTGTGGTTGTGGTTGTGGTTGTTGTTGTTGTTGTTGTTGTTGTTGTTGTTGTTGTTGTTGTTGTTGTTGTTGTTGTTGTTGTTGTTGTTGTTGTTGTNGTGGTTGTGGTTGTGGTTGTTGTTGTTGTTGTTGTTGTTGTTGTTGTTGTTGTTGTTGTTGTTGTTGTTGTTGTTGTTGTTGTTGTTGTTGTTGTTGTTATTGTTGTTGTTGTGGTTGTTGTTGTGGTTGTCGTTGTGGTTGTCGTTGTCGTTGTCGTTGTCATTGCCATTGTCATTGTCTTTGTCTTTGCCGTCGTCGTTGTCTTTGTCTGTGTCTTTGTCTTTGTCTGTGTCTTTGTCTTTGTCTTTGTCTTTGTCTTTGTCGTTGTCGTTGTCGTTGTCGTTGTCGTTGTCGTTGTCGTTGTCGTTGTCGTTGTCGTTGTCGTTGTCGTTGTCGTTGTCGTTGTCGTTGTCGTTGTCGTTGTCGTTGTCGTTGTTGTTGTTGTTGTTGTTGTTGTTGTTGTTGTTGTTGAAGCGGCGGCGGCAGTGGCGGTGTCTGCGGGAAGCCATTGTTCGGACCATGAAACCCAAAGTGGCATGCAAATGCGCGCTGCCAAAATGAGGCTTTTTTCCCAGGCGCCCAGAAGCGGTGACCGTCTCTGATGGCTCCTATTCCGAATGTCCTGCTCGATCTGAAAGGGGAAACAACACTGTAACGCCACAGCAATCTGATGACGCGCGGAAAATAATCCTGAATGAAAATTTTGAATACATAGGATTGTTTCCCCGATGGTCCAACTCTAAGCGCCTCTCAAAATGAGAGACGGGGAGCGGTTCCAATTAAATCAGCCCGCGGCCGAACCAACGCAAATTTTCTGTTGTTCTGCATTCTTCTTCTTGTTCCATGGAGTCCGCAGACCTCCGCAGCAAGCTTGCTGCTGTGTGTGCTACAATGGCCTCTGGCTCAAACTTCTTCGACCTCCTAGCAATGCTCGAAGACATTTGACACACGCTCCACCCACCATGGTTTCCCTACAGCTTACCAGTGTAGCCGGGCAAGCCGGGTGACGGAAGTTTCGAGAAGGGGACGCGTCTATAAAGATAGGAGGAGAGAGCCTTTAGGAATGCGGCCTGGCCGCCTGGCTGTTTGGGCCGCCGACTGCGTCAGCTCTTGGAATTTTAGTTTCTTTGACATGTCTTTCTCCCGGCATCCTTGTTCGATGATGCGAGTTTGTTTTGATCGGGTTTGTTCTTGACATCTTTGAATCTTGGCAGCACTTTTTGTTGCTTGCTGTTCGCCTGGACACCTTTCTGTCCTTGACACTTCTTTCTTTCGATTTTCTGTTCTGATGCTGTCGCTTTCTCTCGATCCGCCTTGCGCTGGGCATCTCTGAGCCTTGACAGCCCTTCCGGCGGACAGCTCTGGAGCCCGAGGCCTGACACACTTTTCTCTCCTGGTGAAATTCTTACCTGACGCGCTTGTCTCTCCTACTCTCGTCACTTCCGTACTCTCTTCACTCCTGGTTCCCTGCTGTTCTCTACTCTCTGGAGTTCCCTACTATCTTCACTTCCCGATGCTCTTCAGCTCTCTACCTTCTTCGCATCTCCGCTGTCTTCACATCTCTACTCTCTGCACATCGCTGCTATCTTCACATCTGTATTGTCTTCACTTCTTTACCTCTTGACTTGTCTTTTCTTTTCACATCTCATCTGTCTTCACACCCCAGGCTTCTTCACATCTAAGCTCCCATCTCTACTTTTTGTTAAGTCCCCACTTTCTTCACATCTGAGATCTCCTGACATCTCAACTCTCTTCCCATCTCAACCCCCTTCGCACTCAACCGTCTTCACATTCCTACTCTCTGCACATTTCTACTCAGAAGCTTCTGCGCACAGAAGCTTTTACACACAGAAGCTTTTACACACAACAGCTTTTACACACAGAAGCTTTTTCACGCAAAAGCTTTCACACACACAAGCTTTTACACACAAAAGCTTTTACACACACAAGCGTTTACACACAAAGCTTTTACGCAGAGAGGCTTTTACACACAGAAGCTTTACACACAAAAGCTTTGACACACAGAAAGTTTTATGCACAGACGCTTTTACGCACAAAAGCTTTTACGCACAGGCGCTTGTACGCATAAAAGCTTTTACACACAAGAGCTTTTACACACAACAGCTTTTACAGACAAAAGCTTTTACACACACACAAGCTTTTACGCACATAGAAGCTTCTACACACACAAGCGTCTGCAACCAGAAGCTGCTACACAGAAACTCTTTCACAAACGCAAGATTTTACACGCAACAGCTTTTAGAGATAAAAGCTTTTACACACACCCAAGCCTTTACACGCAGAAGCTTTTACACACAGAAGCTGTTACACACAGAAGCTTTTACAGCCAGAAGCGTTACACACTAAAACTTTTACATTTCACACGCAGCAGCTTTTACACACAAAAGCTTTTACACACAACAGCTTTTACACACAACAGCTTTTACACACTGAAGCTGTTACACACTGAAGCTCTTACGCACACAAGCTTTCACAGCCAGAAGCTGTTACACACACAAGCTTTTAAACCCAAAAAGTTTGGAAGCGTTTACACAACGTGGATGCCAGCAAGTGCCACGCCTGCCACACAAAGAGCCGCGGCGCCAACAGGGACCAAACGCGTCACAAGAGCCAGCCATTGCCATAAGCGCCACGCCTGCCACACAAAGTGATGGGCGATGTCGCCAAGTGCCCTGTCACACGGACTGGGCGTGGGGTCGCCAATTAAGCGCTACGCCTGCCACGCAAAGAGCCGCGGCGCCAATGGGAACCAAGCGCGTCACAAGAGCCAGCGCGTTGCCAAAAGTGCCACGCCTGCCACACAAAGTGAGGGTCGATGCCGCCAAGTGCCACGCGTGCCACACGGAACCGACGTGGATGCCACCAAGCGCCGCGCCCGCGACGCAAGAGCCGCGGCGCCAACGGGAACCAAGCACGTCACAAGAGCCAGCCCATTGCCATAAGTGCCACACCTACCACACAAAGTCACGAGGCCATTGCCTGTGAGTAAGTTGTGTGAGTAAGTTGGTGTAAGCAAGTTGTGTGTGTGTGTGTAAACTGCTAAAGCAGGGGGGCAAGGCCTTCAGTGACTACCTTGCCCAACGAAGCTATGTCACTGAAGGGGTTCGTTGACCCCTGCGAGTCAACACATGGACGAATTTTGAACTGTTGAGTTCTGGTCCTGTTGATGATTTGTTGCTTCTTTCGATTTGCATGAGATCATCTCGTCTGTCTTGCAATTGCCTATTTTGGGATCCATTTGTTTTTGGACGAGTGAGACATTTCCGTTTCGCGACCTTTCATTCANATTTGCATGAGATCATCTCGTCTGTCTTGCAATTGCCTATTTTGGGATCCATTTGTTTTTGGACGAGTGAGACATTTCCGTTTCGCGACCTTTCATTCATGAATTCATGATCGACATACCTTGACCTGAAGGCACTCAGGCATAAGGCGACCAGAAGTTCTACTTTCCTCATCAACCACTTGGCAAATTAGGCCTACCCAGGAACACAAGGCGATGGCTTTGACATCCTTACACAGCTCCAACTCATTCAAAAACACAGCAGTGTGCTTTGGGTGCACGGCAGATCTTGCGGACACCGTCGCAAGGGTTCGCCCTAGCTCAAGATGGCTGCGGCCTATCCGCTGAAGTGTTTGGCGGCACCTTGGGGTGACCGTGAAGGAGAGCCTGTCATAGACATGGCAGTAGAAATAGCCAAATATCCGCTTCCTGCTGGATCTCCGTTAGTCTTCCTGTGGGATGTGGGGAAGGACGATCAAGTGACGCAGGACACCTAGAGGCCAAGGAGCTGTTATAGCGAAGGATGACTGACGTATTTTCAAAGAGAAACTATTGTTGCACCCTCAGACNGACGATCAAGTGACGCAGGACACCTAGAGGCCAAGGAGCTGTTATAGCGAAGGATGACTGACGTATTTTCAAAGAGAAACTATTGTTGCACCCTCAGACAAAAACGTAAGCTGATAACACACGTGCACACACGCATTCGCACGCACGCACACACGCACCTGAATCAAAACTGCACAAAGCAGAAGTAAATACGGATTGTAGCTGTCTCTGTTTTTTTTTTGTACTGAATAGCAAGGGGCTAAGCTGAGAACCCCAGAACTTCACATGTTGCTGTTGAATTTTGGATCTCAAACTTGGATTTCCAGTCGAATTTTGAAAGANAACTTCACATGTTGCTGTTGAATTTTGGATCTCAAACTTGGATTTCCAGTCGAATTTTGAAAGAACCGCTTGTGTAACCCATTTTGTGCATTTTTCAGATCTTGGTGGTCTTTCGACATGTTTTCAAATTTTCGATGTTTGCACGTCAACCCAAAGTGTTTTATACAATTCTTCACTGGATACATGGCACACATCTGAAGCGTAACAAGTTTTTTGACACTGTTCCTTTTGCACCTTGAGAACCTCAAGAGCGGAGAGTGGACGGGGACCAATAAAGATTTTGGTGCCATTAAATTGCGCGGTTGCCACGGAGGCAACCAAGAAGTTTTGTGCTCGGTTGGCGTGGCCAGGCGCATTTTATAAAGCTGCCCGTGTAAATTTTGTCGCTGGCATGTAGCAAGATGCCAGTTACCCAAAAACGAAATTAGTTGTTTACAGCGTCAGCATCGACACTGCAACAAAAAGAAGCNTTGTCGCTGGCATGTAGCAAGATGCCAGTTACCCAAAAACGAAATTAGTTGTTTACAGCGTCAGCATCGACACTGCAACAAAAAGAAGCTTCCGTGTAATTTTTTTTAGTCAGCATGTAGCAAGATGCTGGCTATCAGAAAAGAAAACTAATCTTTTGTTGCGTCAGCACCTAAGTAGGGCCCCATGAAAGAATGGCGCGCGCAACTCCAAAAGTGTAACAAATTTACTGAATTTATTTATCATGTCATGAGCTGACAGGGCAAACAAGACAACGTTCACTTCAAGTTTGAAGTTTTTCAAACAGTTGATGTGGACATGTCATGCTGNCTCTGGCGTTTCAAGTGTGGAGGATGGGAGGGGAACATGTGATGTGGACATGTCATGCTGACATGTCATGTTGAGTCCATACGAATGTCAACTCTGGCGCTTCAAGTGTGATGGGAAGGGAACATGTGATGTGGACATGTCATGCTGACCTGTCATGTTCAGTATGTACGAATGTCAATGTATCGATGAAGTTGTGAACTTGTGTCGAAAGCGTTTTCCTCGCATCAACAGACGGATCTTGTTGCGTTGGGTCTAAAAAGGTTGCAGTGTTGAGTGCTGTTACAGGAACCTATTTCTCACCAAGGTTTCTGCCCCCAAATTGGGGGCTGTTGTGTGTGCGTAAACTGCTATTTCGCGCAGCCATCAAAAAAGCAGGGGAAGGCTTGCCACTTTCAAGAGTCATAGAAAAGCGTGTTTGGCATGAAACGTTGGGTCCGAAAACAGGAGTGGAGAGAGTGGAAACGCAGTAAGTCAGCCCTGGTTTGTTTCCGAGTTTGCATGTCAGAGCTCTTTTTTGTCACATGTTTCCATCTTTGTCTGGAAAAACAATTAGATCATTATGCCTCAAAAAAATGCGCATAAGCAATTTCCCTTGCATGCCAGACTAAAGAGTGCAGCGCAAAGAAGATGTTTTGCGGTTGGCATTTCAGCGATCTCAAATTCCCGTTTGGTCACCCACTACGTCGACAATCAACCACACCGGCATCACCCGTCACGACCGTTCTGACTGAGCTCCAAAGCACGGAAGCCTTAGAACGTTGCTGTGCAAACTCAAAACGCATCAAAACATTGCTGTCCCCAAGTCTTGCCACTTTCAAGCAGTCGTAGAAGAGTGTGTTTGACATGAAACTTTGGGTTCGACGCCATGAGTGGAGTGAGTTGAAACACAGTAAATCAGCATGATGAATTTTATTGCAGCATTGACTAGTCTATGCCCAGTGTTTCGGAGGCATTTACATCTTAGCAAGGTTTCTGTCCCCCAGTTGGGGGCTGCTGTGTGTGTGTGTGTGTGTAAACTGCTATTTCACGCAGTCTTGTCTTGCTAAAGCAGGGGGGCAAGGCCTTCAGTGACTACCTTGCCCAACGAAGCTAT
>BGPT01000175.1:65517-78022 GCA_003297045.1 Symbiodinium sp. clade C Y103 | reverse complement strand
ACTCTTTCACACACAAGCTTGTCACACACAACTCTTTGACACACAACCTGGTCACACACAGCACTTTCACACACAACTCTTTCACACACAACCTTGTCATGCGCAACTCTGTCACACACAACTCTTTGACACACAGTTTTGTCACACACAGCACTTTCACACACAAGTTCTTGAACACAACCTTTCTTCCACCATGTCCNATGTCCTCTCTCTTTCCTGCCTTTACCATCTCATTTTCACATCTGTTTGGTGCTTCTTGGAAGGAGTTGACTTGTGGGGTTATCCGGTCCTTTAATTGTGCTGGTTTCCCTTCTTTTTGGATGATGTCCTCATGCCGTTTTGTACTGCCATTTCTGACGCACCAATTCATGCTAGTTGCAGGGGGTGCCAGGGGCACTGATGAGACCGGCACAAACAAAGACACTCATCAGTTGCCTGTGATATCGACGGGGACGCTCATCGACGTACCTGCCAAACATTTTTCCATTTGCCAATTTTCTCGTCCATGGCTACCGGCTAAGCACAGAACCGGCACGTCGTTTACTTTGTTACTCCACGGTTTTCGCAACCTGACTTATTTGGCCACAGCAGTGGCGACTGCACTGGTTTAGTGACCTCGTGGCAACTTTCTGGCTTCTCTCATTGGTATTTATTGGCACCTTCGTGGTATTTTTTTTCCTTTTATTCAACGAACTTCGCTGCTTCACAAACAGCTTCACTCCCAATCACTGCCTGTCAGGTTTACTGAAATGTTTTTGCACGTACGATGCACTCTAGCTACCCAATTCGCAATGACTGTTCTGTTCAAGTGTGTGTAAGTTGTATGTTGGTAAGTTCTGTGTGTGTTTGTGAGAAAGTTGTGTGTGAGTAAGTTGTGTGTGGGTAAGTTGTGTGTGGGTAAGTTTTGTGTGAGTAAGTTGTGTGTGTGAGTAAGTTGTGTGTGAGTAAGTTGTGTGTGAGTAAGTTGTGTGTGAGTACGTTGTGTGTGAGTAAGTTGTGGTCAGTGGTGAGTAAGTTGTGTGTGGGTAAGTTTTGTGTGAGTAAGTTGTGTGTGAGTAAGTTGTGTGTGAGTAAGTTGTGTGTGAGTAAGTTGTGTGTGTGTGGGTAAGTTGTGGTGAGTAAGTTGTGTGTGGGTAAGTTGTGTGTGAGTAAGTTGTGTGTGAATAAGTTGTGTGTGAGTAAGTTGTGTATGAATAAGTTGTGTGTTAGTAAGTTGTGTGGAGGCAAGTTGTGTGTGAGCTGGCCGGCGGGCGGGACGGACGGAGACGCGGCCAGGATGCAGATCTAAAAACAAAAGCCCCAATCAAAGATGTGGGGAACAAGACCCCACACAAAGATGTGGGGAAAAAGTTGCTTTCGGAGCCCTTCTTAAAAGGAATTCTAGACGGAAAATCATCTGCGGCAAAATGGAAAAATCTGCTGCCGCATCAACATCGCAAACTTGATGCAGCCATCCCAATACGATTTCTGACCCGCAGCTGCAAAGGACAAAAGAGTTGCGCACGCAGCCGCAGCAGCGAGGAACCTCAACGCAGCCATTCCAATTCAATCTAGCATCACTGAAATGCAAAGCGCAATAAGAAACATAGTGTCGTGCGCGATTTCAAACAAACGCTGCACGCAAGCATTCTGATCCGATCTGCAACCGCCGAAATTCAAACCACAAAAGAAACGTCAACCAAAGCTGCAAACACGAACATGTAAGCAATTACCGCAATGCAAACTGCAACCCCGGATCACCAAACACATTGGCACAGCGCATTGCATCATCTCATTGACCTTCTTCAAAATCAACTTCAGCATGGAGCACACATCCGAGGAC
Source organism: Symbiodinium sp. clade C Y103 (assembly GCA_003297045.1). Taxonomy (NCBI): domain Eukaryota; class Dinophyceae; order Suessiales; family Symbiodiniaceae; genus Cladocopium; species Cladocopium sp. clade C. The sequence continues at coordinate 76,200 of BGPT01000175.1, read as the reverse complement.
ATTTCCGCGCCATACCCCACCCGTCGCGCAGACAAGGTTCCTCATATCATCGCCGGGAGCCATTCTATGCGAGAAAACATGGGGTTTGGTGCGATTTCGAACCTCCAAGAATCCCATCTCAGCTCTCTTCACATCTCAGCTCTCTCAAATGGCAGCTCCCTTCACATCTCCGCTCACTCCCATCTACGCTCCTCTTCCCATGTCATCCTCTCACATGTCAGTTCTCTCCACATCCCAGCTCCTCTCCACATCTGTGCTACCTCGCATCTTAGCTCACTCCACATCTCAACTATCTCACAGCTCAGCTCTCTTCACATCTCGGCTCTCTACCAGTCTCAGCTTTCCTCACATCTCAGCTCTGTCCACATCTCAGCTATCTCCGCATCTCAGCTCTCTCCCAGCTTCCCCCTCCACATCTAAGCTACCTCGCCTCTCACCTTCCTCCGCATGTCAGTTTTCTCATATCCCACCTCTCTCACACGTCAGCTCTCTCCACATCTCAACTTTTTCCACATCCCAGCTATCTCCACATCTGAGCTCTCTCCACATCTCAGCTCTCTTCACATCTCGCCTCTCTCCCATGTCATCTCGCCACATCTCAACTCTCTCCACATCTCAACTCTCTCCTCATCTCAGCCCCCTTCACATCTCAGCTCTCTCACATCTCAACCCTCTTCGCAGCTCTCCTCACATCTCAGCTCTCTCCACATCTCCGCTATCTCACATCTCAGCTCTCTCCACATCTCAGCTATCTCACATCTCAGCTCTCTTCACGTCTCAGCTCTCTCACATCCCAACTCTCTTCGCATCTCTACCCTCTTCACATCTCTACAGTCTCCGGATCTCTACTTTGTTGGAATCCCAGCTCTCTTCACAAAACCAATCGTCCGTACAACGGAGTTGAGACATCTAAACTTCCTTTGACAACTGGCTTTGGGGGCGGCATGTCTTTGAACCAAGCCGTTCAACATAAGCTTCAATGAACTGGATGGTTTGCTGTTATGCGAGAGCTAGGTGCCCAACCTTGTGGCCCACTGTGAAACTATTGATTGTAAAAGTGGACGGCTATCCTCCGTTCGCATTACCCCAACAATAGGAAAACGGCAGATGTGATATGCTGCTATTGTTGGTTCCGCAGCTCCTGTTCTTCTTGTGCAGCTTGTGGGGCCGCTCCGATGCGCACGACGCGTCCAGTTCGTTGGCCACCGGAGGGGTCGGGCTGACTGGTCGACGGGCGCCCCGGGAATCGGATCGGCTGTGGTTCCTGGCAGGGCGGGCATCCCGGTTTAGAACACGGAGCCGAAAAACCCAGCAGAACGCGAAATATGGGCACAAAAACAAGCTGTCCTCAGTGGAGAGCCACCGTGCGTTCCAACAGCGCCACTTCCTTCCCGACAAGGCCATGAGAAAATCGAAAATCTCGCCGTCCGTAGGCATGGAGAAGTCCGCGTCGGATGGATTCCTGCAGAAACGAAACGAGCACGTTCAGGGTGGGAGGGCGGTCGCAGGTTCTTGCCTGCTCATGCAAAAATCTACTCGTAACCTCACCTGGTGGCCTGAGAGCACTGGCCAGCCCATAGTTTCAAAGGTGGCCTGCAGCAGGTTTGGCAAAATTTTGCTGAATTTTGTTTAGTTTACTTTGCTGAATCTTGGGGCGCGGTTTGTCCAAAAATCTCTGTCCTGCAACATGCAGGAACAAGCCGGACTTGCAGAATGAGTGGGGCATCCAGAAGGAAGTTTAGAAGCTAAACCTTCCGACAATATGGACAGATGGAAAAGCACAGCCAGGAAGAAAGTCAGAAGATGGAAAAAGTCAGAAGATGAGAAAGTCAGAAGAGCGAAGATGCAGGCGCGCGAAAAGGTAGGGAAGTCGCGAAACCGTGTGTTTTTCCAATGATTTGTGGCTCCGGAGGGTCGAACGGTAGGCTCGCTAAAGCAGCGGGTGCAGAGCCATCTGGGCAGATGAGAGACAAAAAATTGCACGCCGTTGTGGCGCGAAGCGCGTTTGGAAGTCAAAAATGTCAAAGAACACCATATTCGGACAACTTTTGGAAGTTGCGATGTCGAAAAAGTGCAAGCCGTTGCGGCGCGAAGCACATTTGGAAGCCAAAAGCGTCAAAGCACACCATGTTCGGACAACTTTTGGAAGTTGCGATGTCGAAAAAGTGCACGCCGCTGTGGCGCGAAGCACATTTGGAAGCCAAAAGCGTCAAAGCACCACATGCTCGGACCACTTTTGGAATGTTGACATGTGGGAAAAATGCACGGCGCTGTGGCGCGGAGCACGTTTGGAAGTGAAAACGGTAAAAAACTGAGGGGTTTCAGGGCACTTTTGGATGTCCAGACGTCGTTTTGTGTGGCAGGCGCAAAGGCTTCTGCACCTTGTCAAAAATGAGTCAAACGCGTGGGTTTTGTAGCATTTTTAAAAATGGCAGGCGTGGGGCATTGGAAGATGATTTCCAAAGATGCATTTTTCGTGGCAGGCGCAATACAAGAGACACCCCAAGCAGAGATGTCAAGAGGTCGGGGCGCTGATTTCCTGAGAGGGGTGTCATTTTGGAGCATCAGATCTTCAGGTTTGTTAAAATCATTTTGCGTGACAAGTGCAGCGCTTTGTATGACTTGGCTTCACTTTTTCGTGGCAGGCGCGATATTTCAGAGACATGGCATGGAAAAATCGCAAAACGCATTGGTACGAGGCCGTCACCTGCACACTGAACTTTCCATTTTTGAGGGAAGGCTCGCAGAATTGCTTCGTTTGTGATGTTGTCAACTTCAAAAATTAAGGAAGTCTCGCAGATTTTCTTCGTTTCGGAATGTTACACTACAACTACAACTACAACTACAACAACTACAGCTACAACTAAAACCGCAGCAACAACTTTAAGTACAAGACAACTACAACTACAACGACAACAACAACAACAACAACAACTACTACTACTACTACTACTACTACAACTACCACAAATACAACTACAATAACTACAGCTACAACTTCAACTAGAACTTCAACTAGAACTTCAACTACATGACAACTACAACTACTACAACTACTACAACTACAACTACAACAATTACAACTACAACTTCAACTACATGACAACTACAACTAGAACCACAACGACTACAACTACAACTGCAACCACACTAACCACTACAACTTCAACTACATCTACAAGTACAACCACAACTACAACTACACTACATTGCAACTACACTGCGCTGCCTCCAGCCACTTGTCGGTCCACCAGTGGCTTCGCTCTGCCATCTAGCAGTCACAGCAACAAACCTCTCCTATAGGTTTCCTATTTCCTCACACAATGTTTTTGGCTTTGCACCTCCCGCCTCTCCGCCCCCTCCTGCGTCCTCCTCTCACACATACAACATTGGCACACACACAACCCATACAACTCTCACACATAACATACAACATTGTCACACACAACCCTCACACATACAACATTGTCACACACAACTCTCTCACACAACATTGTCACACACAACTCTCACACAGACAGCATTGTCACACACACAACTCTCTCACACAACATTGTCACACACAACTCTGTCACACACAACATTGTGCGCCGTCTCTTTTGCGTGGCAGGCGTGGCGCTTGGCGAACATCTGCCTTCACTTTGTGTGGCAGGCGTGGCGCTGCCTTCGATTTGTGCGTGGCAGGCGTGGCGCTTGGTGACATCTGCTTTCGTTTTGTGTGGCAGGCGTGGCACTCACGGCACTGGGCTGGCTCTGGTGACGTCCTTGGTCGCCGCTGGTCGCCTGTGGCGCCGCGCCTCTTTTGCGTGGCAGGCGTGGCCCTTGTCGACATCTGCCTTCGTTTTGCGTGGCAGTGTGGCACTTGGCGACATCTGCCTTCGTTTTGTGTGGCAGACGTGGCACTTACGGCGCTGGGCTGGCTTGCCGCAATCGCCGGCCAGAAGACTGCTGATTGCCCAGTCTCCTTGAGCAATGTGCGAACTTGACCCTTCAGAACCTTGATAGCTGACTCGGCTCTGCCGTTCATCTTGTAGGCATCACCGTCGGTATAGGTGCGCATCACTTGTCTCTGCTCGGCCCACCGACCAAGTGACTTCGTTCGAAGTTCGGCTGCACGGTCTGAGTGGAGCCTCAGCAATGGCAGGCCCAAGTAACGCAACCTTGCGTGAAGGCGTGACACTGCTGCTATCACGGAGGGCCCCTTCCGATCTGGAAGAATCTCCATGAAGGTCCGATCTTTCCACTTCTGAGTGTCATCCTCCTTCTCATCCAGTGGGCCTTCTTCTCTTGAACCTCCAGTGGATCCTCTTCTTTTTCGGCTCCTTCTGGCGCCCTTGATTCTTGATCTTCCTCTTCGCTGAAGATTCCTCCACTTGGTTGATCCTCTGGCTCACCTGCTGGTGCAGTCCCGTCTCCCTCTCCTCCAGGGTTCCGGCAGCTCTCAGCAGGGCCTTCTTCCCCATCCTTCAGATGAAGGGGTCTGCCCTCCAAGGTGGTGGGGAAGGTGTAGGCAGCCACCATGATGTAGCGTCCTTCTCCAAGTTGGTCTCAGAGTGTATGAATCCGGGGTCGCAACTCGTCGATGTGGCCGTGATTGGCCAAAGGCCTCCAAGCAAATTCTGCATCCTCGGTAGTAAGGAAGGCGGTCATTCTTCAAGTGAGTTTTCCAACCCTCCAAAGTCATCCTTCGAAGCCTCACATCCAGCTCCCTTTCACAGCCACTGCGATGGCCTTCTTGAGACCTGGAGCCCATGCTGCCCAAGTTCGAGACAGTTGGACCTTCTTATCCACAGTCAGGTTCTCATGCATCCCCTCTCTCCGGCGATGTTCCAGGTCCTCTGAGGCCATGTAGCTGTTGCAGCTCATAGATGTTGGTGCCAAGCGTTGTTGGTTTGCGCTTGGGATGGCCTGTCCGGCCCTGATCAAAGCTGACCTCGATGAAGTCATTCTCCTCCTTCATCCAAGTCCATTCAGGAAATGCACAGTAGCTCGGATACCTCTGTTTCGCAATGACTTCTCCATCCAAGTACCTCTCAGGATCTTCCGGCTGTTCCTTGAGATAGAGCACCTTTTCTGAGGAGGCTTTCTTGGCCCTGTGAAACAGATAGTATTGACGAAGCCACAGCAGAGTATCTTCCTCAACACGTTTCTGTAGATACTCGTCCGATCCCTTGAAGCCGAATCTCTCTGGACCCTCCCTTGACCTGAGTGGTGGTGGCCGTGGTGGTCGATGCCTCAACCGTGACATCGTCCTGCAAGGTGGATCTCCAAGCCATGCAACAGCTCGACCAGTCGGCAAGATCCATGAGGAACTCCATGATCTCATCTCTCAAGAGATTGTGCCGAGCATCAAGCTCAGTGTCCAGGCAAAGAACCGCCCGTCCGGCAGTTTCCAGCTCCTTTTTCCAAAATCCTTCATCCTTTCCAGAAAACAAGTGGACAATCACTTGTTGAGCTTTTCGTAGATGCCGTCGTTGATGACGATTCCAGGGAAGATCCCCTCCACGAAGATTCCCACGTCCCTCTCGGCTTGGCAAGATTCGTGCCAGAATGGCTCAGGCACCAAGGGGAACATCTCTCTCAGCTCCTTCCGTTCCTTCACACGTTGATCAGGCAAATTGCCTGGGTTTCCCTCGCCTCGGATCACAGCCAGTCTGGCACGCCTCTGGATGAAGTGCCTTTCGACCTCCTTGATCACCTCCAATCCCAGGCTTTCCTCCACTGTGGGACATCCGCTCTCCAACTGAGCGTCAAGAACACATCCTGGAGGATCCAGCAGCTCGAATTTAGTGCCTTCCCAGTGGACACAATACTCGATCTCAGCAAGGATGCCCAGGGCACAATGGACTGCACAGGTGTCTCCGACAGCAAAAGCTTTGACCATGGCAACTGCCTCGAAGTGATCGTCCCCTTTGCCAGCTCCACTTGAACCTCTCGAGCTGATTGGAACATTGGAACTCGTTGGCATCCTTTGCCATCCTCAGAGCATGTGTGGCTCCACCATCCAACAGAGTCCTCCCCCCGGTGTGCACCTCCAGGCTGCTGATCCTCATAGCCTTCACCGATGGCAATCTCAGTGATTTCAGCAGCGAAGCAGCTTCATTCAGCACCTCTTTGGCAGAAGCTGCCGGGCTCACCCTGCCCAAGCCCCCTTCTCCTCCATGGTGACCAGCTAGGGCCCTGCTGCTGGCTTCCTCAGGTTTCGGCTGAGTCTGCTGATCGGCTTTGTCAGCCTCCATCAGAGCTGCTGATTGCCTTCACAATGCAATCTCGTTTGATGTGTTTTGTTGAGCTGCACGTCCAGCATCGAGGAGGTCCTTTGGGATCCAAGGTGGACCAATCGTGCGCGTAAGTGCAATCCTGCCCTTCTCCGTTCCAAAGAACTTGCAAGAAGGACCCTTCCCCGTTTTTTCAAGGCTCCTTCCCTTCCCATCTCCTTTCTTCGGCGCCTCACTTGGTATGGCTTCCATAGCCTTCACCTTGGCATTGGTGTTCACCTGAGCTCCAGCATGAAGAAGACCCTCCGCCTCTGCCATGACAGCATCCGCGTAGCTCGTCACATTGGTCAAAGTTGGGCTGACATCCGCCATCAGCTGGGCCCTCGCCGAGTTCAGTCGAAATGCCATTTGAGAGGATGTCTTGATGACGGGTCTTGATGACGGTACTTGACATCCGACCCAAAGCTCCTATGAGCAACGTGGGATCAGGAGTGGCCACATTGAGCTCCTGTGCCCGGCGCAAATTGCGCTTCCAAGCCCTCACCTGCTCCACCAGCTCACCAGTACCACCCGGAGCGTTTCCATCAACCAATTGACGTAGCTGATACCTCACATAGACCTTGTAAAGGATCTCCACAGTGTGAATGCTCCTTGTCGACAGCACCTCGCTCTTAAGACCCTCTGGGAGAGCCTGAAGCAACATGCTTTGGCCACGCTGTTCAACTCTCGTCCAGGTAGCGTGCACTCACTTGGAACTGTCGGTGCCACATAGAGTCGATGAACTGGATCCGACTGCAGCCACAACTGATAGGCTTCACCAGCAGCCTTGGTGATCAATTCCCACCAGGCACAACTGCTGGCCGACAAGTCCATCATGATGTCATCCAATCCCCCACCACCGTTCCTACCAGGCAGCGGTGGTAGTTCTACTGATCTCACATTCTCGTTCATCCCAGAAACCACATCATCTCTTGGGGTACATGGCATGGTGCCATGTGAAGGACTCCGGGTCCAAATCCAAAACCGTTCTCAATCCCACGACCATCATGTCCTGATCCGAAACTGTTTGAATGGCCCCAAGGCCAAGGTCACAACCCCCTCCACTTGGTGGTTGCCCTGGTCCTCCGCTAACTGGATGCCCTCCTAGGTCACCATGATGAAGATTCCCTCCGCCTCCACCGACCTGAGACATTCCACCTCCGGGCACATGCCCTTGCCTTGCATCTTGAAGACCCTGCCCTGGTACTCGGCTATGATCGAGCCCTTGAACTCTTCCATCCTGAAGACCCTGTACTAGCCCTCGGCTTTGACCATGCCCTTGAACTGGCGCACAAGATTGCACGTGTCCTCCACCATCACTCACTCCAGTCGCCGCAGTCAACTGCGCAACCAGGGAAATCAGGGCCTGTGTTGCCTGGCCAAGTACCTGAGTCTGAGTTCCGGCTCCATCCAAACCTGCCGCACCTGAACCTGAGACAGTTGATCCTCCAGGTTGAACATCATTCGAATTGCTGGGGTCAACTCCTAACCCTTGAAGTTTTCTAGCTGACACGGATTCCGGGGGTGTCCTCCGTTGGTCAGTCCCGGGTCCCAACCCAATCTCTTTTGACTTCACCTCAGATTTCACATCTTCTAAGGGCAGTGGCTGACTTGCGTTCCCTGACGTTAACGGTTCCATGCTGACAGACCTACCACCCTCAGCTTTTTCTACCACAGCCTCCATCCCTGTGGTTGGCTGGATTGATTGGGCCCTCAGCTGCCCCCGTAAATCATCTAACTCTTGTTTCAACTGCACATTCTGTTGCAAAACCAGTCTGTCGAACATCAGGAAGAGTCTCCGGCCCGTCCTCTGGTCCTGATGAAGATCTGGCAGCTGAGCTCTCTGGTAGTCCTTGAGGTCGTAAAGATCGGAGCACGCGGTGACAGCCTTGGTCGCCGATGGTCGCCTGTGGCGCCGCGCCTCTTTTGCCTGGCAGGTGTGACGCTTGATGACATCTGCCTTCGTTTTGTGTGGCAGGCGTGGCACTCACGGCACTGGTTCAAGTTGTTGGATTTGAAGGATGTCTCGCACGAAAGCTTCGTTTTCACCACTTCAACTTTCAGTTTTTGAGGGATGTCTCGCGCGAAAGCTTCGTTGTCACAACTTCAACTTTCAGTTTTTGAGGGAAGTCTCGCACGAAAGCTTCGTTTTCACATCTTCAACTTTCAGTTTTTGAGGGAATTCTTGCACGAAAGCTTCGTTTTCAGATCTTCAACTTTCAGTTTTTGAGGGACGTCTCGCACGAAAGCTTCGTTTTCACAACTTGAACTTTTAGGTTTTTGAAGGAAGTCTCGTTGGAAGCTTCGTTGTCACAANTTTCAGTTTTTGAGGGACGTCTCGCACGAAAGCTTCGTTTTCACAACTTGAACTTTTAGGTTTTTGAAGGAAGTCTCGTTGGAAGCTTCGTTGTCACAACTTCAACTTTCAGCTTTTGAAGGAAGTCTCGCACAAAAGCTTCGATTGCACATCTTCAACTTTCAGTTTTTGAAGGAAGTCTCGTTGAAAGCTTCGTTGTCACAACTTCAACTTTCAGCTTTTGAAGGAAGTCTCGCACGAAAGCTTCGATTGCACATCTTCAACTTTCAGTTTTTGAGGGAATTCTTGCACGAAACCTTCGTTTTCAGATCTTCAATTTTCAGTTTTTGAGGGACGTCTCGCACGAAAGCTTCGTTTTCACAACTTGAACTTTTAGGTTTTTGAAGGAAGTCTCGTTGGAAGCTTCGTTGTCACAANTTTTCACAACTTGAACTTTTAGGTTTTTGAAGGAAGTCTCGTTGGAAGCTTCGTTGTCACAACTTCAACTTTCAGCTTTTGAAGGAAGTCTCGCACGAAAGCTTCGATTGCACATCTTCAACTTTCACTTTTCGAGGGAGATCTCGCACTAAAGCTTCGTTTTCACATCTTCAACTTTCTGTTTTTGAGGGAGGTCTCGCAAGAAATGTGTCTATTGAGAGTTAGCGGATGCACGAAATGCTGTGTTTTGCAGGACAAAACGTGCCTTGGAAGATGGATGGGGAAGGTCTGCCGCGCGACGGTTGCGAGACGGTCCCGGCTAAACTGGATCATTCTCGGATCGGCCCCGCAATCAAAATGACATCTCATGCTTGCTTTTGATAACTTCAAGTTGTTGGATTTGAAGGGTGCCTCGCACGAAAGCTTCGTTTTCACCACTTCAACTTTCAATTTTTGAGGGATGTCTTGCACGAAAGCTTCGTTTTCAGATCTTCAACTTTCAGTTTTTGAGGGGCGTCTCGCACGAAAGCTTCGTTGTCACAACTTCAACTTTCAGTTTTTGAGGGATGTCTAGCACGAAAGCTTCGTTGTCACAACTTAAACTTTCAGCTTTTGAAGGAAGTCTCGCACGCAAGCTTGGATTGCAACAAGATGCAGCCCACGAACCCGAATGCTCACACGTAATGCTCACACGTACGATAACGGTGCAGAAGTTAAGTCACGAAAGATGCAAAGATCGTAGATGCAAATTGTACTTGTCAAGTTGATTCTATGCCATAATAGGACAAGAAGGTGGAATAACGTATGTTATTTTTCACGAAGCGCAGCCGTTCTATCTCTTTTTTTCTGTCGTTTGCAACGGACATGGTGTGACGTCGAAGCACGTTGCAGCCGCAGATCCTGGCACGTGACGTTTGCAAAGACATAGATTCGCCATCATTGCTGTAAACCAAACCAAAGAAACAAAGATGCATCGTGCAGTGGTGAATGTTTGTCAAAGCCGACACATCAGCAGTCCGGCAAGCGCTGCCCATAAAAGCGCACACAGCGCAGCAGGCGCTCGCCAGAGCCTATACGCGGGACAATCGTCAGCTACGACACCCAGGCAAACACAACGTGTTTCTTGCCCGTCTCNGCAGCAGGCGCTCGCCAGAGCCTATACGCGGGACAATCGTCAGCTACGACACCCAGGCAAACACAACGTGTTTCTTGCCCGTCTCTGCGAATCAAACCCGGGGACAGCGCCGCCAGAGCTGATGAGTCTCCCAACAACATGAGAACACTTGCTCAGATCACCACACACGTTCTTCTCTNAAATCACACCAAACCACTGGCTTTACTGGTTGCGATTCATCGTGTCGTTCAGACGATGGCCATATCGAACCAGAGCTCGACACAGGCGACGGCGGCGCCGACGGAAGTGCTTCGTCTTCTTGATGCCACACCGGTGAATGTGCAAAACCAGCAGGATTGCCAATGTTGTGACCAAACCAGACTCCAGTGATGTAGACATCTTCAGACCGAAACGACCAAGACCTTCCAGACTTAGGCTGCACAAAGTGACGCCGTTCCAGAGGCACCCGCAATTCCAGCACAGCGCAGTGGTAAACGCCATCACCAAAAACAATCTGATTGGCAGCGTGTGCATTGGCAACAGGAAACAGAGGCGAAACATAAACGTTCGGCCCCCCT
>BGPT01000175.1:37646-50391 GCA_003297045.1 Symbiodinium sp. clade C Y103 | reverse complement strand
CTTTGCCGAAGAAATTAAAATGCTGCGTTGGAGCTTGAAGGACTTGCACGCAATTTCGCCTTTTCGGCGATGAGCCACGTGGAAATCCATCGCCATCTCAGGCATAACACNCGCGGCCTAAAGAGAGAAAGAAGAAGAAGGAGAGAGTGAAAAGGGAGAGAGAGAGAGAGAGAGAGAGAGAGAGGAGAGAGAGAGAGAGAGAGAGAGAGAAAGAAAGAGAGGATGCGAAAATGTGAAGACGTGAGGATATGAAGATGTGAAGATGTGAAGATGTGAGGATGTGAAGATGTGAAGATGTGCAGATGTGAGGATATGAGGATGTGAAGATGTGAAGATGTGAGGATGTGAAGATGTGAAGATGTGCAGATGTGAGGATATGAGGATGTGANGAAGATGTGAAGATGTGAAGATGTGAAGATGTGAAGATATGATGATGTAGAACAGACCTGCACAGTTAGAAGAACCCTTCGCTCAGACGCTCTCGGGAATAAATAAACAGTAAAAAGACCCGTCAGCAAACCTAGGAGAATCACCAGAACATGTTGTACTTCTTAAGAAACTGGTGTGACGGTTCCAGACATGTGCAGTTTGGAAAAGTTATATGAAGTTACGTCGTTGCTTCCAAACAACATTTCTTTGGGCTTTGAAAAGATGACCAGAATCACTGCCCATCCATGGGTTTTGTCCAAGTTTCGCCACCATTCACGACGGACTGAGGGTGGAGTTGCTGAATCTCTGTCAGCACTTCACATCTTTGACCCGACCATTTCAATCCGCAGGTGCACCAGCAGCATGTTTAGTTCGTTGATCTACCTATGAATAATGGTGATGTTCCATAGCTATGTTACTTTACCGGAGGGTGTCAGTTATTGTAGAAATCAAATTGCAATTACATGCAATTATTTTTATATAGTACGTATCTATGTCTCGAATCTTTGGATATATCTAGCCACACTTTGCAGTGATCTATTTGTACTTGTTACATTTGCTGTCAAAGATATGCTCCTTGCTGATGCAAGATCGATGGTTGCCGATGGCGCAGTCATTCAACCAGCCATTTTCAGGGGCCAAACCTTCCATTGCCATTAAGTGTTGTTTGGCTGCATCCCATGATCATCATGTCTAAAACCTAATTATATATATATATATATATGTATACTGACCTTTTTCTGCATGGATCATGTTGCCATACGCCACTTAGCTAGATTTACCACTCGTGAAGACTACCATGGAATCCTCCAAGAAATAGGGAAGATGACGTTACTCTTCAATCATCAATCCTTCATTTCAGAAAGGGTATGGGATTCGTTCCACGTATGTCTTCTGACGTGTGGTAGCCTTAGCTGGACGTGCATCACCCAGGTGAATCGGATGCAGCGATCATGACGCGGCCTGCATTTTGTAGTGCCTTGGATTCTGTGGATTCCTTGGGGCAGTGGCAGCTTTTGCTGGGGGCATTCACCCACTGAAACCCATCCCCTTACATCATATTGTTTACAGCCCGGAAACCATGCTTCAGTATATAGGGGATGTTTTTTAAAATGTACATATGACTGGGACCATGGAAGGGGTGTGTATATAACTAATATGCACGGGAGACAGAACGACTTTTTTTTTTGGCGCAGCATTTTTGTGAGGAGTGATGAAGGCCATCAAAATTGTAAGCTCGAAATTACTAGATATTGCTAGGGTGTACGGTAAACTTTGTGGAAATGTAGTTGCACTTATTCCCTTTTGCTGCTTGCCATTGGTGTATGTATTTGTCAGTGTTTTTCGATGCTTGTTTTGCCGAAATCACCAGATGGAAGATTATTGAAGATCAATGTGGTCCCTACCTTCATCCCTGCTACGGGTGCCCTATATACACGTCTAAGCAAAACCATGTGAAGCAAGAAACATGCAGTTGCATAGAAGAAGCAAACACACAAAATATCAACATATAACAAATTAGATCAATCGTGATCAAATATGAGGCTACAAGTACAAATCAATTTGGCACCGCTCTCTCATTGCTTGGGTGATCTAAAGCTACGCGCTTCAGCTTCGAAGTGGCAAAGAAAATAAAGGATTCAGATTTCGTCGGAAGATAATGGAGGCTTTACCCTCTCATTTGCTCATATATTCTGTGTGTGAAACATGTATATATTCAGTATTTATTTGCCAAGTGTTGCCTCAAACATGATCCAGTCATGTAGAAAGATAGACAAATAGATGGATAGATGGATAGATGGACAGATGGACAGATGGACAGATGGATAGATGGATAGATGGATAGATGGATTGATTGATAGATGGATAGATGGATAAATGGATAGATGGATAGATGGATAGATGGATAGGTGCATAGATGCATAGATGGATAGATGGATAGGTGCATAGATGCATAGATGGATAGATGGATAGATGGATAGATGGATAGATGGATAGATGGATAGATGGATAGATGGATAAATGGATACATGGATAGATGGATAGATGCATAGATGGATAGATGGATAGATGGATAGATGCATAGATGGATAGACAGACATATAGACAGATATATGATATGTGGATAAATCGATACATGAAAAGAAATGCATACATACAATTACACATGTACCATCAAAAAATATAGAACGGTACTCTACCATGAGATTTTGGGAGATTACTGTTCTATCTTTTTCTTTGGGGTTGTTTAAAAAAGATATGCCACGCGAGTAGGCCTGGCTACTCCAGTCACTCCCTGACTGAATCACTTTCACCAGGGCTTCTGCTGGAGCTCACGATTGCTGAAACTTGTCTGAAGGGTTGGCAAATTGGCAGATCGCTTGGTATGCTTGGGTAATGCCACATCATGCCATATCAAAATGATATTTACATCACATATATCCGGATGTGTATATATATATATATATATGGTTAGACACATGTATCGCAATATATTGTGATGCATTGCCCGTAGTTGTGAATATTTAGTAAATCATATGCATATGTATATATATATATATATGTGTGTGTGTGCATTATTACTAATATTATTGTTGTTGTTTTATTATTAATGCTACATTGTTATTATTACTATGATTGCTATTAGTACGTCGTCATGCATTTGCAGTCTGGATACTTTCAATAATGTCCAACGTACATCTACATCCAAGAATCCACATCTATTTCATATGCACGTATCTTTACAGGATATGTACAGAGTCTGGACCTGGCCCATCGCGAGCATCGAAATACGGCATTCGCCTTGAGCCAATGAACATTGATGTTGATATCCGGACACCCCCAAAGAAGACGGCTGAGTGAAATAGTGTCTCTATTTCCGGACCTCATGTCACTTCTGCAAGGATTCGGCAGGCACAGTTATGTACCACTCTGCCATCGAGATTTTTGACACCATGGCAGTGGGCGAGCCCAGCCACTCCCAACAACCCTGCCCTCCAGATAAACCATGATAAACCCCACTCCCAAGTAGCTACCTCGAGGATATCCGCAGTTTTAAGCCCGTTCAACTGGTGATTTGGTAATGCCATATACCATCCCCAATTATACCAGGAATAGTTTTAAGCCATCCCCAAGTGGAGGTTTACGATTGCGGATATCCTTGGATGGGTACTTTAGTGTTTCAAGTTTTTTTCGATCAACGTGGGTGGGAAGGCATTATCCAGAAACCCATCGGTACCAGATTTTCCGACCCCTTTCCGTCCTGGGATGGTGATGGCCAATGACCAAAACATACCAAAGCCGCGACTTGTGAGTCCCGAGTGAGTCCAACACCAGACAAAGGCCTGGTGATGTTGATGGTCAAAACCATAGTTCTCTCATGTTTCCTCGAAATTGATGTTCCCTTAAAGTCATCCAATGGTCCAAGTTTGGCTACTTAGGGTTCCAGTCGGAGCTCTTTATGGGTATATACACTCTGGCCCGCTGGTTTAACATAGCTATGGTCTATGGCAAAATACAATTCTACAGTTCGGTACACCGGGTAAATCATCGAACACAGGACCATTTTCCATCGCAAACTCTTAAGCTACCAAGGATTTATTGCAATATATTGCAATCATTGCGCTATAGTTGGCTTCCTATATTCCATATCCTATTCATATCCCGTTCAGGGGCTATTCAACACCTTTTTTATGAGTAGACCACGGGTACCCTCCAGTAATCTAAACATAGCTATGGAACCTTGCCCATTTACGGATGATTTACCTATTAACAAATGAGATTTTCCCATATTTTCCCATTGTTTCCCCAACTTTTTCATGGCGGACTTAGACCATGCAGAGCTTCAAGGGGTTGCCATTGACCAGTGCGCTGCTGGGCGGCAGGTGAGTTTCCGTGGAACATTGTTTCTTGTGGCAGGTGAATGTGCTGGAGAAAATGGGGATTGACATGGATTCACTGTACAGTACATCATATTTGATTTGATATTGCTTCAAAATTACTTTCTATGATTGAATCATGAACACTTTTGCAAAATGAGTGGTAACTCTTAATAACACATCGTTATTTACAGAATTTGCAGTGTGTCGTAATGGTTTTCTTCACAACATCAATCCCCCATGGTTCCCCACTCTCCATCCACATGGTGCTGCCCCATTGGTTCAGCTGAAAAAAACATCTACATACCCCAAAATCAAATGGTTTAGAATTTAGAATGTCTCAGAACATCTGAAAGCCATTCAAAGCCTATATGTATATATATATAATACATATATATATATATATATGCTATAGAGATATTAGTATATATATATATATTTCTCTTGAAATTACCACTTGTGGGTGTCTAAGTCTAGCTCCTCCATTGGGCCATCGCCTTTATGTGTAGCCCTTTCCAAACTGTCCCGTAACTCTCCGCGTGACTGCCGAGGACGGTGCAAGGCATCTTGCTGGATGATCACAGTGATCGTGTTATTCAACTCTTTGCTGGCTTGTTGGCACAGGCATCTCTGGATTAGCTGGGATGTAGCTGGGATGTTGACACATTTTGCCCAAAAAAAACATGAAGATCCAGACCTTTCATAACAACAAGAAGAAATAGTACAGGAGCATCATTGTTCGTACATGGAACGTATAGGCAAGTTATGAAAACATGAGATGTAAATGGATGTATCCCACACTGAAAATGGAATTCAATGGATAGAACATGGAGATGCTGAGGGGGGAATATATATATATATATGACATATAGATAGATAGTCAGTTTAGACTACCCGAGGCTATAGGAGTCGATGTTCAGCCGATGTTCCCAAAACGTCAGATCAGCAATTTGTGGCTGATGGACGCTTCAATCTGAGTAAATACGGGCGAAAACTTGAAGAGATTCAGTTGGAAAACGGGGCATAACCCAAGAATAATGCTTGGTTGATTGTCTGTAGGAAGTGATATAGGCAATAGTGAGTTAAGCATATAAGTAAGTACTTAAGTATATAGTCAAGTAGTCTTACACGCCTTGGCATGGACCCCGCTTGGCCCCCTCCCAATGATGGTTGGAGATGGTTGTGGAAGGGAATGATCCCAAACATTGGGCTTACCCCGAATTATGTGGACAAGCCAATGCCATAAACCTACCAATTGGGGATGGCATTACATATACTAGCCATACAAATGGTATTTTGGGGAATGGTTTATGAGATTGAGTTTCCCACATTCTGGATTCACGCGCGCCCTGTTTTTCTCTGATCCAGGCCAGTCGCGAGAGCAAAAACGGTGCCACACCGGAGGAGTTTAAGGTGAAAACATGTGAAAGCGATGCCGGGGAATCTGTGGGAGTGGGAAAGCTCTCTCGACGCCCAAATTGACAATAGAAGATCACATAAAATCACCCATTTAGACATGCAAAGCCACATTTTATTGGACCAATAGCACCTGTACTGGAATACATCTCTCATCCATTTGATCCAGTGTATCTTGTTTGGTTGTTTTGGTATTCCATTTCACCAAACCCTCCAAGGTTTACATAGTACCTCTAGAGAATATGGAACCAAATGCCACTTTTATCCTTTGGTATCACTGGCAACCTCTATAGAAAAACAAAATGGCAATGTGCGTTGCCCAGGTTCACCTGGGAATGTCTTGGAATGATTTTAGGGGGGGTGCCCAAAAACAGGGCTCCTATCGACCTATCAGCGCTTATCATCATTTTCCCAATGATTTGTTGGCAGTTGCGGGCTGTAGCCTATTCCTGGAGGGACTGGATCAAATCCGAGTACATGATGGCAACCTCACATTTGCAGACCTCACCATAAATATCCATAAATGATGGTTTTCCAAGGTTTTCCATTATGAGAATTATCCTCAAAATTGCTTTTACCATCTATTTCTGGTGTGTGAATTGCCGCATTGTTGGGTGATTCGTTACCTGAGAAACTCTAATGATTGGATTCCAGAGCTTCCTGGAGGCTCCCGGTCCCAATTTGTCACTTTTTCTCACTGATTGAAAGGAGAATTCACAAGAGATCAGATCCTCATGTTTGAATATGGTAAATGCGATATAATCCAGGTAAATCCATGTAAACCCTATAGACTATAGGTTCCCTCTAGATATCTGTAGATGTTCCCGTAAGATCCTTAAGTCGGTCGGGCCATGATATTGCGCCAGCAGATCGATGAATAGATAGATGGATAGATGGGTGGATTGATGGATAGATAATTAGACTGAAATATATACATAAATATCATCATCTTTCATGATATTTCACAATCCCCCCTTTTTAACCACCCCCCCCACACCCCCCCTCAGCCTTAGCTGGACCTACGGGAAGGCGATGGAGAGAGACCCCCCCCCCCCACACCCCCCCCACACCCCCGCACGCACCTCCCCCCTTAAAAGTCTCGGCCACCGCCGTGCAGCTACACCTTCTGGACTGTTTGCTCCCGCACGCCGAGCGCAAGCTGCGCCGGAGGCTTTCAGGGGCCCGAAGGGGGCGCTGCAGCAGGGGTGCTGCAAGATCAACAGTTGGATGTTTCAAGAAATCTTGGTCAAACTAAATATATTGGTTGGGACTATTGGAAAGATAGGAATTTGATAACTCATAAACAATTATAGCATTGGTTCATGCTATTTCAATGGAGAAATTGATGTTGAAGACAGTTTTGGCAAGTTTGGGGGCTATCCCAAGTTATCAATCAAGAAAAGAGGGGTTGCCCTTGGCATTTGCTGTGATGAGGATTCAATGAGGATTTAGTAGGGGTCATCATCATCATCAAATGCGCATTGCATTTTTTGCTACAAATCGGGGTGGAGAACAACAAACCCATACTTCAATATTCCAAAAGGTATCTATAGAGATGAAATATACACAACATGTCGGTTCAACACATTCAAACATACAAAGAGAAGGAATTTCTCATTTGAAAATGGGGAAGTGAACATGAAGACGAATTGGATTGAGGATGACAACAATGGAGATTCAACATGACTTGACCATACTTGACCATGGAACCTCAGGGATTGTGCTGCCGAACAAAAATGGTGATTTCACATGATTTTACCGATCGTGGAAATATTGAAAACAAGCCATTTTGTAAAAAAAATATGAGATTTTATCCCAAATTGCTATTTGAATCAACCACATGTTTTTTGGAGGTGGGTCAATACTTCTGGATTCATCTTTCGGATGACCATCCATTTGTCGGTTGTTTGATGCTCACAATCGTTTGTGTACAAAGGGTTTGTCAATCCAATCCCCGGATCTTTTTTGTTACCTCCACATACTTTTGCTACCGCAAAATAGGCACATCCACCGCAAATATCGGATTATTGTTTCTCGGGTTGTGTTCATTCGCAGAGTGAAGGGATGATATGATCATACGTATATGGGTGAGCCACACTTGTGGAAATAGAAACCAAGCAGACGTTCAGTGTTCGTATGTGACTTTTGCGATGGTTGCCGGTCACTGCTCAGATGTAGATGGGGAATCAGCCAGGCTTCCAGTCTTCAATGGAACAACCATATAGGGAAAAACTTTACTTACCAGAGGTTGATATTTGCTACAGTACAATTGCCGATGAGGTTGCATGCACATGTGGAATAACTTACAGACAATGAATTCCCATTCGCTGACACCTCAAAGGCTCAATCTTTGCATTTTTTTGCACAGGGGCCAAAGAAGCCACAGATCTTGGTGTTGTCAACGAACATTACAATCCTTGTCGGTTGCAGAGCAATAATTATGCTGTTGTTGATCAGGTTCCCGCAATTATTGGCTACATACTGGTGAGATTCCACGTGTTTTTTCTCGCTTTTATATCATTGTAATTAGTGATCAATGTCTTGTCCCGATGGACCAAATCAGCATCCGATTCCGGAAGAAACCCTGGTGGCATACTGGGGTATATTTCATCTAGGAATCTCGATATTGGAATGATGTTCATCCTGATATGTCCTTTTTTAATTTCTAGGAACACCGCGCATTCGGCGTAAATCTCCCCATGGTTTCAGGATGTTTCAGGCCAGTTGCATAGATCTGCCCAGTCAGCTCCAGGCAGAAACACATTGACACGGGCTTGGCTTATGGCAAGGACGAGTTTGGGCAGCCTCTGGTGCAACTGTGTAATTTGCTACATTCAAACAAATCAGGGGGTTGAACTAGTAAAAACGAACATTTAATATAGTTTAATCATATCATTCAAACCAGCATATTAGGGGGTTGAACTAGCAAAAAAATTGAGCATTACAGTAATTGTAATCATATCATATCCAACCATATCTAACCCATATCTAACCCATAAAGGCCAAAGGATGCCAAAGGTATGATACTGACCATGCTGGGAGCTCCAAAATGGTGCTCCAATGTGTCTTGGCAGGACATCTATCGTTTGCCCGTCCTGACCGAAGCTGGCGAGGAAGAAGAGGCTGAAGATGAGGCCTGGGCGGCCAGCTGAGCCAGCTGAGGCTTGCGAAAAACGTGGAGTTTTCCGGCAATTTGTATAGGTTTATAATGTTTTACATGGGAAATGGCCACATTTGTAGATGATCAAGATGCTGATTTAGCCATTTAAAAAGGTTGTTTTCCATAGCTACGTTAAACAACCAGAGGGTATATGCATGTTTACAGGCATACATACCTATCTACCTACCTACATGAAGACATGCATAGCTGGCCGCAAAGCCACAGAGCCAGAGAGTTACATAGCTACATAGCCAACTACCTGCCTGCCTGTTTTCATGCCTGCCTGCCTAGCTACTACCTACTCACATAGATACTGACTGACTTACTCACTTCCTTGCTGTCCTTATTTCCTTGATTCCTTACTTCTTTGCTTACTTGAGTGCTTACTTACACATACAGACATGCATACGTCCACATATACATATACATAAAACATCATACAATAGATATCAACGGATACATAAACAACCCGCCGGGTCGGGAACTGAACGTGTAGTCGTCACGATTTTATGATTTCATCAATTTTGTGAAACGTGGTATTTACAGTGTTTTGTAAGCCTTGAGAACCCAAAAATCCACCCGTTTACAGTGGTTCCGGTATTTTGTGTGTGTGTTTTTTCAGGTAAAATAGCATTTTTGCAATTTTTTGGGGGTCCCAAAAACGATACCTCTTTAAAAAAAAATGCTATTTTACCTCAGTTTCGGCACATTGCAACTCGCGCGAAATGTTTTTTCCCGCTTGGCCTTTGTATCTTGTGTTTGCGTCCCGCAGCCATGTCTCAGCACATCACACCAGAGCGCTTGAAGCGTGATTGCATGTGATTTCTCAGGTAAAATGTGTTTTTTTCAATTGTTTTTGTGTTTTCTTCAATTTTTTCGTTCATCATCTCTTCAA
Source organism: Symbiodinium sp. clade C Y103 (assembly GCA_003297045.1). Classification (NCBI taxonomy): domain Eukaryota; class Dinophyceae; order Suessiales; family Symbiodiniaceae; genus Cladocopium; species Cladocopium sp. clade C. The sequence continues at coordinate 40,613 of BGPT01000175.1, read as the reverse complement.
TCGCTTCAATTCGCTGCCAGCTGTCAAAACGAGGTTTGAGACATGCGAGTGCGTGAATCTCCATTGCCACGCACGGATGCGATGTTCAATTTTTGGTGATTTGGAACTCAAACTGGATGCTAGTTACATGAAGAACGTTGGCAACGTAGCATCAAGAGAGCGTTGCAAGTTACATGAAGAACGTTAGCAACGTAGCATCAAGAGCGTGTTGCAAGTTACATGAAGAACGTTAGCAACGTAGCATCAAGAGCGTGTTGCAATTGCAAGTTACATGAAGAACGTTAGCAACGTAGCATCAAGAGCGTATTGCAAGTTACATGAACGAGTTAGCAACGTAGCATCAAGTGCGTGTTGCAAGTTACAGGAAGAACTTTGGCAACGTAGCATCAAGAGCGTGTTGCAAGTTACATGAAGAACGTTAGCAACGTAGCTTCAAGAGCGTGTTGCAAGTTACATGAAGCACGAGTTAGCAACGTAGCGTCAAGAGCGTGTTGCAAGTTACATGAAAAACGTTAACAACGTAGCTTCAAGATCGTGTTGCAAGTTACATGAAGAACGTTAGCAACGTAGCTTCAAGAGTGTGTTGCTAGTTACATGAAGACCGTTAGCAACGTAGCATCAAGAGCGTGTTGCTAGTTACATGAAGAACGTTAGCAACGTAGCTTCAAGAGCGTGTTGCAAGTTACATGAAGAACGTTAGCTGTGTAGCGTCAAGAACGTAGACGAACGAACGTCCCCCCACCCCGCCAAAGAAACTCATGTGTACATCATCAAAAAACGCTACATCATCAAAAATACAAAAAAATGCACGCCTACACGTGCGGTTTTCGACCCGGTGGCATAAACAAGCACAGATACATATACAGTACATGTTCAGTGCATGTATACATACAAACAAATGCACGTGTTACCCTCTGTCAATCCTGGCAAATACCTCTGAGTGGAGGGTTTTAGAATGTTTTAGTGGACAAATAATCCAATTTTTACCCAGGGTTTTGTTCATTGACATCTTTGATTACCGGAGGGTAGGTATGTTGTTGTGTATATATATATATATCAGTTATATCGCTCTTCTTTTTTGGCGCCACTGGCACCGTAAGAAACCCAGCGAAAACAGCGAGTCAAATCCATCTCAAAGGACTCACAGGAGGCCCCACAATGAAGGCGATGTGGCTCCAAAAGTATGTTTGATGTGTTTGAGGGTCCCCAACTTGGGGAACAATATGATCATTCAATGAATTTAGGGACCCTCCCTCTAGGTCATATTCCTTGGCTGTACATCATGCTTTGCTTTTTGCCGGAGCTAGTACGTTTCACCACCATGTGAGCCATGTACGAACTAAAGTCATCTGAAATCATTGGGTATCATTGTTCAAACATTTAGCCATTAGCAACAATCATTTTCTGAACATCTCTTCTGAAAACAGGGTACTCCAACATTCATAGTTGGTAAGGTAATCATTGCGCACACAAAAATGACAACTTTCGGGCATCCTCCATTGTCTGTGAAACCCATAAACTTGATTATTTAACTTTATTTGTATATTATATGCCAAAAAGATGTCAAGGTGCCTGGTTACAGTAATACTCATTGCGGACAAGCTCATGTAATACATTGTTGGATATGATTGATACATTTCATCACATTCCCATCGCATTCCCAAGTCCACATGATTTTGCCATGAACCTAACCACTAAAATCGGGTAATATCAGGGCATCCATCATGTTTGGACAAGCCCAAATCACTTTGATGTTTAATATAATATAACCATTCAATTCATTCAAGAAGCTATTCATATCCCCCCGTAAAATGTCCGTGGCGATTAAAAACCACCATGGAGAAGTGCTGCTCATGTTTGTTTTTGTTCACCTGGTCCATTTGACCGACCCTATCTGGTGCTGATTGTAGGGTGTCAAATTCTCTCCAGTACAGTACATTGGAGATGATTTCATTGGATTGGTTGAAGGGAACATTTTAACTAGAAACCATGGTTTCCCCATCAGCTATATGGGGCTTTCCGGTTTCAATTTTACCTTGGATCAATCCAATGACTAGCCAAAGATACGTTTTTTTTTGGTAAAAACTATGTGTATATATATATATATATATCCTTTTCCATATGTTTCCCATCAAATATCCCCAGGATTCCATGATCATCATCCATGACCTTGGAATCCCGTGACAGGACGTGGTGGCGGATAATACCCCCAAGGCCGACGCCGGCGCAGCAACCTTTGGCGCCCCGCCCTTTCTGGGAGGCCGTCGTGACGATGGCCGTCCCAAGGGTCGAGTGCCCCGTCCACAGCATTGGGATTTCATGGTGCCATGGGGAACCAGCAAATCGGGTGTTTCATTGTTGAATCTGATGGGATTTTGTTGGATTATGAGTGATGGATTATGCCTAAACCGGTCTGAACAGTAGAGATTAGATTGATTAGATGATGATCCCGACTGAAAAGCATAGTTTTCAGGATTCAGCAGGGTTGAAACCAACAACCAGGTTGGTCTAATTCACTTTAGATCATTACGAACCCAAAGTTTTCCAGGAGATGTAAACAGCAACGGTGTAACGGCAAACATATGATCCTAAAAGACAACGCAGTTTGGATTCGGATTGTGATTAGAAGTGGGAGTTAACCTAACCTCCAAAAGGTTTTTGCTGGGCGTGCTTTGGGAGATGTGAGAAAGCAGTCGATTTCCCAAGTGATGAATTCCCAACTTCCACCGACCAAAGTGTTATGATTTGGCTGATGAAACCTGATGTTGGTTCACGAGTCGCATGATTGTCTCTTGCTCAATTCTTCTCATACACCCAGATCGGGTAGTCGCCCCGTTCAAGGGTAAGTACCAGAGTTAGCTGCAGAAGTCTAATCGAAGGAAGTTTAGAAGTGAAACTTCCGACAATATGGACAGTTGAAAAGCAGAGGTGAGAAAAGTCAGAAGTGAGAAGATCAGAGATGAGAAA
>BGPT01000175.1:13941-37426 GCA_003297045.1 Symbiodinium sp. clade C Y103 | reverse complement strand
AAAAAGTGTTAAAAACTGACGGTCTCGGAGCACTTTTGGAAGTTGAGATGTCGAAAAAGTGCACGGCGCTGTGGCGCGAAGCACATTTGGAAGTGAAAACCGTCAAAACGTGAGGGTCTCGGAGCACTTTTTGACGATTCGATGGCCATCCGATGTCGAAAAAGTGCACGCCGTTGTGGCGCGAAGCACATTTCCATGTCAAAAGTGTNGTGAGGGTCTCGGAGCACTTTTTGACGATTCGATGGCCATCCGATGTCGAAAAAGTGCACGCCGTTGTGGCGCGAAGCACATTTCCATGTCAAAAGTGTCAAAAACTTAGTTTTTTTTCAGCAAATTTTGAGATGTCTGTTAACTAACTGAACTAACAACTTAACAACTTAACAACTTCACAATTGAACAAATTAACAACTTAACAACTTAACAACTTAACCACTTAACAACTCAACAACTTAACAACTTAGTTAGTTAGTTTGTCAGTTAGTTAGCCGGTTAGTCAGTCAGTTAGTCAGTTAGTTAGTTAGTCGGTTAGTCGGTTAGTCAGTTAGTCAGTTAGTCAGTTAGTCAGTTAGTCAGTTAGTCAGTTAGCCAGTTAGTCAGTTAGTCAGTTATTCAGTTAGTCAGTTAGTTAGTCAGTTAGTTAGTTCGTTAGTTAGTTAGTTAGTCAGTCTGTCAGTCAGTCAGTCAGTTAGTCAGTTAGTCAGTTAGTCAGTCAGTTAGTCAGTTAGTCAGTTAGTCAGTTAGTCGGTTAGTCGGTTAGTCGGTTAGTCAGTTAGAGTTGGTTAGTCGGTTAGTCGGTTAGTCAGTTAGTCAGTTAGTCAGTTAGTCAGTTAGTCAGTTAGTCAGTTAGTCGGTTAGTCAGTTAGTCAGTTAGTCAGTCTGTCAGTCAGTCAGTTAGTCAGTTAGTCAGTTAGTCAGTCAGTTAGTCAGTTAGTCAGCTAGTCAGTTTGTCAGTTTGTTCGTTAGTTTGTTAGTTAGTTAGTCAGTCAGTCAGTCAGTTGGTCAGTTAGTCAGTTAGTTAGGCAGGCAGATAGATAGACAGATAATGACAGATAGATAGGCCGACGCTCCAACCACCTTTTGATCCATCAGTGGATCTGNGGATCTGCTCTGCCATCCATGACTCACAACAACGAACCTCTCCTATAGGTTTCCTATTCTGAAACTTCCGCCACCGCCTTGTGCGGTACTACTGGTACGGACTCTATAGACCATAGTCGATCCAGACTCCGGTTCCAGATCAAACATGTGGATCTCGTTCGCCATCTCGTTCAGATCTCGTTCGAGGCCACCTTTCAGTTTCCATTTTTCTCCAAATCACTGTCGGGTTTTTGTTTTCTGTCTCCATCTCCCCCCGTCTTGCCTTCTTTTGCAGAAACTACTTGTTGTCAGCTGGGCGTCACAATGTGAGTCAGATTACGGGCACAGAAACCGTGGATTCACGCTGTTTCTTTTCGGACACATTCAATTCAGCAGTTCAGCCAAGGACTTGTTGCGTTCACAATGTTTTTTCTATTGCACGACTATCTTTCCCCATATGCTCATAAATCTTGCGTTCACATAGTGTTTTGACCTGAAAATGCATGTGTTCAAAAGGTATTTTCCATGAGGAGATTTGATGGGGTGACTTTTGGGGTGACTTTTCGGGATGGATGGGGTGCGGAGTTCCATGGGGCCGGGCATCCCCGGCACAATGTTGGGGTGACTACCTGGGATCCCTGTAAAATTGCTGACATGCCCAAGTTTCGTGCATCAAGTCTCACCTTTGATTGTCAAACTCTCCAATTAGCATTTTTTGGTGGTCAAAGTCTTCATTTGCCAGAACCCCCAAATTATCAATTTTCCAGGGATTTTCCAGTATAAACCATCCAGTTTTGGGCAACCCCAGCCATTCAGAAAGCCCCTCATTTGCCCAGGAGAATGTCTTGGGCCTTCCAGGCGCCCTTGGCTCCAGCTTATCGATCCCTGGCTCCGCAGCCAGTTCTCGAAGCGGCTCCCGGATGAGTTCGCGGATGAGCACCCGAGGTCGGGCCTCCTTCGCGCCCACCGGGAAGGAGGAGGCAGGGCAGATGGCAGGGCAGATGGCAGGGCTGATGGCTGCTGGAACACCATTTTTTTTTGAAGCAGGTCAAGTAGATACTTTAGATACTTTACACAACGCTTTGAACCTTGGGGTTGTTTTCTTGTCACTGCGGTGTTTCTGTGCAACCAAATGGAACTATAGAAACTGTGCGCATGTGTACGCTGTTTGGTGATACAACCCGTTTCTGCGCGAATCATGGGTATTCCCGCCACTTTGCAGGTATGTTCTGGTATTTACATGTATTTACAGGTAATTATTTACATAAGGTTTGCAGGTATTGTTTTTTAGATATGATTGTTCTATGTAAAATATGTAAACAAATGGCTTCTGGAGTGTTTTTTGGCATATCTCAACAGATGTGATGATGGTAGATGGTCCCAGTTGACATGCACATGTGTTTGAACGTTGGCCCAACCACCAATGAGATGAGAAAGCCATCGGTTTTGTTCCATTTAGCCGTTTGCCACTATCCTTTTTAAACATGTTGGTTTGTCATGGGGTTTGGCATATCAAAGTGTAGATGTGAGCATTTGGGCGAGTTTCGAGTAGTTGAGGTTGGCTGTTTCCAGGTCCTGCTGGAGATACACTGGTTTAGAGCAATTCATCATATTGAGACACATGATGACACAGATTTTCTTAGTCAAAAAATCCCTGCGGTTTTGCTTGTAATGTGGTAAACCCCATGATAAGCCATCCAAACTATCTTGAGACATGGGTGGGTATAAATATATATATATATATACGCATGTGTGTGTGTGTGGGCATCAACCATCGAAAATTGGGCGGTAAGCATTGGGTTTACCACATTGCGTGCGGCCTGGTGACTGGAGATCCCGGAAGAAGATTCAGCAGATTCGATATCCAGTGGTTGTGGTGACACCAAGTTGAGCTATATTCGTGTGTGTCGCACATGTTTACTTATGCATTTGATTATGCATTGCAGCATGTCCTGTTTTTTGAAAACTTGTTCAGCCTTTCTGATTTCAACAGATTAAACAACAGAATTGATGCCACATTTACCATATCCATAGGTCCATACATATCCTTCATGCTTTGTTGGTTCATTTGCATGCCTTTACATCATGTTGAGTCACTGTTTAGTTTCGTGTTACTTTGTATGCAGATGCATCCAATGCATTCATGTTGCCATCCAGTATATTAACATGGACCCTGAGCGTAGCCATTTTTGTAGCAGGATCTATGTCGGGGGGATGGTAACCGAGAAGCAAAAACATGAACTTGTTCACCAAGAAAACATACATTTTTCACCCACATTCTACTCATTGAAGGGGGTAGAAGCGTGAGAAAACCATTGCAAGAGGATGACAATGTTTTTTTTTTAAAACGCCACTGACCATGGCTATCCTCTTGAGGATGACCAAGAACACCAGTTTCATCATATCATACTAAATCAATATATCCACATATTGAACCCTATGGATCCAAACACTTCCTCAGAAGGTACTTGAAGTCCGGAATTTTTACCCCAAACAGTTTCTTAGAAGGCACGACTGGATTCAAATATATATATATATATTTATGCATATACACATGAAATATGTATATCATTGTATTTATGATACTATGTATATATATATATGTATTTGTAATTATGTTCATATACATATATAAGCATATATTATATACATGTTATTTAGTTACATGTTTATATTACATGTATAGATATATATATATATATATATGTTTACATTCAAATCATATCTCCATTGCTCGTGAGGAAGTCCAAGAGTTTGAAGTCGAGGATCTTCCTCCGCGTGAGGAGGTGAGGACAGCGTGCCAATCTTTTTTTCGGGGAGCCAAGCATTTGAAGTGGGTAACCATCCGAAAATCAGCCAGTGATGTTGATTCAGCTTTGCAAACATCTTTGACTCAGCGATTAGATCTGAAGATTCTTTGGGGCATCCACAAATACCAGGAACTAAAGGTTTAGATTCGATCGCTTTGAGGGTAGTTCACACGGACTCAGTCATGGGATATGCTATTTCCATTGGTGGCCGAACTGGCTTCAGGTTAGTCAATGATTATCATTTATCCAGATACTATGATATGTAATTATGCAATCCCTGGTTCATATTAAACTCTCGCATTTTGTGGTCATTTGTGGTCCCAAATATGTGGTTTCATCCCGTACCAAACCGTGGTTCCGAACGGGAGTGTTGAATATTCGGGGCACAAGTTGCTCGGTGATTCATCTCTGCATGCACACCGCGGCAGGGCTATCGGACAGATTATTACAACATCCGCCGCTCTTGGATTTGGTCTGATGCTCTCAGCCACTGGGACAAGCAGCGACTGTGGCAGAAGCCTACCACTGGATTGGTTCAAGGAACAATCTACAGGTTCCCCAGTGTTTTTTTGCAATCCAACACCAGGGTTTTCCATGGTTTTCCTGCGCATTTGTTCCATAAGCCAACTGGAGGATGGTATCATAGCATAGCCGATAGCCACCAATCTCCGTGTCATCAAGGGTCAGGTCATTGTCAGCAGGCCACATGGCCATGGGTGGCCCCAACCAGCTGGGGCCAGCCCCGCCACTCAGTCGCTGAAAACCCACCGACAGCCACAGGCACACTCTCAGAGGAAGAGGAAGAAGATCGGAAGGCGCCGAAATCGTTCTTGCGTCCATAGATGTAGATTGGCTGATTTCTAACCATACTACATTTGGATAGATATGGTATGACAGCATAAATCCCACTACACCTTTTCTCTTGTTTTTTTTTGGGCCCCTAAGAAGGTTAGCTGTATGTTCATGTATTTTCCAAGCTGTGAGGACTAAAGACTGAGAAAGGACCTTCGTTTGCCATGTTGTGATGAACACTGAATACTGTCAGATCCATGGCAGAAGATGCCAACCCAAATCAAAAAGCGCTGGTTGACTGATTCGGATGGTTACTGTGGCTTCACACCATGATAGTTTGCTACTCAAATGATAGGCCCCTGATGTAACAACCCGAGCTCTCATCAATCCTGGTTGATTTCAGGTCAGCCATGATACAAACATCATCAAACACCTCTTTCATGTTTTCAGTCAGTGATGTCTTCCTTGAAGTCAAGGATCCATCGTGGATATTATGTAGGCTTCTCAATAGTAGATAAAACTTCTCCTCGCCTCTACTACCAATGAATCCTCGGGCAGGAACCAGGATTATCTCTTGAGGTTGGTTCCTAAATGGAAACCCAGCATCACTTGAGGCTGCTCCCGGTTGGTGAGTTGGTGAAAGGATGCCAGACAGCGAAGTGTTGTTTTGATCTCATTTCTTTCTCGATGGTTTCCCAACAAAGGGGTCTCATTAACTATGAAGAAGGAACATACATGTGTTTCTTGAGTGGACGCACTTTACCCTCTGATGATTTAAGATAGCGATGGACAATCACGTTTTTGTTTTTTAATTTGGTAAATGAACCATAGTAAACTATAAAAGGGCCATTTTCCATAGCTATGTGAAATTGCCGGGGAGTAGCACTTTCCCTACGGCTTGGTTGGCCCCTGACCATCCACATGCCGTCGCCACAGGGGCAATCTGAAGAGGACGTGGCTTGCCTCGATGTTGGAAGGGAAGGGATGGATTCTTCCCCAGAATGCCTTTGCTCTTTGCTCATTATGATAAACGAATGTAAAATTCCAATTCAAGTCCATGTTGCTCAAAATGGTGATTTTCCATGATTTTCCACTGCCGCGTGGGATTACCAGAGAATAGATGCGCTTTTGAAGCTCATGTTGTTTCGCGCTGACACAGCCATGTATGGGCATAAAATCCCAGTAGAGAGTATTATTTCACTTCATTTGGCGAGGAACTGGTTGGCTTCATGTGCTCCAAAACCTTATTTTTTGTCAATGTTTTCAAGCAATGATGGTTAACCCCTCATGTTTGCTGGTAGAAACCACAATGTTTGATGGTTAAAACCACCATTTTTGCTGGTTAAAACCACCATGTTTGATGGTTAAAACCTTCACTACTCCTACAACTTGCACCATCCCTGGATGGGCGATCTCCAGGCCCTCTATGCTCACACGTTGCTTGAAGCAGATTACGGGGCATCGGCTTGCCACCACTTAACTCAGTGTCAATGATGGTGGTTGGGATCGGACTACGAGAAGTTATCCCCCCCCAATTGCAGAGTTGATGACGGTTTCTGAATCCTTCGAGAACTGACCATATGCACTTGGGATCACTTGGGATTTGCCATGGTAGAAATCAGGAATGCCCGTGCAATGCGTCTACTTGTTAGTTTTTTTTGGTGGGTCCAAACCCTCTGATTGTAAGTGGGATATGTGTGGTGGATCCACTTACAGCTGAGGTCATAATTACTTACGAAATGGGATGAAACGCCAGGTATGTATCCCACCTTGACAGGGATGATATCAGATGTTCAAGGAGATGAAGATGATCAGCATCAACCGTTATTCATGCCGATACCCCATCCCATGAAGAGTTATATACCTGTTTGTTCTCGGGTTTGATGTTAGTTGACCCTTGATTATGTATCCCATTCAAACCCTTATTGTATCCTTATTTTTCTGCAGTGTGAAAAGCATACATGGATATACATGGTTTATATATATATATGTTTATATAGTTAGTTCCATTTCTATATCTACAGTATTTGATAATTTATACTAGATCTATCTCTACACTATACAATCTATTTCTATATCTACTGTGCTTTTTATACGTACACTCCATGAAATCCTCAGATTTCATACCCGAATTCCCTCAAACCGGCCCCTCTCGAGGTGCATGGTCTCGAAAGGCGAGTACCTCACCAGTACCTTGGAAAAATTGCCAGAAATCAGGTTGGTTTCACTATTTTTCACCCATAAAAATGGAGGTTTGACTGTTTGACCCACAGAAATGTGAGTTCAAGCTACAAAAACTGGAGGTGAAGCGGGGAAAGATGGTGGTTTCAGCCACATAAAGGTTGCTTTAAGGTGGGTTTAGCAACAATAACTGGAGGTTCAACAGAAAATCTGGGGACTAACTGGCAAGTAAAACCAACAAAGCTAGGCACAGAGCCTTGGTGAAAGAGAAATCAATGGCTGATTTTTTCTTGCCGCACATGGCGGCCCGTTATATATATATATATATATATTAATATATATATATATATACACACACACACATATATATATACAGTACTATATACATACAATTATGTAAATGTATATTCTGTATATGTATATATATATATATATATGTACATTATTCGCATGAATGCACTTATACATACAATTATCTGATTCTAGAATCATTTCCAAAATTCACACACTTTGTGGTCCAAGGTTAGCCATGGGAGTCTCATCCCCAAATTGCTGTTCAAAGACGGCCCACTAGGAACATCCGTTAGCCGTCCGAGGCGATCGGCAGTGTAGAATCTGGAGGATGTGTAGCAAGCTCATGGCTGATCAAGACCAATACGACCAAGACCAATGATGGTCAGATTCTTGTAAGCTACACTAAGGCCCTTAATCTTTCAAAAATGAAGTCCAATCCGATAGGAAAAAGATTGGGAAACACATTCTTCAAAAACTCTTGCGGGTTTTCAAAATGATTGCCTGATAAACTCAGCTCTTGGATTTGTTCAACAGCCTTGATGTGTCAATGGGCGACTCCACCTGCTTTTCCCATGAAGCATCATCAATATGTTCGTGTCTGAAAATGTGATATCCCCCAAATGGCAGTTAAATGAAGAAAACGAAATTGTATAGTATGAAACAATGGATTTGGGGCGTATGTTTTTTCCTCACCCAAACATATCAAGAATATTCATGACTATTGATGACTATTGCGTATATCCTCCATTTCTTTAGTGACAGCTCAGAGAAGGCCCTGGCTTTTTGTTGCCGCCGAAACCTTCTCAACCCATTCAAATGTTTTGGGCCTAGTACACCCGATGTCTTGTGAATTATGAAGCAACCTATACGGCAATCCTTGCTTTCTCTGGTCTGTTTGTTTCTTGCAGCAGTTGAGAACCCCAGATAGCATCGAATGAATAAATCAATACGTTTAAACATGAGTTATATTATTTACATGTATATGTGAATGTATGTATAATACTAGTGCGACATAGCTATGGAAAAGCACCATTTGTTATAGGTGAAGCATCCACTTCAATGGGCACATTCTGGCCCGTCCCACTCGTTGAGGTATGTTCCTGGAGCCTGAGATCATTCAGATGGTCTGGATGCAGCTTGATTTTCAAAAGCGGCTATGTCTTCCAACCGGACCTACCATTTTTGCAGGTGTTTGATTCCCTACTTGGTGGCTCATCCCACGAATCCTGAGTAGGTTATATATCCCTATTCTTTTAGTTGGATAAGTAGGGTTAATCCACTTATAACTGGGGTTATAAACCACTTGGTAAGCGGGATGAGCCACCAAATTGGCAGTATATATATATATATAATTTAACAGGGCGCTGTGGACGATGGCCCATTTAATTCGATGATTCACTAATAAAACTGGTGAATTTTCGTAGCTATCTTAAACACTCTGAAACTACCAGAGGGTTAGATGTGCTGTAGACCCAATGCCATAGTTACCATATGTTGCCATCCTCCCAAAAAAATAGAAAGATTTGTTTTCGTGTGCCCGTGATTCAGTATCCACTATGGTCCCTATATCATGACCCAAGAAGTGGTTACTGAGATGGGGTTACGGAGATGATGTACACCGGTGTGGTCATATCAGTAATTCTTGGTGAAGTACTGTATACTTAACAATGTCGCGACCTCACTGGACAACCTCACCATATTTAAATGATTTTTAGCTTGCGCGGAGCAACCCAAAATGGTGTCTTTCTTAGTTGAGAATTATTAGCATTGGCCCAGAATGATCCAACAAGAAACCATATTGATGTACTCAAGTTCCTTCCAGACAGGGGTTGCATAAACCATCCCCCATTGGGGTGCCATATCGGCCCTGGGCTATTCACGTTACTGTGATGGGAGGTGAAGGGTAAGTTCATAGTTTTTATTTCTAGTGTCGATGGTTTGTCTGGCTTTATGGTTTATGGGTGGAATATGAAGCAAGATGCACACTTCACAACTCATCCAAGTACTACGCTTACTACGCCCCCTGACGTCATGGCATGCAAATCTTAACTCCGATGCCGGGATGATCTCTGCGATTCAGTAGCGTCACAGCCAGAATCTAGGAACCTGTTCAAACCCCACAGAAAGATACAGAAGCATGTTATGAAAAACTATGTGATAAATCAATATAAGTCAATGATATCCACAGATATCCACAGTCCATTCGTAGTAGCTTGACCTTCACGGTTTTTGATGACCATGGCAACCAAGGTATTTCGATCGATTTGAATATTTGTCCAGAGCTCAGGGGTCAGCGTGTCTTTCGGCCACCGCGGCAATGGAAATCACCGTGTATCGAAAATCAATGAATTTGTATATATGGGGGGTTCCGCAAATGGGGATACCCCCAAAATGGATGGTCTGTAATGGAAAATTCCATGTAGAATTCCTATTAAAATTAAAATGGATGTTTTGCGGGTATCCCCATTTTAGGAAACCTCCATAAAATATCTTTCCCCTATTACTAAACCCCCCGCCTCCCCAAAACACGGTGATCTATTTTTATCATGAGTTTTTTTTGTATTAGGGTGCCCCTAATAATCAGAACTACAACCTTAATAATGATAAACAAAATCGATTTCAACATTGAATAAATCCCTTATTAAAACCCCATGTAAATATTGCCAAAAATTGGATTTCGAAGCTTTCCCCTAATAATCAGAACTAAAACCTTAATAAGCAAAAAGGAAATTGTGATGGGCCCTAATGAAAAAAGACATCAGGTCTCATTCTATTTTGTTAATAGGAGGTAGAAACCACTATCTCACCATCTTGTTTTCCTATTGATTCCCAATTACTGCATTTAACAACACAATTGTCAGCAACCAAAAAAAACTAAAAGTGCCAATCCGCTCCTATTTTTATGTATTGGGGTAGTTTTAGCAATAGGGGGAAGGGATTATATCCATACAACATATGTATATGTATACACATAAACTGCATAATAATAATCAAAAGGGGTCAAATCGTGTACACACACATATATATATATACATACACATTCACATCCATGATCAGCTTGGAATACAGGAGGGCAGACAACAAAACATGTGATGTCTTCGTTTGGTTCACCTCACTTCAATCCAGCGCGACAGTTCACATCGCAGAGCTGAATCTCTGCAGGGAGCCCCCCTGTCTATCTTTCGACATATCCGTGTAAGACTTTGGATGTAGAATTGGTTACAGCCTTGTGAGGGTAAACCAACATAGATGTGGAAAACCATGATTTCTCTCGGAAAATGATCCACAAATGGTGGGTGTCCCCGGTGTCCCACATGTTGATGGACACAATCCCAATAAGGAGTTCAGCTTGCACGTCTTCGTTGGATTAATTGAAAGGAGGATTTGCAAGGAACCCACCATAGTAGTCTACCAGTCTACCAGGAAAGAATGGTTCCTTGTAGATTTTCTCCAACACATCTCACCCAAATTCAGTCTTCATGTTTTTTTGTTAGACTGGATGATCGGAACATCTGCAAGCCAAGTATTTAGATGTTCTTATCGTAAGAACCATGGCAGTTTCTGGTTCATTTTTCCCTTAACCCATGCATTCCTGGAAGAATGGACACTTAGAAAGAAAAACAATTCTAAACTAAACTATTCCCATTTTTTCATTTAGATTTTCCATTCCTGAGGTTTAGCGTCTACATGGACACTCCCAGCAACTTTTTGATCACGCCGGGGACAAGTGACGGCCACATGTCTAACGAGGCGCCTTTTTGCGCGGGGTGGTTGGCAACGGTGGATCCAGCATCCGTGGCCATCCCCAATTTACCATGTTCATGGGGCGTATCAACCATCAAACTAAGGATGGTTTAAGTTGATGATTGCTTTACTAGCATTACTCTTTCGATGTCTTTTCATTTTGGCAGAGAGACATGCGATTTTCGGATGAACGGTTCAAACCTCCAAGTTTATATTGCAAAGGGGTACATGCCTATCAGAAACATGCAGGGTATCTAAGATTGGAGATGATTTATTTTTTTGGGTGAATGGTCGCAGCGATCCAAGGAATTCACGTCCATCGCCCAAACGGCCCAAACGGCACCGCAGGCATTTCTGCAGTTCTGCATCGATTTTCAGCTCTTTCCTCAGATCATCGACTTCAATTCCTTGACCGAAGCGGCGGCGGTGCGGATCACTTCTGTGCCAAATTTTGGATACCGGATCCAATACTTGTGGCCTGGAAGGTGTTTATTCATCCTTTTACCACCAAAAAAATCAAAAAAAGTACCAAACCAAGGTTTCTAATTAGAGGGTGGTTCAACATCAGGGGCATGTTGATGATGGAATACTATTGATATTCACCATTTTTGTGTGGGAATCCAACCGGCATTTTTACGGTTGAAGAAAAAAGTATCAACCAACTGTACTTCTTATTGTATCTTCTTGTGGATCCGGATTGAAAAGCCACCGTGCAAATTTTACTCTTTTTTTTGTTTTTTTCGGAGCCTGTTTGAAGCTCTGAGAGGTCGCTTGGGCAGTAGAGTCAGTAGGGATTGGTGCTGGTCATGTTAGTTATTATCAATACTATACTATTAATATGAATATGGGTAGGGGTCAAAATTAAAGACCTGGTGGACCACAGATTTCAGTCCATGTTTAGCATTAACAATCCAATTATTGAGGTAATCACCCCATCGTGACCCATACCCATATGTTTGCTATGATTACATATATTATTACTAGTAGTATTGTTATCACTACATCTCTGTTCTATCCTATATGGGTTTGGTCATGCGTCCAATATTACACCCACCACTATTGACACCATTTTTTGGGTGGTGGAAGCCGAAGCCACATCTTTTATCCACCTCCATTAGTACATGTACTATCTAAGGCCCTATATAACCCGTCTCCAACCGCATGTTGTAAACCAAAAAAAACACAAACTTCAAATCTACAATGAATGGTTCCGAAACCACCCCTTCATTTACATGCACTCCATGCATCCATTCATTATCGAAACCCCAGAGCTATTTTTCAGTGTTTTTAAGAAAATCCTGCAAAAAATATCGTAGAAATTTCATTTCTGTTGTCAACATAATGTCAGCCCCTGATTTTGAGACAGATTACTATTAATTGGAGGTGTAGCGAACCCCCAAAATCCCCAATTTTATCTACATTTCTATTAAAATGCGAATCCCCACTTTCATAACTTGGGTGTTACTATCAAAATTCTGGGTTAGCATGAATCCTTCTCCAACCTGACTGGATGAGTTGATGCCCCCGCAGGAATTGCTACTACCAGTCAGCTGAGAGCATCATCGAACTCACGCGCGAAGAGATCAAGCGATGCACCGCAGCGTTGGAAAACGGTCGGGGTAAAACTTGGTGAAGCTTTGCTCATTTCTGAGTCGTGTTTCTATTCCAGGAATCGTGCAAAGCAGCAAATGTGAGAGTTATAATAATTCATGGAATCACTATAGACTAAAGTTTAGTAGTAGTTCTGGGGAATGGTATTTCCATGATATTTTGCTATATAGGTACTTCATGTTATGTTATAAACATATTTGGACAATGAGGATGGAAAGTTTGGGATGGGACCATGCTCCAATTCCGAGATGACCCAACCGGGACATTTTGTGTGCAAAAGGTGGAGAAAACAAGTTGAGCTGTGAGCTGACCAGGAACTTCAATCAATATTGAAGAATCTTGGACATGTTACCCACACCTCCAGGTAATAGTTGCCATATGTTTTTCTAAATATAGACATGCGCATGCACATGTGACCTTATATATATATAGTATATATATACATCTATATCATACATACATACACATATTGCCACGGGTAGGAATGTCACCCCTTAATACTACCACTCCAGAAACCATGGTTTGACTTTGGTTTTGTTCGTTTCGGGCTGCCACCATGTGCTTGGACTCATCATGTGTTTCTTTCCATCGACGCGACTCACCGTAAATGATTCTTCAGGAGGGGTACCGCGGCAAAATTGAATTAGATAGGCTTTGGATTTGGGAGTCGTTGTCAGTAACGAAGCTTTACAGTTAGACATTTTCTAGATGATATATACATGTGTAATCATGATTAAATAAACATATATAAACATATATAAACATATACACATATATATATATATACATTTATGGGATGGTTGCCACGTACTTTGATGTCTAGTGTGTTTTTTTTGGGGTAAAAAGTACACACCATCTGGTGTAACTGCTAGCAGACAGTGGACGACCAAGATATCCCCAGTGACCACGCCATCACACTTCAGGTACTCACAAAGCCCAGCGCTCAGGGGGTCGTCGACATTGCGATGAACATATGCTTGATTGGTAAGTGAATTACTGCTTGAGACTTATTAATTGTCTTTTGATCGCATATTTTGAAGAAAAGTTCCCTAGGCGTTGTATCTTCATGACTTTAGTGTTTCCGGATGATTTGCCTATGGAACGAATTGATGTCAATGGTGGTTTCCCACGTTCAAGTCAACCACCCTGAAAGGAATGCAGTACAACTTGGTTCCTACTTCGATCATTTTGGATCATCTCACTTTGTGGCTGGCTCATAGTACTTGTGAATAAGTCCCCTTTTCCTGGGGCTTATCCCTGATCCCATTTATGACCGGTTACCGGCTAAAGTTGCAACCATGACAGTATTCTTCCATTGGGTTTCAGGGAGAAAAAAACAAATCGGTGATGGTCAAACCAGCTCTGCAGAGTCCTGCAGATCTTCCACATGCCCCCTTTCCAGATGGTGAATCCCAACCCTCGATCGTAGATCAAGGGATCCAATTGCCACGGTTGATTGCCGCAGGGTAATTAGTGCTCCAATACCCAAACTGAATAGAGATAGATGATCTTACCCCCAAAGCTATATATATATATATATACATGATATATTATAAAATCATGGAATCTTTCTATTCATGTTGGTATCAAACCTGCCCCCAAAAGTACCTCCAGCCGCTCTCCGGTTTTCCAGGACGAAAAAGAAGCGAGCTTTCAAGTTGGAGATGTGGTGGAGCCACTGGGCATGGATCGTCCAATATCACCGAAGCACGTGCCGTGGGGATCTCTTGGGGCAGCCCCGCTTCCCAAGGCTTCCTTCCTTTTTGAGGGCAGGCAAAAAAGGTGGCAAAGTCAAGTGCGGCTCCTTGGGGACTGGGGCTGGCAGGATGGAGATGGTGATACCCAGGAAGAAATTCCATAGACTCTATATGATTCTATAGGATTTTGAACGATTTGATGTTTTTCTTCTTTGTTTTGAACGTTTCAGCGCAGCTGTGGAAAAACTGTTGCTGCGTCTTGGGATTGGATCTTCACGTGTTGAATCCAAAGACGTATAAAAGGCATTGGGGTGGATGTTCGAACCCCACCTGTGTCCGTACTTCTCCCAACCCAGTTTTGCTCCCTCAGAAATGCAAGGTACACTCCGGTAAATTCACAACTTAAATTGATGACGGAAAAACAGCAATTTGCGGATCATATTCTATTTTTCCATCTTTTTCCTAGGGGAAGCCCCAGGTATTACATGGGTCATTGATGGTCATTGATCCTTTTCCTAGGGGACCCTCGGGATTCCATCCGACTTCCAGGGCCGGTGACCCATTGAAGGCCATCCGAAAGTGGGGTTGGAATGACATGTCAGGGAGATGCTGATATGTCCATGTCTAATAGGTAAAACTACCATTTAGAATCATTTAGAGTGGATGATGCTCAATTGTTTCCGGTGTTTGTGTGAAATGTCTGGAATGATCTGGAATGTTAGAGTGATTTGCTATACTTTTGCAGGTTCTGTCTGGAATTTCTGGGGTTTATTTGTAGCTATCTGTACTCAGGTGTTCTGGTGAGTCTCTCCGGGGGCTTGGGGTTTGCAGTCATGCATTGCACCTTGCCCACAGTTTGGAAAGCCTGGGATGGCTAGGTTCAGAATGTTCATAGCTGAATCTTTTGCCAAAGATGGCAAATGATGGGAATTTGTCATGGCTGCAGTGTGATTCTTGTAGTAAAGCCAAAATAGGGAATGTGTTTGACAACCCATTCCAGCTATAACTAGCAGCTATAGCACTAGAATATACAAGTAGAATAGTCTTTTGCCGGGCCCTGCCCTGAGCCTCGCTTTTCACTTGACAAGAGGTCATAGCTGTGGACTGCTCCGACGTCGATGCAGAAGCGGTTCTGGTGATGACTGCTCGAAGCATGGCGGATGATGTTGTGAATGATCCGATTGCCACTGTTTTAGCCCCAGATTGTTGGGGTTTCCGGGCCAGAGGTTTCCCTTCATCCAATAGTCTGGGATTATAAAACTTGAAACCCATCTAGATCCACTATGCTAAATAAACAATCATCAATTATCCGCCATTAATTGGGGGGTTATTCTAAATCATCCCAAGAATCGCGGTATACTCCATGCCTTGGGTATCACTGGCTAGCTTGTCCTGGCATCTCAGGATTGAAGAAGCTGTGGGTGAAAATGGGTGCCATCAAAAAGGCAGAAAAGAGTCACTTTGACTGCAATTTGTTGGAGAGGCGAGCGCGATAGGAAAAAGATACAGTAGCAAAGGGCTATATCCAGCATGACTACTGATTTGGATGCCAAGATTAGCGATATTTCATGTTCGTGTTTTGCATCCAGCAGTTGAAACAATACCTCAACATGCCCAACTGGCTCAAACATATATATAATATGCTTTCAGGTTTTGTGACATCATCCGACAGTTCTGAAGAATTACTGAGCGATACTGAGCGAGACTCTCGCCGTTGTTTTTTTTCCCCAAAGTCGGACGTCTAGGATAGTTGTTTTTGTGAACCGGGCAAGCCGTTCTTTGCTCTAGGTTGCAAACCTGTGCCTACTTATCATCCCAATATCGTCTAGATTCGTCTAGGGTGAGAACCCACTAGAGCCATTGGCCCCCAAAGGTGTGTTTAGTTGAGTTTAGTTTTTGAGCAACTTGCATCCATATGAGGTATTTCAATGTATTTCAAGTATTGTATCAATTGAGGCCATATTCGGAACTAGGTACCTTCAACGGACAGGCTGTAGGCAGTCATCCCAGGTTCATGTAAGTCAGGCCATCCTTTTTTGCATTGCTTGGCTACTGGAAGAATGAACTCCTGTGCTTCATGATTCCGAAGAAATGGATGCAATTGATCACAAACTATGATCACGGTGATGACACATGATGATAAACGGACATCATGTGATGATAGAAACTTACAAACACACACACACACATGCATATTAAACGTTCTTATTATTTTTTCTCATAATTTAAGTACATGTTTTACCCATATACTTTCTCACATTTCAGGACATCGCCGGTCACTTGGCCCTTGTTTTTTTTGCCCTTGGCCCCGGCCTCCGCCGCCGCTTCCGCCGAGACTTTGTATCCTCCGACAAGGCGAAGGCCACGGCAAAGGTGGCATCAAAGGCTGGGATCCCATGTTGAGGGCCCGATCATCCAACGGCTCGTAATTGGTTATTAAATTTACCAGATGTACATAAAGGAATAATATCAATGTGGGATACCCCACTGATAATTAGCAATATGTTATAATCCATGGATCATTTGAGATAAGCCACTGAATGGGAACTTAATGACGATCATCAGAGTTATTGACCATGTACGATTCGTGGGATGATCCTCCAATTAATGACAAACAGATACGAGCAGTTTGTTGTGGAAACTCATATTTAATGGACAAAATGGTAAACAGGCATATTATCGAACTCAATGGACCATTTATAGCAAACGGTTAAATTGCCAGAGGGTAAGACTAAACGTGCACTTTTTTGAAAAGGGACCAGCATTTTTGTAGTAAGTCTTCCTGTCATGTTCACTTATCTATAGACGGATGATTTTGACATCATCATGAGTCTTTTGGCAGTAGTAGTAAATAACTCACACACAGAGAGAACACACGTACATGTATATATATATATATAATCATATTGATCATATATAATCACATATAATCACATATAATCATATATAATCATATAATATCATATATAATCATATATAATCACATATAATCACATATAATCATATATAATCATATAATATCATATATAATATATAATCATATAATATCATATATATAATCATATAATGTCATATATAATCATATGTAATCATATGTAATCATATATAATCATATATAATCATATATAATCATATATAATCATATATAATCATATATAATCATATATAATCATATATAATCATATGCACATATATACATGGAAGATATGTTGTTTCCAAGTTTGACTGCCACAGGGTAGCGTTGTCTGTTACATCCACTACTCGACTGGTCGACTTTTAGGAGGGGAGGTGCAGTCAACTGTGCGAGAATGTGGTATACCCCCATTGACCCAGTCTAAGACCATGTTTGGTGGCTTAATCACATAATTATCAATGTATAATATCATATATCATACATTATATTACTGCATATATATATATATAAAATAGACATCATGCATGATTCAGTTTTGGGATCAGATAGCTCCATGCAGAGTTTTCGACCAGGCCACGTGGATCAACAAGAGCTTTGAGGAGATGACGGAGAACGAAAAGATGCTGAGTCGAGTTAGTCGGGTTGTTGATGATTTTGGATGTAGCAATGTAGCACCGTCAAAAAAAATAGATGGAACTCTGGAAATCCAGAATGATTTTTAGGTGATTAATGTGGGTAAAACAATAATCAACCACCCATTTTGGAATGGTTTATACCACCTATTTATGGTGATTTAGAGGATGGTTTATTATTGTTTTACCCACATTAATTAACTATGCATCATACTTCCAGGCGTCCAACTGTTCTCTAGAAATCTTGTGGCTTATTTTACATCCGAGTGACATTCCCGTTTGCGCCATGGGGATCAGTCATGGACGTATGGTCACCCCAATAGACAGTGGACTTATCACTTTTTTAGTGGGATTTCACTTGTTTTTTTTAAAGCTTTTTGGGGTGTAAAATCTGTAAATACATGTAACTATCCAGACGTGGAGCATGTGGGCCACCCAGGTTCCAGTCAATATTACAAGGGAGATTGGCCACCACATTGGACCGGGTCGATGTCAGGGGTTAGTCGTAGCTTCTCAAGCATGGCTGGATCCGTGGGGTGCATATGTCATGTAGTGGTAATAATAACAATGGTTTCATTATGTGCCAATGATTGCCAATGTGTTTGATGATGTTGATAGCACGTCCTTGTTAGTACAGATCGTACGCCCATTCTCTGCCCATCGCTCTGCTCGAATAAGAAACATTTTTACCCAGTTTTGGTCACTGCAACTTCCAGAGTAAAGCCATAAGGGATCCAGTCAAAAATCCCTAGTAAGGAAAAGTAAATCAAGTTGCGAAAGTAATTCTAGACAATAATTTTTAGTATTCGTTTTGTAGCGGGCCCTCAACTAAACACGGCACTTCTGCAGCTGGGCGCTAGGTTCGCGTTAGCCTTGCGGCCTTGCGTTAGCATTTTTTGGTTTTTAATTTAACATTCCCAGGAAGTAGTTCACTTGTATATTTGGCTTGGCATTGGAAGTGAAGTTTCTTCGTAGTCAAATATTTCCAAGAGTAGTGCGGTCATCCGCGCTAGCCTGGCGCTAGCACCGCGCTAGATCCGCGCTAGCGAACACGAAATGCAACAATGATTCTCCCCCCTTCGATTCCCCGTGGTTTAGAAGACATAGCAAGATACATGATGCAGAAGTAAAGTCATGTAGCAGGCCGCCACCTATTTACGACTTTGACATTTCGACCAGCCACTAAAAAGATATAAAAAATGACATTCGCTCAGGAGAAGTTTGACAATCCTATCGAGCTTTGCGGCGGCTTGGTTCATTCAGACGTCCAACAACTTGCCAGGTGTTGTCAGTGTCAAGTATGGAACTGTTGGCTTCCTCCTCAAGCAAATCCAAGTGGATCGTGGCAGATGTGCTGCATACTGCTTATAACTTTTGGTGGTACATCTTCACATTTCGTGGTTTTTGTTTGATGTATCTTTCAATCATGGCTACAGTTGGAATCGTGTTATATTATAGCATCACCCGACCAAACGGAGACTTGCTTGTCAGGTTTGTCAGTTTGCATGATAGTGAAATGCAGGTCATAGGCCTTACTTTCTGTTTTTTCTTCACTCCTTTGATGACTTGCTGTGGGGGTCCCAGATAATGTTTAAGTATACGCTGACCATGCCTGACCATCAGCTGAGCTGGGGGTGACCCCAGACGTAGTATTCTATATAAATTGCTCGCCCCCTCTAAAACTTGGTTAAGATATCTTAAGATATTGTCAGCAAGAAGCCACTAAGGACTACATGACAAGTCGCAAGGTTCGAGCGTGCCTTGCCTACACCATTCCAATGAGACTCCAATTTTTGTGTGAGTTCTTCAAGGGTAAATGTGTTAATGTGTTGTTGCATGGTGGAATGATGATTCACTAAGGCTGACAGAATTATCTTGTTCGTTATCATTGTTGTTGTTTTGTTGATTTAATGTTGGTCATTGATCATCCTCCGTACATGGAGATGCAGGATTGTTAGTAGACGTTGACAGGGGAATATTATACCACAATGTCCCACAAGATATGATATACCATAAGATACCAATCATGTTCGGGTTCTCGGTGGATGTTCTGTTGATCCTCAATCCCCGCGATTTGCTTGTATAGATATTGTTTACGCACAGAAAGTTTGTCATGAAACATGTGTTTTTTTTCCTTGATGTATGTGTTGCTCTCTTCTTTGACTCCTATTTGTTTGTTAAGTCAAAATCAGGTTTATATAAGCCCAACACAGCCCAACTATCTCCCCTATGTCGTTCTTTTCACTGTGGCTGAAATGTGCAGCTTGTTGAATCACGCTACCCTGAATTTTCAACCAGCTTGCTGGGTTTGTATCATCCAACTTGTATGGGGCTTTTCACTGCAAGCACACCGACGAAGAAAGGCGATCCTGCAACAGACAGTAGACCAAAGCACCCCCGACACTCACAATTTGAATCTTCAAACACTTATCACCAATTTTTGACATCGTTTAACCATCCAAGGTGATCATTCAATAGCATTTATAGATCTTAGATCATCCCCAACAATTGAACATGTTTTCTTCCCACTTGCGCCCCCATCAGCCTGGCCATGCCTGGCCCCGCTCCGAGGAAGGACTTCTTCAGCAAGTTCGACGAATCGGGGGACGGACAGATCGATTCCGAAGAGCTCATGAAAGGCCGATGGGTTCACCCGTTGAGGCTGATAGCACGATCAATAATGTGGGAAACACCCAATACCGAATGCCATAGGCCCTTCCATTTGTGAATGGTTTATAGCATCCACAAAAATGGTGATTTTGGAGATGGTTTATGGCATTGCATTTGCCACATTAGGATACATTAGGTGATTTAGTCATGATTTATAGATGTTGATGTTTGGGTTCTTCACCATCAACAAGATGGGGATATAGACTGATATAGTGTGATGGTGATGATTGGCGAATGGTACAGGGTGGTGCCCCCAAACGTTATACGTTTGTTAAAAGTTATCAATCCTGGTCATATCTATAGACAGTCAATCTACAATAGTCTCCATAGTTGACGTAGTTAGAGGCTAATTAACTTAGCTCTCACTATGGGGCAGCACGTTCTTGTCGGGCAAACCTCATGCCAAAACATGATGATAGTGGGGCTGATGTCCCCACATGGTTTTGACTAGTTTCCTTGCTCATTGATGACATCCTTGCCTCCCAACTGAGTGAATAAAAGTGAGGGTGTCCTTTTGGGTGACCGTGCAAGGGTGTGTGATTTGACACCAGGTATCCCAAGGCGTAACCAACACAAGTCTGTCGGTCTCAACATGCGACTTGCAGCAAATCCAGTATCAAGCCATACCCCAGTGACCGTCATGGAGAAAACGGCCTTTGATCATACATATGAGTTGCAGCCCCACCTAAAAAGCAGTGTTGAACGTATGCATATCCATTGCTTGTTTCTATCTACACATGTATGTATATATACATGTGTATATCATGTGCCCTCAAGACGTGACAATGGGACATCTCCAATGATACTCTTATTTATGTTATCTGAATTTCGGATGAAGAAGTGATCAACATTGTGATTTTGGAGTCATGTTGATTTACCAGAGCATGTTGCGATACTTCAATTCCACCCCACTTGCAAGGTGGTGCCCCCCCAGTCCTGCTGGTTAGTTTATACACCCCATTCACATCTACAATATTTCGACCATAAACCACAGAATTCACCTAGTGAACTGTAAACACCATTCTTTACCAACTTAGCTCAACGGTGCGTTTGGGGTCCCGTTGCGGGGGTCGCGTTGCTGGGTCGCGGGGTGCCATTCGCGAGGCATTACATTCATGTCTCTTCAGGGGAGCTTAAGGACCTCAATCTCCAGTCCACCTCCGACTTTTGAGGCTGCGGGCGGGTCATGGGCGGAAAATGAGGCACATGGAAATTGGAAACTTGGGGAATGTCCCAAAAAAATCCAGCTGAAGAGTCAAAACTCCGGAGTTTAGGGATTTTGGTTATTTGATATACATACATACACACACACACACATATATATATATATATATATATATTTGGGGACCTCAGAATCTCCGAAACCAAGGTTTTCACGAGCTTGCACTTTTTTAAGTCAAAAAATCCTTTGAGCCTTTCGAAACGGACAACTCACCGTAAAAAAACACATGTTGGTGTAAGACTGGTGAGAACCAATCAGATGTCCAGCCATGGTAGATGACCGGCGGGTAAACCACGTGGGGCCAAAATTGACAACTGTACTTGTTCCTTAGTTCCGTAAGGTTCTATATCAATCTATATCATATCTTCCCATGTATTAAATGTGGGCTGTAGCCCCTAAACTGCTAAGATGGCTGTGGCTCCAAGGTTGTGAACCCCCAAGATGGCGGTATCACAGATCTTTAAGATAGAAAGTGATTTGTGGGCCGATATTGATACCCCATGGTCACCATCCCAACACCTAGCCATCAAAGGACAGGTAGAGCAACATCGTTTTCTTTTTGGCAAACCATGTGTGCACACACACAAACATAACTTCAGATTGATTGTATTTGTCCAACATGCGTTTTGGTTTCCAAGTCGGTTTTCGCTTGAACACCCTCATTGTGTCCAGATGTCCGCCTTCTCAAACTTTGGATTTTGGGGCTTAAACCTCTCCCAGCAGTTGAACATTTGGAGATACACCGCCCCATCCCAGAGGGACTGTGACTTCCAGGAAGTCGAATCCCTCTTCCGGTTGATTGATGCCGATGGTGATGGGACCTTGGACTATGTGGCACCTTGGCAATGGGACTCTTGTTCCCTACGGCCCTTGCGTCTGCTGGTTTGAATTAATGGGATGTACCCCAAAATGGATGGTTTATAATGGAAAATCCTATTCAAATGGATGATTTGGGATACCCCTATTTTAGGACACCCCCAACTGCACGCTTCAGTGAAGAATGCATGTGTGTTTTTTTGGTGATGTAGTCAACCTTTGCCCAGAATACTCACAAAAATGTCACTACAGTGGATGTCTGACATGTTTTATTCCGATGATCATCTTCCCAGTCAACACATTCCAGCAACTAGCAACTAGAGATTCGCAGCATGTCACGCTCAGGAGCTCGACATTGTCATGAAGACGGTCCAGGTCTGGGGGCTAGCGGCCACTCTAGCTTCAAGACATACCAAGGTATGATACCAATGGAGAAAAACATGAAAATGAGGATTTCCTACGACAAGACCTTGAGTATACATGAGTATACTATATCATGGGCTTTGAGGGGTAGTTGCATGTTTGAGCACTTGTGTCCATCAAAAGGAAAGAGGGTGGGTGGATTTAGCCGCAGCCTGGTTGGGATTTATGACCACTCTCTGGTGATGTAAGATGGAAATGCGAACTCTCCCATGGACGATCTACTGCTTGAATAACACAGATGTCAGATTGCCATGTTGGAGTGCCAGGGGGTAGTGAACCTATTGTAGAGAATGGTCTTAGACCTCTCTTTACCTAGGCTTCATCCCTAAGTTGACAGTTGGACACCTGTGGGGGAAACAAACAGTGGCTTGTTGGTGTCAAAGATTTCTGGGCTTTTCTGTCTCTGATGACCATTCCAATGGACTTTGACCAGTTTTTGCAGTTTAATTCAAGGGATCATGGTCACCAGTTGTTGATAGCATTGGTATAGAGGGATGAATATCCGGATACGGCCTCGCTTGTGCCCGCGCTCGAGCTTCGCTTGTGCCCGCGTGGGTGCTTCGTAGACTAAAATCACTGACAGTCTCAGGGAAACACCCTAA